>JASVER010000005.1:21550665-21799976 GCA_030449065.1 Oceanodroma leucorhoa | reverse complement strand
GGCGGGCGCTCGGCGGGCCCTGGCCGCGGGGCGCTGCGCTGCGCCGCCCAGCCGCGGCGGAGGAGGATGCGGCGGAGCCGGGCGTCGCGGCTGGCGCTGGCCGCCTGCCTCGGCTGGTTGCTGCTGGTCGTCTTCTACTTCCAGAGCGGCCTCCACCCAGGTGGGTCCGCCGCGCCCCCGGCTCCGCGCCTCGGGGGGGGGTGCCCGCACTCGGCGGCGGGAGCCCCGGCGGGCCCGGGCGGGCGGTGGGACGGATCGCGGGGGCACGGGGCGGGTCGGGGTGCCGGGCACCGCGGTCAGTCCCTCGCTGGCTCCGAAAACCTCTTGGGTGTCGGTGGGAGCCGGTCTGGTCCAGAGGCGCYGGTCCACGGGGCAGTTTAAGTTCGGGTCAGCCGGTCAGCTCGCTCGGAGGTTGCACATTTCTCGGCTGGGACCATTGAACTTCGCTGTCGTGTTTGCTTGCGATGTGTGACCGACTTACCATCGCAGCGCTGCTGCTTTGCAATGAAATTCATGTTTCCTTTTTAAAGCAAGCTTCTTTTGGGTGACTGTCCCGTTCGGTGTCCCTGCGTTCAGCGAAAGCAGGGCATGGAACTGAGTACAACTTCGTGCAGTCCCTCTGAGGCTGTGCCGGGGTTCGGACAGATAGAGGGGCTGCCCTGTGAGGCTGTGCCGGGGTTCGGACAGGTAGAGGGGCTGCTCTGTTCCACAAGTGCCTGTTTCACACCCACGGTCGCTAGAAGTCCTGGGGAATCTGGTTGAATCGCTCAAGGGACTTCTTTAGTGTCTGCTCTTAGAAATATCTTCCACGTTGGGAAACAATTCAGTAATAACAGAACTAAAATATAAGCAGTTTTGTACTGGAGGGGTTATTTATTTCCCTGCCTGTTTTCTGCTCTTTTGGGGAAATTAGCTCCTCTTTCCTAACAGACGTTATTGGGTAATTCCTGTAGTTTTAACAATGTACTAATGTTTTCTGATTACAGCAGCAATCCATCAATGGGGCCTTTAAAGTTACATCTTAAAATTCAGAAGACTGGTTTGACTGAAATGTTAGTGGAATTTTATCAGTGTGAACTAAATGAAATGCAATTTTCCTTTTATGGGGGCTGTTCCCTCACTTTAATGTGTTTTTTCCTAAAAATAAAAAAAGGCTTAACTTGTTGGCTGAATAAGATTGAAGAGGAGTTAGGTTTCGGCAAGCATTTGTTATTTCTAGAAGAGCATGTGAAGTCTGTCAAATGAATTCAGTAATCCCAGAAGACCGCAATCAGTATTGTATTCCTTAGTAACTTTATTTTAAAGAAACGATGTGTGCATCTTATTTTAGTATTGGGACTGTTCAGTACAAAGTGCAGCACTGAATTGGCTCTAATCTCCAGGGCTCCTAACAAGAGATACAATTGCATTTTACATTGGATTCACTTTCTAGTATCTATCTGGAAAATGGGGCTCTTTGCAGGACTCTGGTTTTCAAAAGGAGACTTCTGTGTGTCTGAGTCAGCAGAACTGTCTGTGCTTGTTTGACTTTAATCCCTTGCATGACCTCAACACAGTTTCACACAGAGTTCCCATCAGGTCAGAGCAAACCAGGTGACGGTAATGGTGATGGCATCTCATGAAGGGTTTGGGGGCTTTCAGAATCTGGAACGCTCCCTTGAGAGGCACTGGCCAGCTGAGGCTTTGGGAGATGTAACACCCTGAATAGGCTGCAGATCTGTTGCCTTGATATGGGGCAAGTGTGATTTTTTGAAAGGTCCTGTAGATGGTGATGGGTCTGGGGTAGGGGTCCTGACCTGGTGGAAACCAGTGGTGTTTGTCACTCAGTGGAAGCCCATTTGCGAGGGTGGTGAACACCCTCTGCAGATTTGCGCCTTAAGGTTCACAAAAAAGTTGAATTAAAGTGATATTCATGTTCTCTAAAATCTGGTTATTTTCTAGCCACATAGTTGTCTCCCTGGGTCCAACCTTCATTTTTGTGCCATTTTTTCCCTTATTATTTTTCAGTTTACAGTTTTTCCTTTCGTCTTTAGTTCTGTGAAAAACTCACACTAGCAGAGGAAAGGTCATTACCATATACAGAAAAGAAGCAAGCTAAAAATTGCTTCTTTTTTTTTTATTCCAAAGGAAAGCAAACAGAGGCCAATTACTTGAATTTTAGATGTTACTAGTTACAAAAATAGGTAAACGATTTGCAGACAAAAATGTCATCTTTAAAGTGATGGTTGCCTTGAGGTTATTTGGAGTTCTAGTTGTCTGGTGTCATTTGGTTTCTATATAATAATGAAGAGAAATGCTAGAAAAAGCAGCAATGCTATGAGTTTCCCTTGGGAGCAGTCAGATCCTTTTCTCCATCTTTAGCAGGATTCAGCAGGTCGCCTTTCCTGGGCCACCCACAGTCCATTCCACGTAACATGCTGAATTAATCCTTGCTAACAGCACATAGAGATTGAACCATCCTGTGACCAGGACAAGGAATACAACATGGGAAGAAAGATGATATAACCAGAAGCCTTTAAGTTTGAGAGTGCTAAGGGCTCACTCATCTCGGGGAGCAGGAATTAACTCCTCTGTTTGCATTTCCCACTTTTAACTCCATCCGGGCAGTTGTGCGCTGGAAGGGTTTGCGCTGAACTCCGTGGCTGTGCTGAAATAAGGCTTTCTTGTTCTGCCCTAGGAACACCCACACACCAGCGTGTGCTGAAATAACTCTGCCCCTAAGTGCTGCTGAGTTGGTTATTTTGGTGCTGGGCTGAATTCGTTTGCACTGAAGTCAGTGGCAGAATCCCCCGTTGTACCTCCTGGAGGCAGAAATGGGCTCGGGTGTGTTTGCCAACCTCACTGGTGCTCAGGAGAGGTGAGACGAGTCTCAGTGCTCCCCAGGGAGAGCATCCACATGTGGGTTTGTGTGCTTGAGCATGCCCTGACTTCATATCCCCCGTTATGTGGGCTTTCCTCGCCTCTGGCTGCACCAGTGAGCGGTCACGGGGGGCTGTAGTCCTTGTTCTCCCCTGGCTGTGGGGTGCAGCTGCACCCATGGACTGTCCCCTGCTCACGTCAAGTCAGTGGTGACCTGTCTGTCCTGTCTCACTCCTGGCTCACATGGCCAGGGGCAGGATATCTGCATCGCAGGGAGGTACTAAGGTGGTGCCGAGCACAGTGCCAGGTGGTTTACAAAGACTGCCGTAGTGGGTAGTTAGGGGTTTGGCTGGAGCAGCCATCTTTCAGCATCTCCAGGCCCTCCTGCCTCTGGACTGGTGATGTGGGCAGGTATGCTCAGCTCCTGGGAAAACCTCACGTGATCTCAGCTTGGTGCCGGGAGTGACGTGGTCCGTCAGGAGGACTTGGCTCTACTGGTGTCAACCCACAGCCATCCAGGAGGTCCCGCCTGGCCTCGGCATGATTGTCATCCATCTTCTGAGTTGATCCTCCTCTGCTGTCTCCTCCGGGGATGGCGCATCGTTAGTGGTGGCTATGCTGACTTCTGCGCACCGTACATTTTCTGCATAGAGAAGGTGGGAATAAGCAGCGGGGCTCTCAGACCGTCGTTTCATCTAACTCCGGTCGTAGCGTGTCTAGACTGGCACAGCGGTAAATGCTGGAGGCTGCTGATCCTTGTATACATCAAAGCTTTGGTCACTGCTGTTCTCAGGGGAACCGCACGGATTTTAGCAATAGTGGGGGAGCTGGGGATGACTATACCAGTACTGATGTAGGGCAGAGAGAAGGGAGAACGTCTGAAGGAGGCAGAGGGAGGTGAGTGGCAGCTGGTAAGGCCCTGTGTTCATCTGTATCTGCGGTTTCTGCAGACCTTAATTAAAAGTGCTGTGGGGCCACCCCAATGGTAGGTCTTTTGGGGAAACCGTGAGTAGGCAAAATGTACTGACATCCAGAGAGCTGGCAGTTTTCAGGCTGCTAGTGGGGGCCCAGAGGGTTGTGTGCATGAACTTGCAGTCTCCTAAGCAGTTAATAAGCAGCTCCTCCATCCCAAAAGAACTTATTTCCTAATGAGAGGCGATTGGGTGCTATACGAAGCTTTTTGCATAACCTTCCCCCTCTCGAGGCTTTTATCTCCGACCAGTGTTATTTGAGAAAAAATCCCCTTGCAATCTCAGAACTGTTTGGAGGAGGAGGCACCTTTGGGAGCCTGAGGCAAGGAGGGAGGGTGAGATCATTTAGTCTGATCCTGAGAGACCCTTGCGTAAGAGCCGGGCTATTCTGTTCTTGCCCCATCCTTCCTGCGTCCAGTCCAGTGACTTGTGCATGCTGGAGGTGACTGGGGGGGGACCAAGGCAGACCTTGCACAGAGGCAGCGGGATGGGGAGTGCTCCACTTCTTGTGGTTTCTAGTTAGTTCCAGCACTGAATCACCTTCTCCATAAGAGAGAAGGAAGAAACCTCAATCTCAAAATGCTGCTTTATTTCTGCTCCGGTTCTGTCTGACTGCAGCATCCAGCTGTTGCTTCTTACATCTTTTTAGCAGCACTTGCTTAACACTGGCTTCTGCCCTCCCCATGTCCTTTCATGATCTGCTATCAGCATGAGTTGTTGGATTTCACGGGGCTTTGCGGGTTAGACGTACTCAGCCTTTGATCTGACTCTGCCACTACGAGAGATACCAGAACCAGGATCGTAGTAGCGCCGCGGTTTTGATACCGCGCCAGAAAGGTTTGTGAGCAGGGAAGCAGCAAGGCCCCTCTCCATCCTTATCTGCTCCTGCATCAACCAGTTGGATCTCCTCTGGACACTGACAGAGCAAAGCCTCCTCCAGGTACTCCCGGAGTGGAGGTACCGCTTCACCACCCCAAGAGAGGACTGGGGTGTTACAGGAGGATGAGCAGCAATGCCAGAAACCCCACCACCAGCATGTAGCACATATCACAGGCAGGAAACCGTGCCTCATCATTCTGGTGAGGTTAGCAGCCCTCTGATGTGCCAAGGTGGATATGGAAGATACCCATTGCCACCAGTCTCTGTCAGCTTTGGGATGGTTTCTGTTGCCCAGCCCAGCATTTCTCAGTACCAGCAGGTCCTGGAGAAGCTCTTGCTACTGACCTTTGCAAATCTGGCCTGTCAAGTTTTCTGAGCTATGCAAAGTCAGTGGTTGCTCCTGCGAACTGTCAGTCAGCTCTGACCTTGTGCCTAAAGATTTGTCCCTTCAGGGGGGACAAATTATTATAGAGATTATAAAGTGATAGAAGTTATAGAGATAATAAGTGGTTTGACTGAGGTCCCACGGAGCAGTAGTCCCTGAACCTACAAATGCACCCAGACCTCACCTGAATGGAGCGACTTACACACTTAGATATTAGCAGACCTTTACAAACCAGGGATTTTTTTTCAGAACAGGAAAGAGCCTATTTCAGACCTCAGTTCCTCCTAATTGTTTAAAGGTATTTTCAGGCTGAAATTCAGGCGCTGCCTTGGGGCGTGAGCGCGGTTTGGCCAGCGAAGGCTTTCTGAGACTGGGTCATGTTTGCAGCTGGCTGACACGTCCTCAGCCTTCCAGATAATGAGGGCTACGCTGCCTTCGCCTTGGCTAACGCTGCAAGCACGAGCAGGGATGTGAAATCTAAGATGCCCTCTGAGATGGTGTTGTTTTTTCTGTTTGGTTTGGTTTGTTTGCTTTTGTCGTGGGGCACTTTTGCCTGGCTCAGATTCCCGGTCACGGTGCTGTGACACCCAGAATGCAGCCGCTGCCCTTCGGGGAGCCAGGGCTCAAAGTACAATGACATTTGTCAGCCGAGGCACTGGGCGACACAGGCTGGAAAGCCCTCAGATCTGCCATGTTTGAAGAAGACATGAAATGCTGCAGCTGTGACCTGTCGTGGTAGAAAAATCTGCCCCGTCCAATCCAGAGAGCAGGGCAGTAATGAAGCCCGTCTGCTCCCGAGGGCCAGGTTTTCAATGAGGAATGCTTTCTCTAGTCCTTCTTGGCTTTCTAGAGTTTCCTGAGAGTCTCTGATACTTGCAAGAGGTTTGGGAGGGGGAAGGAGGGGGCTTAGCACGCCAGGAGTTAACTCTGTGCCTGCAGGAGAGATTTGCGTCTCAGTGGCTCTGCCGGGTGGATCCAGCCTTCACTGGCCCCGCATCCCTCTGGCATCCCAGCCCGGCTATTTCTCTCTGGCAGAACGTTGCACCTGTGCTTTCTGCTTTTCCCCCACTCCCAAAACCCCAACACTCCTACAAAAAGGACTCCACAATAACATCTTCTGGGAGCAGTAGGACCTTTGCTTCTGTTGGTGCAGGAAGGACTTTCTGGGGATCATCAGTCAGGTCTGAGGCTGGGAGATGAGCGCTCACGTGGTGGCCGGGGCACTCCTGGGGGTGCTGGGATTTATTACATGCTGGATTTTCTTTCTTGGTCCTTGCTTCCCGCAAGCATCTGAATGGAGAGCGTGACAAACCCTCCATCTTAATTCCAGTGCAAACACAGCTGTCTTTCCCAGGACTTGCTATCAGAAGCCAAGAAACTACAAAGGCATTAGGTGCTTAACTCCCATTACTCCCCCTCGGAGTCAAGTACCCAAAGAAGAGCTTAACTCCCCAAATACCTCTGTGGGGCCAAGACAGGGATGTTTCACATTGAGGCTTTGAGACACAGCTGGGCAAATGCCCAAAACTTTCCTTGTTAAAAGGCAGTTAAAGACTATTAGTGGTCTGAGAGGGAGGGAACATCTCACCAAGTAGCTCCGGTGGCCTGGAAGGCCTGGGGTGAACATCGCCATACCTAGGTCCTGCCTTCACTGCACGGCTTGCACTGATGCTGAGAACGGAGACAAATGGAGCTACCCTAAGAGCTGGGGGTATTTTTTTTTCCCCCAGTAAAATCATCGGTGAGTGGCGGTAAGGCCTGATGTCAGTGGAGAGTTGAACCCCATATTCCCAGTCTCTGCTGTCCAGTTCAGACCAGTCTGCGCTTTCCCATACATGTACCTGCATCTGCAGAGCTTGCACTGCTGTAAACCGGGACACCCTGTCTCTGTCTTCTGTCTGGATCTGCACCTTTGGGACAGGCCTATATTCGACTACAAGCCCTCTATGATTTTTCCACTGTTTCACATGGATCTTTTAATTTTTCCCTCCTTCAAACCCAACTGCCTCCTTGGAAGTAAAACCCTTCCAGCAGGGCTGGATGGTGGGAGGTACTGCTAAATGCACCCTACACACACTGCTGCCCTATGTGGATGTCCCCCTTCCCTGACGCTCATCTCCAGGTGCTGGGATCCTTTCTTCGTTGCTGGCTGTCGAGGTTTATTCTGACCAGCCCAGTTTTTGCTCTGCTGCAGGTTTGCAGCCCATGTAATTCCAGTAGATTATCACGTAAAATCAGTTGTAGAGCTCTGATAAATAGGGCTTAACCCCCAAATGTCTCCTCTGCAGCCTGGACTTGCTCTGTTCTCCATTTCCCAATTGCCTGTGGCTTCCACTGGGAAGCCAGAATCTCAGTCCAAGTCAAAGCCCTATATGGGCAGGGGTAGGAAGAAAGAGTTGCTCTGTATCCCCAGGAGCTGGGTGGCCACTGCTCAGCTAAACGCCTCTTTCTGCATGTCCTTCACAGGAGATTACCCAGTATAGGAGGTAGCACCAGGCCATGTGGTTTGATTTTGTTTCTCTTATAGTTTTAATGAGCCAGGGAGCAAAGCTGATGCTTCGTTTATTGTGTCGGAAGGAGAGCGTGATGCTCTGAGGGAGCAAGCAGCATGCGTGAGAACAGGGAAGGGAAGGGGAGCCAAAGGACAGGCTGTGAGGAGTGGCTCTGTGCGACTCGGGTCCTGTGCAGAAGTGATGCCCAGCATTCCCCGCTGCCAACTGCACCGCAAGCCTCGTGCTGTCAGGAGACGTGATGTGCTGGCTGGTCAGCAAACAGAGGCTGCAGCAGCACTAGCCAGGCACTGGGACGTCTACAGACTTTGCAGGAGGCAGCACCGTTGGTTTCAGCACCCACCAGTGCTGGTTCCCCTCTGCATGGAGCCATGCAAGCCAAGGAGACCTCATAGTCAGATGAACCTGCAGCAGCTAATATCCTCAACTGCCACCCCACCATTTAACAGCTCCCAAATTTCTGTTACCCTCTCGCTGTGCTGAATCTGACAGAGTACAGTATTGCCCTGAAGTGTGCTTTCAAAGAATGTTGTTGRACCTCCAGCCCGAGTCCCGCAGACAGGACAGCAATTGCAAAAAGCAAACACACCACGCTGCCCCGTGCACTCACGCTCCCCTGCAGTTGGCAAATACACCTCAGCGTCAGCCCCAGGCATCGCTGTGACTCGCCCTGGGCAGCTGCCTGAAAAATGGCCTTTTGGTATGAAAAGTTTGTGAACGGCTGTTCAAGAGCACTGCGTGGGATCTGGACCCCAGCCATGCCATCAGAGATCTGTCTTGAAGCAGGTGCTGTCCTGCTCACCCACCCAGGACCCGTGGATGTGGGAACATCTTTATGCTGGCTTGCTGGTGGACAGGTTAGTGTGCGGGAAGCTAAGCTCTCCCCCAGCATTTCTTCTGAACGCTATTGAGGAGGTTTCATTTTTTCCCAGGCCCTTTGCAGCAGCCCTTGCTGGGGTAGCTGGGGTGAATGTGCTCTCTGAAGATCACCGCCTTGTAACCCTTTCCAGCTCCCACCTTTTGAAGAGACAAAGATCTGCAGAAGCCTGGATTTTGTTTCTAGATAGACCAGATCTTCCTTGTCTTGGAGAAGGAATTCAAAATCTGTTTAACTCACACAAATCCATTCCCTTTAGCTCGCTGGGATGGCACTGAGCAGGTTTAGCTTTAGGGCACAGAGGTGTCCAGCCTTGAGCCAGCCGGTGGGGAATTCCTGCAGCCTGGCAGAGGAACAGGCTGGCTGGCCTGACTGCTTCTGTTTTCCCCATAGTGCCCCTGAACTCTTAATATTTGGATGAGCTTTGATTAGATAAAACAGTTGTAAATTTATGGGCAGGCTGACTGATGGGAATTTGGCTGGGAAGAGCTGGGAGTTGGTCTTTCCCGAGAGAAGAAAGCAGTTTTTCTCCCTGCTGGTTAGTACTGCAGCAGCTCTGTCACCCTTGGGTTCGGCAGCTACATCCGCAGCCGAGGTGGCTCATCACCATCTACCCGTGCAGGAAAGCCTGGCCGCATAACCCACATCCTTTAGCAGCTCTATGCTGAGAAGAAAATCACCATTTGGTATTAAAAATGGTTGAGGACCTGGTTTTGAGGGTGCGAGTGCGTGTGGATTCAGTGTCTGCCTACCTTTGCTGTCCCAGTTGCATACACCATCCCGTGCAGTCTCCGGTCCTTCCATGCACAGTGGCAAGAGCTTCCTGCAGCTGTTCCCAGCCCCGTGGACAGCCCAGCCTGGCTCCTCCAAGCCTGTTTGCCTTCCTCTCTGTTAGCACGTCCTGCTTTCCCTCCACCTTATCAATGATCCTCCCTGATGCATTGGAGCAATGAGAGACAAATGCATTCAGTGTTCCCAGCAGTGCTGCTCTGCCTGATTGCCGTCACCAAACCCTCATGGTGGCGTGTCACATTGCGAAGCTGTTTCTGCAGCTGGGAGATGCTGCAAACCACACTGCTCCGGATCTGAGTCCGGTGTTGTGCTCGGATGAGTCTGTTACGTGGCCATGTAAACAAACCGTGGCTGAGCACAGGTGCTGAGACCTGCTGTCCTGAAGAAGCACCCGATGCTAGTGAGACCCAGCTTTTTCATAATGTGACTTAATTTTCATAGACTCCCCCAGAGCATTATCCAGCTGGACTTGAAGCTGCTTTCTACCCAGAAAGTCTCTTCTGAAGGTGTCACTGTCTCTGCAGTGGCTCAACTGCAGATCAGCAAGACCCTAGCCTCAGCAGGCACTGACAGCTCTACCCGTGGTGCGTGTGCATGGAGGAGATGTGCCGGTGAATGTTTTGGACCTGCACGGCAGTGCACAGGGCATGTCCTAACCCATGGGTCCCTTCCCATCCCGTGTCACCTCTGTGGTATGGAGGGATGCTGAGGCCACGAGTCCTGGCTTCTTGTCCCAACAGTGCTCACAGCTTATTCTTCTCTTTGTAAATGCCACTTGATTAATAGCCCTCCATCTCCTGGCTGCTCTCCCAGCCCTTCCGGGGAGGGAGCAGCGGCAGCGGGTTTGAGCCGTCCCCTGGAGGGGTCTCTCCCGGAGCACTGCTCTCTCTGCGGATCTGCAGCCTCACCCTAACGTGAAACCTGACCCAAGCCGCTCTCCGGCCAGATGTTGCTTCACTGCGCTGTGCCGTGAATTACTGACCTTGCAGGAAGATGGGTAATGTTGACATGAGGTTCAAAGGTGATGTTTGTTTGGAGCCGCTGGGTGTGGGTGTCTCTGGGGCTGGCCCCCCTGTTGCACAGGGCTTCCTTTAAGGCAGGGACCTGGGCAATTAGCACAAACTAATTGGAGGTCAGAAGCTCCTCAGCAATTCTCCATCCGCATTCTTATTGTGGTGCCCTGCAAGCGTGCGGCTCTGCCCCCTCCCCTGCCCACGGGGAGCGTCTCTGCATGGTCGTGTTTCTCCATGGCACGAGAAGGCGGCAAGTTCAGTCCTGCAGACATCTGCAGAGCCGGGCCGTTCCTTTTGGCAAGGGTGCAGGGGTAGCATATTCACAGCTGGGTCTTTTCCAAGTTTACTCCTGGCAGTATCGAAGAGATTGATTTCCCTTTAGCTTAATAGGATCAGCAGACACAGGCACTCTGAGACTGAAACAAGGCTGACTTGACGCTGGTGGAGTTTTGCTTCAGTTGCCCATGAACGGCCACTGCTGGGTGGGTGTAGATGCCGGACTCCCGGTTCCCTTCTTCCCGAGGTCTCCATTAGACCTTGCTCATGCCCTGTAAAAAGGAAAGAGGTGTCTTCAGAGCACCTGCTGCTAACAGCTATTCTCAGGGCTTGACCAGCAACAGGGTGATAAATCCAACAACCACTCAGACAAGTTGCTACCAGTGATGCTGGATCTGTTGCGTCTCAGTGCTGCAATGACACTGGAGATRTATGTATCCTCTGTTAAACATACAGAGCCGGCTGGGGATACAGGGCTCTTTGGTAGCCTCAGGCAATGCGCACTACTAAATTCAGCAGAGGTGGGCACAAGGAGCTATGTGATGAGAAGTTATGTGCTGGAGATGGTTCTCCCTAGTCTCCAGCAGGCTGTAATTAGCTCCTGTCCTCCTCTGCAAGCTCATGCATCTCTTCAACGCATTGTAAAGCCTCTCGCTCTGTATCTTGTGGCAGTGAGTCTCACAGGTTAATGACCTGCTGTCAGGTGGAGAGGCAGGACACAGACCCTCAGCTGCCCCTGCTGAGGGCAGAGGGGCAAGAGCCGTGAAACAAAGCTGGGGAGGGAGTGGCTGTGTGCAAGGTGGTGCGTTGGGAAGGGTTTGCTGAGTGTGCATTTTTTCTAAGATCTGCTTGTTGGGGCTTTCATCAATTCCAGATGTGCGGAGCTGACAAGATGGCTTGAAACGTATTCAGCAGGCAAGTCGTTGAGCCATACGATGTTAGAGAAACTTAATTTTTTCTTGTATGTGTGTATGTAGCCTATGTTCAGAGGGTACAAACAGCATCTGCCTGAACCAGACCTGACTGCAGGCAGGTTTTGAGCAAGTCCAGCCCGATCCCCCGGCACCCTGGCCTGCCACGGCCTCAGCAGCCGAGCAGAAGGCAGCAGGCTGGTGCAGATGGGCRCTTGGCTTGGTAGATCCGTGCGGCTGTCTGAGCTTTCTGCAGCTGTGGCTTGCCTGAGCCTGCCCCGGCGACGGGAGCCTGCCGGGGTACGGACACCACCGCGGCGTGCGGGTGTGGGGGAGACCTGGGTCCCTGGCTGCCAGTTGAAAATCAGCCCCTGTGCATCCCGGCAGGGATCTCTGCCTTGGCACTGCCAGCACAAGCCCTTCTGCTGCAATTCCTGTTGAGCAGCAGACTGGAAAGGAGGAGTTTATTGACAAGGAATGGGAATGCTGGCAGTTCAGGCTTGCATTATATATGCAAGCAGCCAGCCGGGGCCAGGAGAGCAACAGGCATAATGGGGAAGAGAAATTGCTCTTGGAAAGCTTCTAGCTTGGCTTGTGGGAGGAATTAACCATTTGAAAACAGAAAGTTGTGTGGTCCTCATGCACAGATATTTTATTTGCTCACAGAGGCCATATTCCTGCTGGATACTGTTAATTTTCTATTTCCTATAGAGACCTCAATCGCATTCCTTCTGACAGCAGAGCGCTAAGCATGTCGCCTCAGTGAAATACATCCCACCACCTCAAATGCCTGTGATCCTTCTATTAAACCTTCCTGACATCTGCCTCAGGCTGATACCAGGTGCCACCGAGGGCACATGTGGGTTTAGGAGGAACCACTGAATGGGACAGAGTATCCAGGCCAGCTGCTGTTGGCTCTGGTCCTGCTCTGATCCCCAGAGATGATGCTGTGGCATTTGGCAGGTTGCTTGAAGCAGCTGGATTCTTTCTTTCCCTCTCTGCATGATTTATTGTGAGCTAATCCTATAGCTGTCACCCTTTTCCATCACTTGATTAGAATTTCCCTGGCTGATCCTTGACTCAAGTTGACTAAATTGGAATAACAAAGCCTTCCTTGAAAAACAGAGCCTGAGCCGTCCCCGTCTCTGGGGAGGAGGGAGCCACACAGCCAAGGGCCAGCGGTGCCAATCCCTGTGCCTGGGTATGGCTGGTGACACTGTTATGGTCCAAGAGGTGCCATCGGTGACAAATGAAGAAAAATTACCTTCACAAACACAAAGGCAAAGTAACCTGTGCGAGAAAGCAGGAGTCAAGAGAGGAAAGAGCTTTCATGAGGCTTTATAGAAAACAAGGAGCTTCCATATGTAATTTTAATATCTTCTTCCTAATGGCAATGGCAATAACTTCTTCCTAAGTGAACCTCCCCAGATCTTGAACATCAAGAGTAATGCTCAAGTGGTTTTAAAGCATGTCCAGCAGACATGCTTCAGATCTCTGAATCATAGTTGCTTCTGGAACCAGGGACTGCAGGTCCCTGCGCTGGCTTGGGTACGGCCAGCACTCCCTAAACAGGAGTCATCTGGCTGAAGCCTGGACAGTCCAGGGATTTCAGGTTTCAGCAGTCTCCTCCAGGCAGTTGTTAAAGGCTGAGCAGTCTCCTGATGGGGGGAGGGAAAGGCAAAAAATAAAGTTAGAAAGATAATTMTTTTCCTGCCCAGTGTGTGTGACATGCAGTAGAAATCAGCAGTAGTGCAGGATGTTCAGACACAATCTCATGTCAGAAGTTTAATGTTCTTTTTGTAGCAGCTTAAAAAAATACATACGTCTGACGACACTCCCTCAAATCTCTTAGCCGCCTTTGTGGCTGCTGTCTGAGCAGTTGTGTACAGCATATGGAAGACAGAGTTGGCTGCAAACGCATTAACGCTCAATCGTCTCTCAGCCCCGGCGTTAACTGCAGAGTGCTGAGTTTGCACTGCAAACACGAAGCTCTGTGGGCTGGGTTTGTCGCCCAGGCACGAGAAGCAAAGCGCACACGAGACCCTTGTCTCTCTCGACACGCGAGGGCTCCAGCAGCCTCCGGGGGCGCGGGCGGGGGGCTGCGCGCGGGGCCACGCTGGCTTTGCTGCGGGGAGCGCCTGCACGCCTCGGGTGCTGGAAAGTCGGCACCAGTTCCCGCTACGTCTGTAAGAGGTTTAATAGAAATGGACAGCGGAGATTACATTGTCAGCGGTGCTCGCCATTGAAACAAAGAAACTAACTCAACAGCAAATGGTACCGTTAAGTAGGTATTCTTTATTAGCAGCGCTGGGGTCGCACTGGGGATTTCTCCACCATAAGTGCTCCCCATGAATGTGTGGTTCGTAATGCCTTTTATCTTGAAGACTATTACATATTCATTAAATTATTTACATCACTATGCCTTTTCCAAGAATGATTACMTAAGCATATTAGTTATTACTCCATGGTTTTTGTTGCCTTCTAGTGTTCTGTCATGGCAATTTCAATCTCCTAGGTGGTCGTTTACTTCCTCAGGTGGTCGTTTCATAGCCTTCATCACTTGTCCTTTAAATGAACTCTTTACTTAAATACATGTGCAGTAAATAATTACTTACCCAAGCATTTTGTTAGTATATCTATTAATCCTTGGTTAAATATAACCTAAACATCCTATTTCTAAACAATGCCTAGTTAACCATATAGTCAGGCAAACAATCTAAAAGTCACAAAAACATGCAGCTTCCTTTCAATCCCCCCTTTTCAAACAATGCCTAGTTAACCATATAATCAGGCAAACTACCTAAAGGTCACAAAAACATGCAGCTTCCTTTCACCATGTTTCTCTGGAGTGCTTTCAATAGAGACCTCTCTTTTTTAGTGGTTTGGAGAAACATCCAAATAGCTCTGAATATTGGACCACTGCCCCCCTCCCATCCCAGGCCCCCTGTGACGTTGAATGGGGCACGCAGGCTGTGGTGCGGCAATGGTTGATCTCGTCCAGCATCCGTCTCCAGCCATGGTCTGTGCCAAAGGGACAGCAGACCCTGAGGAGTGAGAAGCAGCTGCCCGTTGGAGAGGTATTTTCTGGGTYCTTTCAGTGGAGAACAGGAGGGGTGATGTGAAATAGGTCTTGTTGTCATGTTTCTATGCCAGCCCTGTGTGTCACTTGTCAGAAAGTCCTGCTCAGGTGTGATTCTTGGTCAGGGTCTTGGTCGGGACATGTTTGAGCTAGAAGAGAAGATACTGAAAAGTCAGCAGGAGGCTGTGGTTGGGAAGGGGGTCAGGTCAGCTGCGAGGCTGCTGCCTCTGTCTCGACAGCCCTTCAGGAGGCGTCTGCCGTTGGTCTTGGCTCAGTGGCATTGCCTGCCCTGCAAAGGTTGCCACAGCATTTGGGAGGCTGGGCTGAGGCATTTTCCTATAAAAGTCRATGTGTCTGTGTTGAGCTGGATCCAGACGGAGAAGCCTCAAGTCTGGTGGCACTTTGCGCTGGAGGCTGAATGAATGCCCCGTATCTGCTGTCCGCAGTTTTATTGCATCCAGCATAAGTCATCAAGCAAGGAAATGTTTATGGGTAAGTGGCAGTCATGAACAAGGGGCATTGCAATCCTGCACYGAGGAAGCAGGGAGCATCCATCTGCGTTTCGCCAGCAGGCTGGAAACCGCCTGAGTGTGTTTAATACACTAAGGGCTCCTGGGCTGTCCTTAATGCCTGTCTGCCCTCATGTTTCTGTGTGTGAGGGCCCCGTGCTGGGATTAATCTGCACTTTGTGGGTGGTGTAAGTGCCCCAATATCAGACAGAGAGGTGATGCAGCTCTGCTGCCGCTCTGTCCCCCGATGCCACATGCCAGAGGCACTCCCGTCCCGTGAGCCCCAGGCATGGGGACCCAGACAGCAGACGACTGCGTACAGACATCAGGGATCTCACACAGAGGTGGAGGCAGGGCTGCTTGGATTTTTGGTGCCGCTTCAGTTCCCTGAGGCCGGGCGTTTCTACTCCCAGACGTTCACCACAACCACTGCTGCTTCTGGTAGGCTCCTCCGTTCCCTGTCTGGCTGGAATGAGAACAGGACGTGTACTCACCCCTCTGCATGGCTCTTCCCATCCATCACTTTCCATAGAGAATAGCTTAGGACCTTCATCCACACCCTGAGTTAACATTTCCTGGAGGCGTTACACCCCTTGTCCCTCCCTTGCCCATGGACCGCTGCCTTCCAGCCAGCAGGGCACATCCCGAGAAGAGTGAATGATTTTTCCTGTTAAAGGCGGTGCAGTCCRTCGAATTATCCCATGTAAAACAGTGACTCATTGTCCCCTCTTAGAGTGTGTTTCTTGGCTAGAGGGAGACTGTCATAAGTGCCAGGGAGCCTGGCTGCCGTCACCATCCAGTTGTGCCACACAGCCCTGTGACTCTGGAGAAGCTGCAACGTGGTGATTGCTGCAAATAAGGGTATTATTTTTAGGGGGTGACATCTCCTTCCCAGAGGAAGTCATCTTGGGCATTGSGGAGAGCCTGTGCACTCCTTGTAACGGTACGGTCAGGGGATCCCCAATACCTTCAGATCTCTGTGTGTGTAGGAACTGTGTGGTTTGAGGATGGAAATGTTGCAGAAGGGTTTGTCCCAGGGAATAGGAGCTGTGGAGCATGTGCATTTGGTAGAAGGAGGTTGGAAAATGCTCCTTTGCCTCTTGTTTAGGAGGTTTGAACAGCTGGGCCTCCTCAGAATGGGAAGTGTCACCTCAGAGGTGGTACCTCTTCTGAGGAACATGGCTGGGAAAGAGGTACTGGGGGTGCCTCATCAGCAGAGATGTGGGCTGAAAATGGGTGCTGGAGATGGGGAGCCCCATCACACTTCAAGAGCCATCTGTGGCTGCTTGGAGTTGGCCTTAAGTAGCTTCCCAGAAAGCCAAAAGAGTCATTTGGGGAAAAGGGGGAGATTTCCAGGGGAGGAGAGTCTGTGTGATAGGGGCTGGTAGGACACCTTCATTGGCTCCATGGGGATGGGACATGTTTTAGCCAGGTACTGGAGAAGAGGAAGAGGGTGTACCATTGTGCAGTCTTCATCCCTTCCCTGTACCCCTCCCTCATCTTGCCCTGAAATGGTACTTTATCATGGCAGCTATAACATCACTTCTGGGTGACCYGGGTGCCTGTGGTGCTGCAAAACCACCTTCTCCTGTATGCAAATGTGTGCGGGTTTATCTGTCCGAGCTGATGGGAGAGGAGATTTGTCTTTCACTGCTGCAGGTCATGGTGCCTGTTGTACATAGCCTGTACAGCTGTTCTCTGGGTAAACCTCCTCATGTGCATGTCCTGTCTTGCCCTGCTCAGGTTTGCCTCTGAGCTGTTTTTATTTGTGGTTTTTCCCTTAGCTTTGTGGGTAACCTCCTTGCAACACATCTCTGTTTAGCCCTCTGCAGTTTCTAAGTGCTGGGAGGTGAGGGGAGYGGGGCGGGTAATTATTTGGTTTGGCTGATTCAACAGGGCTAGGGGGGATGGTAGAAAATGTGTAGCGGTGGAAAAAAAAGCCTGAGCTAAGCTTTCAAGCATCCGCGTGCTGCTGGGACTCGGTTCTGTCTGCAGATTCAGGGATCGATGTTCTTACCTGTGGCTGATGCTCTTGGCTCTCCCCCAGCGGGAGGTGCAGCTCCCGTGTTTGCACTGCCACTCTCCTGTGCAGCCTCAGCCAGTTCTCTGGCGTTTGCCATCCACCCCAGATTTCCCACACTATGGCCTCAAGTCCCGTGCCCCGCATCCAAAGTGCTTGGGATGTTCCCTTTTCCCTTGCGAGCCGTGGGAATACGCATTTTCCCAGTGGTGCCAGAAGATGGTGAGAGGCAGGGTCCCACCTAAGCCATTGGAGGTAGCTGCCGGTGTGAGACAGCAGTGTGAGGGGGGACAAGGGCTGCTGTCTTTTTACCATCTTTAAGAACAGCAAATCAAGCAGGCGCTGCAGCCGAGCAGACGGCGAGGCACCGCGGGGCCGTGCCAGAGGACACGTCTTGCTGCGCTCTTGCGTTGTGGTCACCCCCTCATCATGTGGCCTCACACAGCAGCCGTGTCCCCCCCTCCATTGCGTGTGGGGGATCTTCAGCCTTGGCAGAGAAGATGCTCAAGCAGACTTGAGTTTTTCGGGGCAATTCATCGAGCCACTGAGCTGGTTCTGGGAGCAAACACCTGGATGAAGCCCAGCCAGTTACACCTCCTGCTTCTCGTTTCACTTGCAGCTCCCCAGCCGAGGTGGTTGTCTGAATTCACAAAGCTGAAGGATGCATTTAAGCAAATCAAGCATGTGGCTTTCTTAGATTTCTTTTCCTTTCTTCTCTAGCATTTTAACTCAGCCTCTGTTGTCTATATCCCCAGCTTTTTAGATGCAGTAAAAATGAGCAGTCACAGGAATCTGAGTAGATTGGATTTGCCTCTTTGCTGAAGCCAAAAATTTGCATTCCCAAATCAAAACCTTCCTGTAAGAATAAAAATAGAAGTGGGTTTTGGTTTTAATTCCCAGAGGTACTCCCTTAGCTCTGAAGATGCGTAAGGATGTGAACGCCAGAACTGCCACACTTTTTCACAGCTGAATGCAGCATGCAAGAAAGCAAGTGGTCGCTAATTTGGTCCTCTTCTCCATCAAACAGAGGTCACTGCCTTCAGCAGCGTTAAGTTGTTGGGTCTGGAGTTTGGTGGGGGATTTTGGTGTTTGGGATCCCACATCATCCTCATTTTTTTAAAAAAAAAAAAAACAACAATAAAACAACAATCAACCCTTGTGCTTAGGTAGAAATAAAACAGATGTGTTGTCCACCAGTACGAGCCCAAGCATAAAAGCCAGAACTTCCTAGACTTAAACTTTGCTTCCTTGAGACCAGCACTGTTCAACCCAATAGCTCTGATCCTTCCAGGGGGGCAACTCTTCACACAGCCCATGGGCCACTGCCCGGGGGTCCGACTGCTGCTTCCACGTGCGATTTCTTGGCCTCCGTGCCCTGGACCATCCTCCCACAGTCGAAGTGTCCAGCCGCCAGCAGGGCAGTGTGTCCCAGGCTTTRCTATCAAACCGGGAGGGAGAACTGAGCTCAGACTGCAGGAACTGTCTAGGTCTATCACTGCTGCTGTCAAGCTCTATTTTCTTTTTTTCTCTCTCTCTCTCTCTCTTTTTTTTTTTTTTTTACTCTTGGATGTTAAAATCGAAAACTGGACAGATTCAGCAGCCAGTGGCTGCAACTAGGATTTGGCTTTGAATAACACAGTCTCAATATCCTTTCTTAAATTAGATGGCAGGATCCTTCTCCGTGTCTCTTGGGTGCGGTTATTTTAATAGCAAGGAGCCTGTCTTCACGAAGCGGGGCTGCATTTCTACAGCCAGGGACGAGCGAGCCATCACTGGTACAACTGAAGCACTCATTCGTCGCCCATGACAGGTGCCGGAGAAGAGTCAAAACCAGCAAAGTTTGGGAAAGCTCATTGCTGTGCCCACAAACAGATCCAAGTCCTAATTTCCAGCTCTCCTAGTGACCGACTTTAAGCAGGTACTGATCCCTTTACACTATAGAGCTCCAGGTGTTGTCTCCCCTTTCCATATAGTGGTAATATTATTCTTATTTGTTTCCCACCGTAAACTCTTCTTTATCCTATAAATACAATTCAGCTGCACAGCTGTGCACGTGCCATGTGTGCCAGGCAGTCAATTCGTGTCACCAATACCATTTCCTATGCTCAAATCCAGAATCCATCACAAATCCATCACAAATGTGATGGATTCACACMCCCCCTCCCTCAAGTTCAGAGCTTTTTTTTGGTCTGAGAGAGAGCATCTCTCGGATGTCCCCAAGAGGGGCTGCCCCAAGAGCTGGCTCTTCCTACGGTGCAAACAAGCACCTATCCCACTCACCCGCTGGGAGTCGCAGGCTGTAATTAACACTCAGACTGATCATTTCGGGCGGCCAGGCACCACAATTATTTTTTCTCTTTTTTTAGGTTTTGCGCAGACACAACAGGAAGCGAAGCTGGGGCTGTGAGACAGCAGTGGGGAGACAGTGGTGGGGTCAGGATTAGCTCCTCGGGGCCTCTGGGTTGCATACRCACGTGCAAGCCCATGTGCTCTCTCTTCACTTCCCTTGGCTGGAGACCACTGAACCTCCAGGTTTTAACCTTCTCCAGTGTTTTGTATTGGAGACCACGAGTGGAGCTTTTGGCTCCTTGTGGCCCCCAGGGTCCAGCCTGGAAAATGCCTGAAAGCTCCATCCTCCATCCCAAAAGGAGTTGGGATTCCTCCTGCTGCATCTSAGCCAGACTCCCACTGATCCGGGGTTTCCAAACCTCTTCCTATTCGGCACCTGAGCAAGTGGGCAGGAGGATGTCCTGCATGTGAAACACCCCCAGTCCCTCTCTGCTGGCCTGCTCCCAGGGACAGTCACATCCCGGCTCAGCTCATACACACATCCAGCCCTTGCAGCCTCCCATGGGGCAGCAAGTCCTGGGATCGCCCGGTCATCTCGCAGCCCTTCTCAGAGCTCTGGATCTGCCTTGGTCCCAGGAGAGCAGAGCTGTCAGTGCTGCAGGTGAGGGTCACCAATGCTATGGATAATAGTATTCATGCTTTTTTTGCTGCTATGGCAAATACCTCACCTGATATGTTTCAGGACTTCATTTGCCTTTTTTRTGACTGTCACACTGGCAGCTGATAGCCCAGAACTAATGCATCTGGGACCTCCTGCCACTTCTAGCAGCAAAGTAGGAGAAACTGCTGAATTCCAACATTGCAAAATTAAATTCTGTTGCATTTCCACTCCCCCGGTCTGGGATGAAGCTCTAGTTTCCCTGTTTGGTGTTTCAGTCTCTCCCCACCATGGCAGTCTTTCTCAATGCTTTGGCCATCATCRGTATCTTTCCATTTTTATGCCAATTCATTCCTGAATTATTGATCACAAAGCCAGTCTTAGAGATATTTTACTAGAAATCTGCCTTCTGCCCAGTGTTTCCCATTTAAATGCTGCCTGCTTTTCAGTTGCTTGTGTCCCTTACGGTTCACATTTTAAACTTCATCTTCTCTGTTTGAAGTACTAATTTCCTGTGGTATGTCATATCTCATGCGTTAGGTATATCTGGATGAAGATCTACCACATATGTTTGATCTACAGAAAAGGCTTATTTTATTAACAGATCAGGTTGCATGGGTATAAGCTGTGCTTAGTAAATGCCATGTTGATTTTATTCCCCTGTCCAGTTGCATCCACATCTTTTAATTGTTTTCTTTCCTTCAGACTGTTTTCTAAAGACTTGGTAATGCTGATGTCAGCCTAGCAGGCTTGTCGCTGCCTGACTTCTGTCTCCTAGCCAAACTCTTCAATTCAGGCGCTGGATTTGCTGTTGTGGTTGCAGAGAACCTCCCTCCGTAATTAAGAGTCTCTGCAGCCAAAACAGCAAATTCTTTCACTGGTGCTTCCAGAAGTCTGGGATGGGCATGATCCAGTCTTTCCCTCACCTCACACATGTCTGGCTGTCTTCGCAATCAGCTAGTACACCTAAATATTCACAGCTTTAAAATCTATTCCCTTTTCCAAAGAGACCTGGCAAGTCATTGAAACCCCAGATATTGCTGCGGTATTGATGTCACACTGCTGCAAGAGAATAGCTTCRCTTTTGATGGGACAGCACTAAAATCTGGGCTGTAGGGGGAAAGGAGGGAGGGAGCGTGTTGCCTTTTTAAGCTCCGAAGAAAAGACTGGAAGCACTTGTAGCACAGGAGACTCCAAAATGTGCCTGAGCTCTCTTCCAGGCTCATCTCATTCAGTGATTTCTGGCCAATGTTACTGCCTTAGCATGGGGTTTTCAGTCTCTTGCTCTGCCTCACTCCTATTCCCTTGCCTCATCCTTTGAAGATGCAAAGGACAAATGTGCTATTTCCTTCTGCCTGTCTCAGTGAAAAACATTTTGGATTTGGATCATGGACATATGCTGTCTTGACACTTTTTATCCAAATGGTGATCCAGCAGTTGCCAAGGGTTGAACTTTTCTCCCCTTCAGAAACTCTGTATACCTTTGGCTAAGTGACATCCCTGCTTTCTGATGCAATTGTGGCGATGCTGAATTTCCGAGGATTACCACTGCATGTGGTGGAATCTGGGAACCTCAGTAACAAGCTATAAAGTCAGGAGGAAAGCCAGGGTGCGAAGATCTTGGCAGCTCCCCCATGATGGAAGATCCTSCTGTACTCGGGATCATGGTGCCAAAATGCAGCACAGACCATTAATTTACTCTGATGATACTCCCTCCTCAACACTGTCATATATTTCAGTATTCCTTGGCCCTCCCAAACTTCTTGGAGTCCCAGGAGCATCCCAGGAACGGGTAAGCCAACGGTACAGGGGATGGGGTGATTGACTCGCTCTCAGCATGAACGAGTGGAAGAAGAGGGATGTGTAAATGCCATTGCCCATCTGCCCCCTTCCTCCCTCCTCCTCCTCGCAGTCCAGGCTGTATCCCAGATCTGATGGAAGAAACAGGCACAGATCAAGAATCGAGCCTTTCCCCGGCTCCCCCTCTGTGTTTGGTTTCCTCTCCAGCTGTGCAGTTCAGCCAGCTGTGGAGCCCCTTGAGCTCAGCCTTCCTAAGGTGGGMCATTGCCTGCTTGGGGTAGGCGGTGAAGGCAAGGACAGGATGGGGACAGCAATTAGGGGACAGGATGGGGAGARACCCCAGGATGGCAGCACGCTGTGGGATTGCATGATGAGGTGGTTGGGGTGGAGCAGCCAGGGAAGAGAGGTTTTGTGTTCAAATTAGGGCTGAGCTGTGTTTATAGAGCTGCATGATGAAGACCTGGGGTCTGGTGATGGAGGGGACTTGGAGAGGAGTGCATCAGCAGAGATGTTGCAGGTGCTGGGACTGAGGGATGGTGAACAGGGGATGGCCACGGCTTGGGGTCGTAGGGCAGAGCTGTGTTAGGTGGCAAAGCCTGGTCTTAGGGGGGCTGGACTCCGCTAAATCACTGTCTACAGGCTCCCGCTGGCTCAGGCAGGTCGCAGCAGCCCTGGCCTGCCTRCCGCTGTGACGGCCAATGTTGCTCTGCTGGGTGATCCCAGAAGTTTTGGGGATGCTTTGGGCACAGGCGGCCCGGACTTGTCTCCGTTCGAGTGCACGCTGCCGGCCGCAGGCATTTGCAGCCGCTCTGAGCCCAGCCGTGCAGAGGAGGGACGCTTTGGTCCCACGGGGCACACAGGTGGGCTGCTGCCCTCTGCATGCACCGGTGCCGGCATGGTGCTGTGCCCAGCCACACACGGTTGCAGCTGCTGCATCTCCTCCTCTGCTGCAGGGTTTAACACTGTCTTCAGAAGTCCTCCTCATAATTGAAGATGTCCCTGCCCACAGCAGGGGGGTTGGACTAGATGACCTTTAAAGGTCCCTTCCAACCCAAACTGTTCTATGATTCTATGTTTCTATGGCCCAGCCAGGACCCCGTTTTCTTTTCTCCTTGGGACGCYGCACGTAGCATGAGCAGACGGTTTCTGAGGGGGGAGACTTCTTGCAGTTGGAGCCTTGTAAAAACCTGCCGTTGGGCCAGACATTTGCTCTGAAGGGTTTGGCGAGCGCCCCGGGCAAGGGATGGTGTCATCRTTTTGGAGAGCAAAAGCTGTCAAGATGCAGTGAGTGTGGAGCGCTGGCGTCTTCCCCCTGCCAGCTCAGCGCTCCCGAGCATCTCCAGCCGCACAGGAGCAGCCTGGCAGCTTTTCTTCCTTTTTTTTTTTTCTCTTGCCCTTTTTTTCTGGAACCCTGTACAGGATGAGCATAGCGGGGATCCCAGGGGGTTTGCTGCTATCCGGAGAAGACGCCTTGTTCTCTGCCAGAACTTGCGCTGGGGAAGGGCTGGAGGAAATCCATTTTGCAACGTTTCTGCTGGGGCTGTTGGCAACRGTCATGCGAGGTGCAGCAGTCCCTGGCCAGGCTTGTTCCCCTGCCTCAGCAGCACCSAAACGCGCAGCCCAGGGCGGTCCGAGCACAGATCTGACCTGCCCGACCTYTGCTCGCTCCCCGCTTTACTGCAGATTTGCTTTTTGTTCACCCTGAAGAGCCTCCTGCCGAGCCAGCCCGCTCCTCGCGGGCCATGACCTGACCCTGCACCGGGCGCTGAACCCTTGTTTCCACGCACCCCTGCGCAGCACCGGCACAAGCAATTTGCATTTCTAGCAGCTTCAGGTCAGCCTGAACCACCCAGGCTTTGCTCATGTCCCTCGTAAGAAAGATTCTGGTTGATACACGTGTTAATCTCGAAAACAAACGCCTCCACATTGCTTTTACTAAATATAGGACAAGTGTCTGCTGCGGTGTAGGGTGCTTGCAGACAGCCCACAGCAGGGTCATGCTCTTAAATCGAACAGGAGTTTATCAGCCCCGGCCAGGAAAGGGACTCGAGTTGAATGCTCTCTGCTTGCAGATTCGAGCTGCAGTGAGCCAAGTTTTCAAGGTCAATCTCATTCCCTGTCATTTGCAGAGGGCTGAGCCTGGGAATGTGAAATGGGGCTCCTCTGGGACGAGCATCTCAGCCCCGCGCTGTGTACATTGGATCTTCTGCTTATCTCTCGTTAGCACAGATGCCGTTTCACCCTCCTGTGGGGTAACTGATACAGGGGATTGAGGAAGAAACCGTACCTTCTTGTTGAGTCACATCTCGATCAATCCAATGCTGCAGGAAGTGTCATTTCCCACGAACGCTCAAGCGTACATGCACTGCTGATGAAATCTTGTGAGGTCAGGCAGTCATTTCCCCCTAATTACATCTCCAGGAATGAATAATGTTTAGCTTAGACCCTGGTGACTTTGTGCTTTGGAGCAGTTTTCATTTAAGCAAAATATAAGCACATGAAAATGAAGACGGGATTTGGATTTTTTCTTCTGGTTATTTTGGTTAAAAAGATGCTGTCTGAAGCTCGTATAACAAATTTGGTTTTGTTTGGTGATGGTCAGTGAAYGAAAAGATCCAGAGCCCCAAACTGTCATGCAAAAAGCCTCTGTGTTAGAAACCTTCATGTTGCCAGAAATGGTTTGTGAGAGATGCTTTTTCCCCTACCACATACATCCCTCTGAAATTTTAGAAGGTCCCTGTAGGAGCAGGAACTTGGAGGACTGGAAGAACCTCCTAGGCCACAATCTCTCAAACAACGTGTTTTCAGAAAAAACATCATCTTCCATTTTAAAACTCAATGTGATTTCTTCTGTGGAAGCCAACTCCAGGGCTGCACAACCCCCATGGTTAGAAACCTTCCTTTCATATGAAAACTGTTGTGGCATCCTCTGCCAACGGAGAGGGTCAGATAGAAGAAGCAGAAGGKGGGTGAGAGGTGGGACAGCTGCTTGGAGGTGTTACTGCAAGCGAGAGCCTGCGCCCTTGTCGTGGCTGGCTCCATGCATTAGGTTTGGGATATCCAGGCCACGTGGTTCTGCCCATGTTGTGCTGGAAACAGGTCCCTGGGGCTGAGGGATGGCAGCTGAAGCACATGCTTCATAGCCTGGAAGGTGGTTGCATCCCTGCATAATTTATGAGCATCAGAACTTGAGCATCTGTCACCGACTGGGTGTCCGGCACCGCGTTCGCGGCTGGCCAGATCCAGTCTTGGGTTTGGTGCTGCTGCAAATAGACCTCCGAAATCAAACCAGCCGATCTGCATGGCAAGGACGGGGCGAGGACTGCTTGGGTGGCTGTCTTCAGCTTCAAACACTTGAGGAGATGTTGCTGACTTTGAAGRGAAAAAAAAAATAAATAGCAAATAAGAACTTGAAACGACTTACCAGTCAGACAAAGCATCTGACCAATTTGTCTATTAATGACCGTGTCTCTGAGCCTGGAAATGCAAACTCCAAGCCCGTGGGGGCTCAGCCCAGAGCTGCCGGTGTTGGAACTGCCCCTTATCTCTGCCAAGCACAGATGCTGTCTCACCCCTCACGAGGCCGCGGCAATGCTGGCCGGGGTCCTGTCGCCTCCTGGGTCATTCCCTCGCCAATGCAGCCTGCACGCAGTGGCATTTCCCAAATGCACACGGATCAAACTGTTTCCAGTTGCTCTTGAAATTGTAACACGCCGTTATCTTTATTTATGGTCTTTTATTTGTTTAAAGGTTAGGTCTGGACCTTTTGAACCCTAACTGCAGGTTTTGTTAAAAAAATAAGAGGGAGGGATAAGCATTGCTTGAGCATCTCCTCCCAGAGCCAAATGGATTTGTYTCTTCCTGGGGGGACGTTGCCTCATCCCAACTTGGGTATCTCCTGAGAGGGTGACAGAAGCAGCCCCTCGCAACCCCTCTGATTTTTCTTGCTCCTTTTCCAGCTGGAGAGGACGGGGTTATGAGACCCACCTGGCAGGGGAAGGCCGGTCGCAGCCCACTCCAGGCCCTGTACGAGAGTGACCAGGTAAGGGGACAGGGCGAGGGAGATGGGGGTTGAAGGGGGAGTGGGGTGCTGGAGTTGATCCCTTCTTCAGCCCCTCTGGTGTGCGGGGCACTGCGCTGTCTCCAACCACCCCCAAGGTCCCCACGCCTGAACTTCTGGCCGTGGCCAAAAGAAAAGACCACACCGCTTTGGGGAGTAATTGTTGATAAAAAGCTGCTTATGGCCCTTGCTGGTATTTGGGCAAATGGTTTCATTACTGGTGGGCTGAGCCATAGCTGGGCAAATGCAGGAGATTTCGCTGTCTGAGGATTTCAAAGCCAACTCTGGGCCGTCATAGCAGGGCAAGAGCATCATTGCTGCACTTTCTGAGCTAATAATTGATAGATGCTTCTATGCTGGGTGCTATATATATACACACATGTATGTATATGCATATATATATATATGGACCCAGCCATGAGGGGTTTATAATCCTGGGACATCTCAGTCCTCTCCATCACCCTGAGCTGTGCCAGCTACACCTGCTGAGAAGGGGGCAGCCAGGCACAGTCTGGGCAGGGAAACGCTCCCCTCCAGGTGGTCTTAGTGGGTCCCTGTCCRTGCAAGGGTCTGCTGCAGGACAAGCCACGGTCGCTGCTTCAGGCAGGGAGCACTCGCCCTCGCCAGCCCCYGGTGCGTGCAGCCCAACCAGCATCGGTGACCCCGGCATCGGGGAAGGTGTCCCACTTGCTCTTTAGCAGCTCCATGGGAGCTTGGGAGTTTGTGGCTGAGTCTGCAAAAGTTGTGTTTGTTTCCTTCTACTGCGTTTCTCCCCTGGGCGGGCAGTTTTCCCCCCATGMAGCCAGACTTGTCTTTGCAGAGGGATCCTTGCCCACAACTTCCCTGCAGGAAGTCCTGCARGAAACCACCCTCCAACCGGTGCAACGGGTTGGGCCATGGCCACGTGCCCCAGCCACCAAATGTGCCCTGCATCTCCCCACGTCCACAGGGCAGTCATCTTCTGCAGCCCCCAAGAAGCAGAGGGTAACGCTGGTGGTCCCTGCAGCTGGCTGCCATCCCCGCTGCCTCCCCACTGCCCATCGGCTGCAACCGGAGCCAGATCTCCTTTCCATACGTGACGTTTTGTGCTACTGTCTAGGTTGATGCTTTTATGTCTATAAGCAGCCAAATTACATTTGCTTTGGGAAAAATGGCAAATGTGGACTTCTTTGGCCACGATGCCGGCAAACCCTAATGCTGCTAGAATGTCGTGGTGTTATTTCCTTAAAAGTGATACTTAATTTCTCCGGCTTTTAAAGAGAAGGAAATGAAGAGAGCACTTTTGCTCTGAAATAACTGCAAGGCATGCACTTACTTGAGTGGGCGGCTGTTGAAAAGTAGTCACATTTATTTGTTGCCATGCCTGCAGACAGTGTCTGTCTGTCTGTCTCTCTGGTCCAATAGTTCTGAATTATCCAAGTGCAGGAAAAAACACCTGAAAAAAAATAACATTATTAAAATACCCCTTTTTTGKTTTTTTAAGCACTTGCAAAAAGGATTTCCAATTTTAAAAGGAGCCTCCAAACAAAAAAAATTTCTGCTGAAAGGTTTGACTGTGTCACAAGGAGGTGTACCATGAGCATGCCTCTTCAGCTATGATTGTCGCCTTCCTAGGTGTGCTGTATCTTCTYCATACCCAAGTAGCCAACAATGTCAAAGTCATCTCTTGGTGGCAGTTAGAGTCTGCTGACCTGCATTTCCTCCATCTGAGCATTTTCCCTTATCATCTCCCTCTTGGAAGGAGCAGGGATGGGATGATTTCTCCTGCCCCTGTCTCAGGTTACTGTCCATGCAGGTTCCTGGACAAAGTGGTCACTAAGGTGACCTGGACAAGGTTATTTYTTTTGTGGAAGTGAGATCCAAAAGGGTCTGAGTGTGGTTCATCTCTTACAGGAGGAGCTTTTTTGCCCAGATGTTAGTTAGATGAAGGTGACGGGTCTGCTGGATCATCCACAGGATGGGCAGCTTGTCTCAGGATCTCAACTCCTGGCAGGAGCTTTACAAAGCCCCATCTCCACAACGCTGCCTCTCCCAGGCTCTAGTGCCTCCCAAAACCCCTTATGGGCCCCCAGGGAGCGGTGAGGGTGCACCTGAAGCTTGGCAAAGGGTGTCCTTTGGCATGCATAAGTGATGACAGCTGTCAGCAGCAAGGATGTAGGGACCAAGGAGGTGGCCTTGCCCTTGCCAAGGAGGTGGCCTGCCTTGCCCCAGGCTGCAGGGACATTTGCCGTGGCGCCCTGTGACGCCGGCGGGACTGCCTTCACAACCTCAAAGTGGAAGCCACCGTTGTCTTGCGACATGGGGGTCATTGCATTGCGTTATAGCAACAGCTCTGCAGGGTCAGAGCTGCCCCGGGTTAGCAAACAGGCGGTGAAGCCGTTAGCGGTTGTGGCCCGGACGAGGCTGTTGGAGGTTCCCAGCGATGACCTCGGGGCTGAACGCAAAAACTCCCAACCCTCATGAGCAAAACGGGGAGGGAGTGGGCAGGAGGAGGAGGGGACCTTCCCCGTCTGAGTTCCTGGAAATGGTTTCCTTCCCCAGATGTTTTAATGACGTTTTGGGATTTCTGATGAAAACCATGACAGGAAGGGCTACGTCCGCAGATCTGGAGGGTGGGGTTCAGCTGGGGTAGGGGTCGGGGGGCACTGGGCTCCTGGGAAGCCAATGCAGCGGCTGCCAGGATTTGAMGCAAGGATCAAAAGKGATAAAGAAAAAGGACCTCCCTGTRGGCAAAGGAGATTGTGACCAGAGCTAAGGCATTGGGCTGGCCTGTGCGGAAAAAGTCCCTCAGGAGAAGAAACCCAAAGCCCTTGGGAAGGGCCACCCCACCACTTCCAGCGGCACCTCGCTYCTCTCCATCATGTCCTGCCACCCCACCTCTCCTCCAGCTCCCTSTCTGCTCCCCAGGGTTCTGACCGTCAGCATTAAAGACCATTTTCCTCCACCCGTCTCCCTTTGCCCTTCCTTGGCAGCACACCCGCACCATTTTCATCGTACGTGCCCGCACTCGCGTGCCAGTTTCTGCCTCTCGGCTGCGGTGTTCGCAGCGGGCCCGCAGCGTGGGCGTCAGTGCGACGCGGTGATGCCCCATGGCGGCCGGGAGGAGTGCGGGGCCCTGCGCCAGCAAAGGGGCTGCGCTCTTTGCCRCTGGAGGGGTCAGGCCATGTATCCCCCCCGGACTGGTGTGAGGGAGAGCTTTAGCCCAGTGGGGGGGGGGGCTGTAACAAATGTTCGGTTGTTGACCCTCTCTGCACCRCCTGTTCTTCCCTCACCCCCTCTGACTTGACTTCTCATCCAGYTCCTCATCACATTTTGTTCTCTGTTTTGCCCCCAGCAGGTCTAAGGATTAAATGCACCAACTCAAGTTGTCTTCAAAGTCAATGCTGTCCCCAAAAATCCCACATGGGTGACTGCCAAACCCAGGAAAGGGGAGGGAGTGGGGACAATTGTGGGCCAAGTGTTGTGTGTAGGCCACGATCGGCTTGGGCAAGCTGGTGACCATCTCTTTTTTTTTCTCCCCAGTTTGAGCAGTCGTCACTGCAGGTGGTTCACCAGCAGAGACGGGAGCTGTTGAGCAACGTCTGCAACCGTTACACCCGCAAGCGGCGTCTCCTGCGGCCAGATGATTTGCGGCACTTGGTGGTGGATGACACGCATGGGCTGCTCTACTGCTACGTGCCCAAAGTGGCCTGCACTAACTGGAAGCGTGTGATGATGGTCCTGACGGGGCAAGGCAAGTACCAGGACCCGCTGGAAATCCCTGCCAATGAGGCCCACGTCCCTTCCAACCTGCGCACCCTCTCCGAGTACAGCATCCCCGAGATCAACCACCGCCTGCGCAGCTACCTCAAGTTCATCTTTGTGCGGGAGCCCTTTGAGCGCCTGGTCTCAGCGTACCGCAACAAGTTCACGCGCAGCTACAACACGGCCTTCCACAGGCGCTACGGGACCAAGATCATCCGGCGGCACCGGCAGGAGCCCAGCGACAGGGCCCTGGAGCGCGGGGATGACGTGCGCTTTGAGGAGTTCGTCTACTACCTGCTGGATCCACGGACGCAGCGGGAGGAGCCCTTCAACGAGCACTGGGAGCGGGTGCACTCGCTCTGCCACCCCTGCATCATCCACTATGACGTGGTGGGCAAGTACGAGACCTTGGCCGAAGATGCCAACTACATCCTCCAGCTGATTGGGGCTGACACGAGCGTCAAGTTCCCATCTTCATCCAAGTCCTCCAGGACAACGGATGACATGACAGCCCAGTTCTTCCAGGACATTAGCCCTTTCTACCAAAGGAGACTCTTTAATTTATACAAAATGGACTACTTGCTCTTCAATTACTCCATCCCCTCGTACCTCCACATCTGATGAGGCAGGGGCTGGGGGGAGAGGTGAGGGAGAGCTGGGTAACTCTCATCTTGCCACAATTACTCTCCTCCCACCCTGTGCTCGTCTCTTGGTTGACTTCTCCCCCATGCCCTCTGCAGTATGGTCTGCTCCACATCCTGATGCCTTGTTCATGCATGGTCTGGAAGGAGGACACCTCACAGAGCACGGGGGCTGGAGCTTTTCCTTCCCTTTTCCTCCCACCCTTCAACATGTACAGGGGATGGTGGTGGGACTGGACACTGCTGGGTAGGAGGGCTTGTCTTGGTCGGGGACTTTCTTTTAACTGAGAGACTCCTCTGTAGATTCAAGTCTCGGGAAGGCTCCTTTTTCGGGCAGGATCCCTTCAGGTCTTTCTCCTCCTTACTGGGCTGTTTGGCGGCAGACATGGCGTCTCGGGGGGCAGGGTGGAGTGTGTCAGAGACTTGCATAGAACCAGAAATAAAGCAATAATTTAATGTAAGTTTTTCTTTTCATTTAAAATTGCTCCCACCTTTTATTTTCGCCTTGTTCTCCTCCCTCCTCCTCCAGCTTCCCACGCCGTCCCCCATTGCTGGGGAAGGCAGTGGTGTGTTACTGTGACCACGCATTTCTCCYTGACAAAGCCTGGAGGGCTTTTCTGTTCCTCTCCTTCCACGTGCTCTCAGCTGGGATGCAGAATACTCCAAAGACGGAGAGAGGAGCAGGTTTGCAGCAGGCATGGGCTGATAGAGACACAGTGCTTTCTCCTGAACTACAATAGCAGAGCACTCAGTGCCTGTGGGGGGGGTCTGTCTGGATTTCTGGTCAAATCCAAGAAATCCAGGCCCCACACCTCCTGATTTTTAAGAGMAGGTGATAACTGTTTTGCAAAGCCGTATGTATAGCACGGGTGCAGGTGTCTGCTCGGATGAAATCACGTCRTCCACGGTGTCCTGCCCACGGCCCCGCTGGGCTGGCAGGACCCAGCTGCCAGTGCCGGCTTCTCGTCGTCCCCTGCCACCCGTGCCCAGCCGGTGCCTCYGACATGGGGTGGTGGCCACATTGCACCTGGGGACGGAGAAAGGTGCTGGCGCAGGTTTGAGTTATAAAGTGCTCTGGGGAGCACTGTGCTGGGACGTGGGAGATGGCTCTGGTAATGAAAAGGTGATGCTGGACTGGGAAGACCAGAGAAGTGAAGAGAGTGTGTGTGTGTCTGTGTGTGTGGGCACACATGCATGCGTGTGTGTGTGTATATGCACTTGTGTGTGTGTGTATGAGAAAAAATTGAGAATAAAAATGGGGACAGAGACACCTAGAGGAAAATTCCCCATTGCCTGGCTGGCTTTGGACAATTCATTCCTTGAAGAAGAAATGGGGAGGAGGGGGCAAAACACAAAAGAAAATTACAAACCCAGTCCTAGGATTTTAAATTAAAACCAGTCCAAGGAGCTGTATTTCTTTAAAACCATATTTCAGTCTTTCCTCTTTTCTGTTCGGCTTTGGCTCGGTTGCTCCCTTTGTAAATAAACACGCCGGTAATAGATGCTGTAGAGTGTGTCTGCTGGCTCGGCTGCGAACACTTGACTTATTAGTGCAATACAATGGGAGGTTTTATAAAACCCCAGTGCTCTCAGGCTCTTTTAAAAAATAATGTTTTCATCTAACAACTTTCGGCTGTTACATCTTAAYCTTTTTCCTCTCTGCCTCTGATTGGCACCTATATGCTGACACTCCTTCCTTGGTTGCTCCGTTTGGAGATTGGGTTTAGCAAAGCAATGAAAAAGAGAAGTAAATAAAATTGCTGGTGATCCTGGCAGTCTGACTGATTCTCCCAATCTGGACTGGAGATCTCGCAGAAATGGCCTTTCTCGTGCTATCTTAGTATCTCCCCATCTAGCTGAAACTCAAAGCACAAAAACAGATTATATGATGCAACAAATTTCATCTGCAGCGTTTGGGCTTGGAGTGCATTCCTCCTGCTTTCTCAGGAGTCTCGCATTCCCTGCTTAGCACTGCCTCTGCTTGGAAAAATCATTGTTCAAGTCACCACAAGCTCTTTTCATCGCTTTTGGTCATGAATCATAATTTGGGGTCAGGCTCAGAATCACAAAGGGATGGATTTTTTGGATGGATTTCTTTTTTTTGCTTTTCCTAAATACTGTTCCCTGCAGGTAGCTCTTAAAAGCTGATGACACAGTGAGTGGCAAGGACATATACACAGACTCTCTCCTTGTCATGCTGTCTGTCGGTGTTCAGGCAATATCTGGCTCGCTGGGAACCCCTTTGGGCTCTCTTTGGTGTGAAAGCGAGGGAACGGCGTGCTCTGGGCTTTGTCTTTTAGCCACCTGGTTTCCAATCTTTCCCGCAATGGTGGCAATTTGGAGATGGTCCCGGYTGCGATGGCTATTTGATCGGCAGCCTGTCCCCCAGCAACCCCATCAGACCTGACCCGTTGCCCCAAACAACAGCAAAGCCACAGGAGTACGGAGCGAATGCAGCCCTCCGGCCTCAGCCAYGGTCTGCAAGGGCGATACCCTGCTGAGATCTGGTCTGTAACAGGGTGTCTTTTGGGTCACATAGGACCTTGGGAAATACCCACCTTTGGGATTTTTCTAAAAAAAAAAAACAACCAACAGCCACAATCCAACCCATTTAGGTCATATCCTTGGCTTTCCCCCCACCTAAATATCGCTTTCCGAAGCAAAACCTGCCCATGCACACAGAAAATGGCCACTTTGTATTTCTGAAGCAACCGCTTTCAGCCCGGGCTGGAGCTTTCCGGGCCTGGAAAGGCTTTGCCCGTGCCAAAGCCGAGCAGCGGCAGCCGCCGGGGCCGGGCCGGGGGGGGGCTGCGGGGCCGCCCCCGGCGCTGGGCAGCCCCGGTCCTCCCGGCGGGCACGGCCGGGCCCCCCCCCGGCACGCACCCAAAAACGCTGCAGGAGCGGAGCAAAGCGGAGTTACGAGGACACCGTGTGACTGGTGATCCCAACTACAAGCATTTTAATTTCCTGTAAGACTTCGGGTGCTGGGAACTATTTCTCTGAAAGGCTCCTAGCTGGTTTTTTTTAGCTGTTTCACTGCATCCCTTTTTCTTGCCAGRGGAGAAAATACCAAGATAATCTAGGCCACCTCTAAAGTGTAGTTGGATTTGGTTTTCTCCTCTACTTGGGACTGGGAATGTGGTAGCACCTGATGTGCAACAAGGCTTGAAAAGCAAGGAGATTCCCGGGGACTGCCTCCCAGGAGGATGGAGCTGGGCCTCATCCCCTCGGCCCTGCCCAAGCACCCCGCTGTGAGCGGGGAGTGTTTCCAGGAGGAAGATGGTGGTCCGGTGATGAAGGGCATGAATGCACCACTGGGATCCYGTGCAGGACCAAAACACAGCCCTGCTTCTTAGTGGCAATGGGACTTTGCCCCTGCAGGGCCACATACCGTGTACTGCRCTGCGTTTTGGCCAAGGTTTGATGATGGAGGTGAAGACTCTTCTCGAGCAGCCCTGTGACAAACGAGGTGAAGACAGGACCCCTAACCATCCCACCAGGAATGAGCACAGCTGCTGTCACCTGGAAAAAGAGCAAAGGGGTAACCCCAAGGGCAGCAGGGGCATTTCCACCTGTGCATGGACTTCTTCTGGTGCCCTTAAATACAAGCTTTACACTGCCAAAAAAAACCCAACTTGATATTTCTGCAGGGAAGTAAACCTTCCCTGCAGGGCTGGTGCCCAGGGGTAAGYGTGGCCATTACCCGCTGTGGCCCCACACTGAGCTCTCGCATCCAGGGAGTGCTGGGAGCAGCTGGGCTGGGGGAYGAGGAGGGGACGTCCCACAGCAAAGCTGGAGGTGCTGGTGGCTGCCAAAGYGGGTGTCCCCGCTGCAATAAGTGGCTGCCAAAAGGAGCAGAGGCACCCGAACGAGCGTGGCTGCAATTAGACGCCTACCCCGTAACAAAGCAGCGCGCCCGCTGGGGTGTGTGGGCCGGGCACCGTGCCTTGCTGGCCAGGCAGCGCCATTTTTTGCCCAGGGTGGAGTCCTCAGTGCCACTTTGGCAGYGATGGGTTGGGGCAGGAGGACCAGGGTGGCCGAGGGAGAGCCACCGCAGCCAGCGCTGCCAAGGTCACCCCGGCTCGGCAACGGGAGCCCAAAGACAACTGGAAAAATCCAAGTTAGATGTGACGATTGCACAYGGCTCAGCCTCAGGCAAGGAATAACCTTGCAAACTCTATTTAAACCCTTCCTTCCTCATCCCCCCCATCAAGTGCCTATTAAAAATAAGTAATTAAAGAAACAAAACATGGCTGTTGCCATATGAAGTAGCGTTCAGACTTCTGAGTCGCAGAGTGTCTGTGTCACGCAGCCAACATGGGGCGAGTGCACCACAGGCAAGGGGCTCGGGGGGCAAGCGTCCACCCTGCCAGGTTGGCCCTGGGGTTCGGTGTGAGGCTTGGGAGCTGCTGGGGAGCGGTCAGAGCACCAGGGATGCAAAAAACAAGAACAGCCTCACTTTGAAATGTCCATGTGTGCACATATATACAATGTAAATAATGATTATATTATAATGTATAATAGAATTATTGCAAATMGTTGAAATATTTATAGGTGATAATACACGCATTATATGTAATATGTATATGTGTATAAAGTATGTATTACAGGAATAATTGAACAGCATTTATGATCATACCTATTATATATTGAGTGATTATATTTGCATATGACTGTAATACTTAATAGCCATTTGGTTTATGTATGTCTACATACACCTGTGCGTACAACATCGTATTTATTATATAAACACACACATACCCCTTCCTGCAATGTTGAGCGTTGCCACAGTCCAACGTGGCTTAGCAGCTACTGGCGAGYCGGCCCCTTCGTCCGAGTGCTGCTAACAGCTCTGCTTGCTCCAGCCTTGGGAGCGTGGCGGGCACCTGGCCYGTGCTGTGGGTATTTCATGCCGCTGGCCCCATCCCTGGTGGCCCATGTGAAGCTGTTGAGTTTCTCCTTCCAGTGGAACAAAACTGAGCTTCAGTGATAGGGAGGGTCCCTTCCAGAGCCCGCTGTGCGCCACAGATTGGGTTGTTTACCAGCTGGAGGATTAAATAGACCTCCATTGAAGGGGAAAAAAAAAATATGTAAGTGTTTTCAAGTATGTCTTGGGAGCAGTGTCTCACTTGAAGGAGGCTTTTCAGACTTGCGTTTGCTGGCTGGCACTTCACTTATCCCTGGTAAAGATGCTGCATCTCGCACAGAGTTGAGTTTMTGGAAAAATACTGTATTAGGATGGAGGCAGTGAGTGGAAGGGGGGGGGGGAGAAAAATAAATGCCTTGACTATACCTGAAAACAAACCCCTGCTCCCAGCTCTCTCTATGGCTGGTGACAGCCCCTTCTTTGCTTGCAAAGAGAAACCCTTCTGCACCCAGGAATGAGGGAGCCCCTGACYGACCTTCCTCCCCGATGCATCTGGGATCTCCCTGAGGTCCCATCAGCCACCCCAGCACCCCAACACGCTGGCCTTGCAGTGGTGCAGGGCAGGCACCCACCCCCTCCCAAACTCCAGTGCCCTTCCTCAGTCCCCATCCCACAACACTGACATGAACCTGAGATTTAGTTTATTGGGGGACAGCTAATGGCTGATCTCAAGAGTGAGCTTAAACTGCACTGCTAATACAGTGAAGCAGAAACAAGGGAGATAAAACAAATTTTACATTTTTTCACTGCCTCCTACTACAGCCTGGATCAGCTGGCTGATGGCTGCACAGGGCTTGGAGGATCCAGCACAAAGCACTTTCTTTTTCTAATTTCTGCTTTACYCAAAACCAGCCAGTCTCATTCTTCTGCTGACACTCCACATTTGCCTTTATTCCCCCAAGAGATTAAAACAAGGTAAGCCTTCAACTGGGATCTGGTAGCATTTGATGCRTTTCTCGGTCCATGGCAAGCACTGAGCCCAAATGGGCAAGTCAGCAGCCAAGGACTAAAGAGCAGCAAGAAAGGAGCTCTCTTCTCCCACCTCTTCCTTTTTAAGGACGTTGCTTATTTGGGAGCTGTGAGGACTAAATGCAAATAAAAGTCACTGCCAGCTCAAATGCAGGTGCTGGTGACTGTGGCAGGGTGGCTACAACCCAGTGAAAAGCTAGGCACAGTAATGACACAGACGCAGCAGCAGGGAAGCCAGGCCCACCGCCGGCAGTGACTTTCCTGCTGGGTTAGATTAAAGACAGAAATCACTATGAAATGTCCACACCCCATCTGGGCTCTGCTACCCACACAGGTTTGCTCTGAAGCCATGTGAATTTTGTGAAGAAAAAGGGAGGAAAGCAACCCCCTCCCCAAAACTCCTCCCCAACAAAATAACGCCAATACAACACCACAGGGAGCATAAAACCAGGTAGGGCCTGCTGTGATGTACTGAAGGCTCTTAAAAGCCGAGGATCCTGCAGGCATTGAAACACCAAATCTCYGCTTTGAAGGGGAGGGAAGGGGGACGATGCCTGGACAGCTCGGTGGCTTCTCGCCCCGCTGGGACGGGGGCTGCGCTCGGGGCCACGGAGGCAGCCGGTGCCAGGGGGAGGGAGCAGAGCTGCCCGCTCACTGAAGGGTTGGGGGTGCTCTCTTGGAGGAGCAGGTTCAGATGGCGTTACAGGAACGCTGATCCAAGCCGTGCTCCAGGGTTACACATAACCTTTGTTAGCAAAGGCCCTTTCTCATTTGCACAGGGAAAGAAAGAAAAGGAGGAAGGAGAAAGAGTAAACAGGCTGAACAGCCAAATAGCTAGCCTCTCACTGCCCTTAAAAAAAAAAAGGGAAAAGAATCCTCTTTCATTGAAACCATTTCCTTTGGTTATATCATTTCTCTTGAGGCTGGAAGCAATTTTGAGTCTTAAGTGTGTTTCCTGTGCTAAGTGCACGGGCGTGAGGCTGATGCTTGGCTGCCACCAAGGGGTACCCCGGAGAACAGCGTGACTTGCTGTGCCCCGTGTAATCTCCCCACACCGGCTCATAGCCCCAGGGCCTCCTGCAAGGGGGGAACCCCCAAGACCAGCRCGGGCAAGGTGCAGCACAGGTCACCCTGGCCCAGCTAGGTCCCACAAGTAGGACACAGATGGCATCCATTAYGTGTTCCCATCCCTGACCTCTGTCAACAGTGACAACCAGAATAAGCCCAGCTCTGCCCAGAAATCCCCCATGAAGGGACACACCAGACCCTGGGCTTTGTTGCAATCGTGTGGCAGAGGAGCATCCRTGTGTTGGGCACTGGGAATTGATACTGGAGGAGAGTGACAGGGGTCCCTTGCAGTCTGCACCAGCCACAGGCTCCRGTCTGGGGCTTTCGGGGGATTGGAGGGAGCAGAGGCAAAGCTGTGCTATTAGGAGTTTCACATGCCTAGGACCCCGCAGAGGGCTGGGGTGTCCTCAGCAGTTTGGCCTTAAGACCAGCCTTACCTGATTCAYCGTCAGCAGCAAAAGCATCAAGGTCTGGAGAGGCCCCCTCCAAGGCAGCAGGGACATGCAGCAAGGAGGAGAAAAGATRGTGTTGAGGCAAGAGGAGTTATTTGCCAGGACTACTCAAGCCAGTGCCAAATCAGAGCTAATAAAGGTTTACAAAATAAAACGCTAAGCTCAAGTTATTAAAATATATATGTAGGTATCTCCYAATGCAGCCCCCTCGAACTGGGGCCGGCAATCAGACGCTTGCTTTGCTTTCCCCGCAAGCCCCCTCAGCCGCTGCTGCTACTGCCATTATCACAGGCAGGTGCCCGGGGCCGACGCGGCGCAGCCGAGCAGAGCTGACAGCACACAGGCTGCAGGGAGAGATAAAGCAGCGAGGCCCGAGACGGGGGAGCGTGCGTCTCAAATGCTGAAACCTCCCCCGCCACGAAGCTGGTGTGTGCACACTCAGCCAGCATGGGGTAATTTATCCTTCGGAAYAAAAGGAAGAGGAGGCTTGGAGAGAGGGGAGACGACAGGTTAGTTTTTTCAGGGAGCGCTTTTCCCCACGCCTGGCATGCCAGAGCTGAGCAGCTTTTGCCGTTAGGGACCTACAGCCATGTCTTGATCCTGTGCAGAGGCCTCAGCTCTGCAGCAGCTTGGGGAGATCTGAGCAGCACCAGGAGCAAAGAAACACCCAAGGCCAGTRGGCACCCAACACAGCTCAAATTTAAGTGTTTAGGAGGAGGCAGGTCCTTGAACAAGGTGTCCATTTACCRTCAGACAGGTGGACTTGACCTCCCCCTTTCCCTGCTCCAACATGTACAAAGGCAAAGTATTATTCAAGTTGAGGCCCAGAGGCATTTTTCAAAGGTTTGATCCATGCCCTCAACTCCTGACTCTCTGATTTCAGCGAGAATCATCTGCTTTCAGCCCCACATGCCTCCCTGACGCTTTCCTGGTAAGGCAAGATAGCCACCCTGGAGCGAGGACGTAAGGAGTCATTTGCCAAATCCTCATGCCAAATCCTCACCCAGCCCAACACAGTCCTTATGCGCACACACAGATTCTAGACTCGTTGCAGAGCAATTGCTAATGAGTGGATGGCAACTGCGRGAGAGGGAATGGGCTTTAATTCTAACCTGAAACCTGTGGGCTGCAAAAGGCTGCTCTTGGTTAGGAAACACTGATTTTCCTGAAGTCCTATTAAAATTGTGTTGTCCAACCCTAAAYGGATGAGAAAGAAGTGAGCAAGAAGTTCTGCCTGACAAGTTTGAACTAGAAAGAAGCAGAGCCATGGCAAGAAAAAACAACCCCCAAATCCACAGCATTACCTTTTTTTAACCACTTTATTTGTGTGTGTGTTTCTAGAAACATTTTAACTACTGGACATTTCATAAACCATAAAAACAAACCTTCCTACCCCCAAAATGCAATCAATCCAGCTTGCCGGTCAGACAACAGTGATGCTGCCAGGGCAGGTAGGTGGTACCCCTAGATAACCTCCCGCTGGGCACGATCCACTGCGTCAGATCCTGAGCGTCTTGAGCGATGGAGAGGAGACAAGTTTAAAGACCTGGTTGCTCTCCTCCAGGGATGCGACAGGAGAGAAAAGGGGGGCAAATAAAGAATTTCCCTTGATGACAAGTCATAGTCCGACGGAGATGTTGCGACATCCACTTGCAGGATCAGATGCAGTGACCTTGGCAGGCTTTGGAGCGGCCTCACGGGCTGTGTCGGTGGTRGGGACCGAAACCGATCAAAATGCCCAAATGCTCCTTAACGCCTTGTTTGCCGGGTGCGGGTGTGAGCAGCAGGCGCTGCTTAAAACCAGCTGGCTCACTTGCGAGGGCGCAAGTCTGTGGGTGCTGATTCCTCAGGGYGTGTGAGCCCAGCTGTAAGGCACAACGGGGAGGAGAGATGGGGCATGGGGGCAAGCAGGGGAGGCCCAATCCAGCCGGGTGACCCAGCACTCATTGCCAAGTATCCCGTTGTCCCAGAGGAAAGCACCGTGTCGCACGAGTGATGTGGAGCAGCGCATGGTCTCTCAGTTCCCCAGGTTCATGTCTGCACCATGGACAAGCCAAACCAGGCGGAAACAGACGGCCAGGAATCCGGTGCCCAGGAGATCCCCYAGGGCAGTGAGGTAGGGGATGGAGAAATTATCCGGATCCAGCGCCTTCCTCCACATCAGGCGCACAATTAGGTCAGCCACATAGAGCAGGATTCCCACCTGAGGAGAGGCAAGACAGGCCCTGCTGTGAGGCAGCAAGAAGGTAATGCACAGCCTCCCTCAGCTCACAGCCAAAATGAGGTGGCCATGGCCAAGCTACCATCGCTAACAGGGACTGCCAAGAGTTAACACCTGTTTCTCCGCAGGAYGGAGCTGCGCTGGGATGGGTGTAGCTCGCTCGTGCCCTTGGGCACTGCGTTGCCTGGCATCGCCCATGGTGCCACTGCCCCACSTGGCCAGCCGCAAGCGTGGGGACCACGCTTGAACTGCTCACCGGCATGGCGTGGCCCAAAACAGGAGTCTGGCCACACCAAAAGCATCTCCCAAAGGTACGTGGTCCCACTTCTCACACCAGGAATGGGAGTGCTCCCATTCACTCCATCATAAACAGGGCTGCTGCGAATATGCAGGCAGCCCCAAAGGATAAGTTTGTAGCCAGATTTTTTCTCTTCATCCTTTTTTCCATTAGAAATTCAGATCGTGTCTACTTTGTTTTTCCTGAAAGTCTCAGTGGACAACTGGAGTTTGAGGCAGTTTTTACATCAAAGTTATCCCAAGCAGCACTGACATGTTAAAAAAAGAAAATAATTTCTTTTTTTTCATCTCAACAGTTTTAAAATCTTTGTTGTGATTTCTTTTAATTCCTATTTCATTTCYGATTCTGATAAACAGATGGAGGAAAAAAATACTTCGGTTAAAGATTAAAGACTGTCTAGTTAATTGAATTAAGAAGGGAGAGAGAGTTTGCACCCCACATCTGTGGTCCCTCCATGGGAGACCACAGCACAACAGGAACCAAAGCCAGAGGCRGCATTTCTAAAGGTGAAAACTGCAAGCTGGGTGGGGGGAGAGGGAGGAAGAGAGATGGGGGCAGCAAATTAAATAACAGAATCACAGAAACTAAAGCTGGATGGAAACTCAGGAGTTTTATATAGACCATTCCTCTGTCTCAACACAGGATCAAATATCCCCACATCTTTCCTGACGGTCGTTTGTTTAACCTATGCTAAACAACCCTCAAAGATGGAGATGCCACACTAAGCAATCAGTCCCATGCGGTTTTTTTTTTTTCTGTTCTTGTTTTTCCCAAGGTCTAACATAAATCTGTCTTCTTCCATTTGAAACCGATGATTTCATGTTTCATCCCTAGTGACCACAGAGAAAATGTTATTCTGTCCCTCCCTACAGAAACTTGGTAGTTTAAAGGCTGTTAACCAGATTTTTCTCAAGCCTCTCTTCTYTGGAGCACCTAACCCCAGTCCATTCAATCATTCCTCTGAGGTCATGTTTTCTAGGCCTCTGATCTTTCTCTTTGGGCTTTCTCCAGCTGACCCAAACTTCCCCCTCTCTTTCTTTCTATCTTTCTTTATAAAGCATAATGGAGGGGAAGAAAGAACCAGGCTGAGTGTATTCTCCTCTGCTGGCCTCCATGGGAATCTTTCGGGGTCAGTGGCGTTGCTGGGATTCTACTCTTTACGCTGTCATTTATTCTGCGTATTTTCATGCTTGGCTCTGGTTGAGGAGTTACCTTGATGCATAAAGAGAAGAATAAATATTTTCCTTTACAACTATAGCTGTGCTGCTGGGCTTAGGGCTGTGTAAAGGTTGAGAAAAACTGATYGTTTACACACACAAGGAATTCACCCACAGACACGAGGCTGCTTGTAAGGCAAAGCGAGAAGTCAGCTACCTCACCCTGCAAATTAATGAATCACTGATTTAAAAGGGCAAGTGAAGTCAGAGCCTCTGTGAGTTTAAGCAACAGCCACATGCATTTCTGAGTGAGATGACAAGTTTACAGGGCAGCCARAACAGTGAAAGGGAACAGGCAGAACATATTGGATGAACTGCCCATTGCCTACCCARAACTTTTACTTTTGAAGATGAACTTCTCAGGCCTGGGTTTTCCCTTCCCATATGGTCCTGCCCAGAGGCATCCCTAGGTCTTCACCATGACACGTGAAACTGGTTTCCAAAATGAGTGGGGAAACCTGCTGGCTGGGGTTCACAGCCTCTCACTTGCCCATTACTGGGATAACCAATGGCACTCTAGAAATACTTGGGGCTTAGAGACTCAAGGAGCGAACATGGTAAAACAAGGTACCACCTACAGCAAGAGGTACCTCCTTGCTAAGTGTGTGAGCTCAGCGGATAATGATAACTTGTTCCTCATCTCATGTCTGACCCCTCACTCACCCTTAAGGGCAGTCGTGCTCATGTGGGAAACCAGACCCTGGCAATTTGGGTGAAGTACTACTGGATCCACATAAGATACATGATGCTTGTAGGAAGCACACCTGAAATGATTGGAAATGTGGGCCACTGCTGGAAGTTTTACCGTGACTCCTGTTTAGCCTGGAGACTGTTTTGTTTTCACAGTACCTGAGAGGTTCCTTTTGGATGAGAGSCTGGGGTTTACCTGCAGCAAAGCAGCAGTCAGATAAAACATCACAAAGGTGAAGGACAGAGACGTGTGGCCTCCCTGCAGCAGATGGATGGTGTAGAGGAACACAAGGTGCCCTGGGATAACCAGAAGGAACAGGACTCGGGCTGACTTGGAATTCACCTCTGCAGAAGACAGAGACAGAAACAGCCATGACAGTGGCTGCAGACAGTGTGGGGGAGGACAGGACGCAGCTGCATATTTTAATGCTGGTACATAGACTTGGGGCTGTCTCCTCCCACCAAGCACATTGCTAACGCCTTTTCTAGATCACACAGCAATCTGGAGCATCTGCAGTGTCAGCCAGCAGCTTTGTCTAGCACTGAAACTGTGCGCCAAAGACGTGCTCCATACTGATCCACTCCACTTCTTCCAAACACTCCTCTCAGCTGCTCTCTGCCTCCCACTGCTTCTGCTCTGCCTTGCTGCAACCCACTTTCCCAGCTTTTAGGTTGCTTTAGCAGTAACTCCCAACCTAGCAAGGAAAATCAAGAGGAACCTGCAATCTAAAAAGACAACAGACCCAAATCCAGTTTTCCTGATGCTTAGGTTTATCCATTGCTGAAGATGGAGGCATTGCTGATTTTCAGCAAGGGTATCCTCTATTCACCCCTCTGTCCACAGGTGATGGCTATAGGCTGGCCATGGTTAAAATGACTTTATATTAAATCAAATCTGAGATTCTTTTTCAATTACTTTCTTTAGTAAAAGTAAGTACTTTTACTAAGTACTGAAGGCCAGTTTCTTTGCATGCCCTTGAGCAAATATACCACAAGCTTTTTTTCAAGCTGCTCACTGCAAAGATGCTTCCTCTCCGATCTGAGTATCTTCCCTGTAAGGGGGAAAGGGAGTTCTGCCTTTGAAACCCACCCAGTCCTTCGCCAGCCAGGCTTGATAAAGGAGCTATCTGTGATGACAGGCCTTGAGACATGGACACCTAGGTCTACCTGATGAGAAGAATGTGGTGCATGGGTTGGGCCAATTCTGCCTCATCTTGTATGGCAAAACTCCAGGCATGCTCCAGAAGTGCAGGAATGTGGAAATACGGCTGGCCTGGATGGCGACCAGATTCCCTCCAACACCTATGAGGACAAAACACAGTAAATCTGTAAACCACCTTCACTGCAGCAGGAAACACCGGTCTAAAACCTAGCCCAGGGTGAGTCGATCTGCATTCACTTACAAGCTCACTGAGAGCAGCAGTGAGAGAAAGAGAAAACCTGATCCCACGTCATGGTGATGCTGCGCTATTCACTTGGCAGGAACAGCTCTTAAAAATCAGGAAGGCTCCAGCCATCGTCTCCTTCTGACTGCTTTATTGGAAACATTTTCCCTTGCTTCCCAGCACCGGCTGTAAATGCCACATGGCCTCTGAAGATGATGTAATTGCACCTGGTTTGACGCAGTCTGTGAGCAACACCTGGGGAAACCAGCACAGGCGATGGCAGATGCTGCTCACGGCCACTTCTTGGATTTACTCACCCAGAGAGCCATTATTGTTTAAAAGACAACAAACATCACAGAGAGTGATTATATGTCTRTCTGAAGGCATCTAACACACTTGTTAAATGAGAAGGAATCATATGAGAATGAATCAGAGCCCAAATATGTTAGGTAATTAAAAGGCAATTAATTCCTTCCAGACTGATTAATTCTAGCAAACATGAAAAAGCAGCTACGTTTCCCAGCAGAAAATAGAGGGATGATGATCTATGGAGCAAACCTCCACCACCCTGAGCATCTGCAGGGTAGAAATGCCACAGAAAAGATAACGGTGAGCCAGATCCTACAGGTGTGCCATGTTTTCCCTTCCTTGAAGAAGGAAATGCTCCATAATTAAATGTGAGATTTGCCAGAGCGGAATCAAAGTGAAAATACTAAGACTAGCTCAACATAGCTCAAGATGGGAGCTTTCTGAATGATGCATTGCCACGCTTTGCAGGACTCCCCTGCACATGCAAAGTGAAGAGCTACCTGTGCAAAGACGTGAAGCACTGCGTAACTCTGCCACCAGCTCTGCCAAACAGGTTGCCCACCCCCACAGAGCGATGTCTGGGTCAATCATTGTTCAACTAAATTGCTGTTGATGTACTTTCCTAATCAGGCTCTTTGGCTAACCATGCTGGAAAGAGTTTGACAGCAAGGTGGCTGTCTTTATGCAGATCCAGTCAGGTGAAACTGGGTGACACCCTCTGACACTGCAAGASGACACCACGCTTTGAGAGTGGCATGAGGCCAAGCCTGCCCCAGGAACGTGGGTTTCCCCTGGAATGGGCCTGGCCTGCAAGAACATTAAAATAGCAGAAAAATAACCCAGTGGATCCTCAGCGATGCCAGGATCCCCAGCAGTTTGTACTGGTGTGTGTGTGTACAAAAGTACTGTGAGGCTTCAAACAAATATAAATATACACACAAAAGATGTTGAGAGATATATATTAAAAATCCCTATATATAATCCATATATTATTTTTTTATATATATATACACACACACATATAATCTTAATATATTAATCCTTATCAACAATCTGTATAGGGGATGATTGCACAGCTCAAATTGCTGAGTGGAGAGAGAGAGGGAAAATGGATTTATTGTGACATCCTCAGCAGGTTTGATGTTACGAAAGCAAAGGTGTCAACGTAGCTCTCGGAGACAACTATCAGATGCTGTTAACCTTTCCCACAGCTCTGCCAGTATTTTTCAGTCCTGCCTGATATTTTGCTCCAGAGACGCTTCAAGATATGAGTAAGTAGGGATGTAATGGGGACCAGTAGCTTCACTTCCACTCGTGATGGGAGCAGGGACTTCAACACAGACCTCTGTGTATGGGCAAGAGTGGATACCATAACCCTTGGGGAGGAGGGGGAAGTATAAATAAAAGCATGCATATAACTCCCCCTGCCCAACCTACCATTAATCACAGGTGTGAAAACAGCCATGCCTTCAAAGTTTGGGTCAGTTACAGTTTTGTCCAAGATGAGCCCACCAATGCTGTTAAAAAAGGACAGGCAATGAGGGTGGATCAATCTCTCTTCCCAGGGCAATTCCTACGCTGTGAAAATAGCACACTGAGATGAGTTACTGCTTCTTCCCCATTGCCAGGACTGGACTATTCCCCATTTATTCCTTTTACAGCTCATTTTTCACCAACAGATAGCTTTACAGTTTTTGTTTATGGCATAATGAGATCAGGAAGACCTCCTTGCCCACCCTTGAGCAAAACTGATAGTAGCCAGGGAAGTTTTATCATCCTCCCCAAAAGTTTTGCTACGCTTCTATACTGGTCTTAGCATTTTTTTTTAAATTCTCTCCCTGATCTCACCTAGATCTGAAAGATGTAGCACAGGGGGAATGAACTACCTGGCTCTACATTCACCAGTTTTCTGTCTTTACAGCCGGATAAAAAAATAGGTTGAAGTCTGACTATTTCTGACRGTCATCATCTCTCTTTTTGGTTTCCTGGCTTGCACCCACATGGTGCATGGATGTGCGAGTGAGACTTAAAATAATGACTTGCTTTTCCCAGTCATTTGGGGGCTCCTTATCTGCTATCTCACAACCCACTGGAGGGCCACCAATGGCTGAGAAGCACTGGACAAATACCCTTCTGCTGTCCCTTCCAGTTTCATTTTTGATAGCTTTCTAAACGAGCACGGGGTCTCTCTGCAGCATGCATACGCGTGTGGGCTCGAGAGCAGTTCCTTGGTTTACCTGCTGATGCTCATTGCAACAATGACTGGCTGCCATCCAGATTTCAGGACTTCAGCAAGGGAAGGACTTTGCTTGGCGATAGCAACCCAGAGAGGGATCATGACAATGAAGACAGCACAGATCAGAGGAGAAASGTATTTCATATCTGGCAAGGAAAGAAATTTTGAATTAAATGTCTATGGCTTCACAGGTTGCCAAAATCATATTCCACAAAGTTTGGAAGAAAGGCAGCGGGGCTCTCGCTCAGACTGAGTTACGTTAGCAGAAAAATCACATGAGCCAAGATATTGCCCACACAACCACCTCACTCCACCACAGAAATCCATAATTAATCCCTGAAACTCACTGCTAGAGGGTGTTATTTGACCAGCAGGATTCAAAGCAAGTTATATTTGAAGATGAGCAAATCTCCAATTCCATCTCCAACTAAGCAAGACAAAAAGTTACAAAATTTCTGGCCTCAGGGTACAAATCAAACAGCAGGGCAAGGGGGGAAACTCCTGTGTGCAAGCTGTATCACACTTAGGACAGACACTTCACGCCTTCAACTAAAACAATAGATAATAGGTACTTTTGGTGGCAAGCTAGCAGAATTGCTGAGCAGCTGGTCTGCTCTATAGGAACAAATGCTCTCTTGCACGTATAAGCCAGTTAAGATCCAGGGTTTCTTTCGTGCTAGCTTACATGTGTTTCCATTAGGTGCTTTTTCCATTCAGTAGGGGCATAACCTTGAAGTGACCTTTAGAAGCAAAGGAATTAAAAAATAAGTAGATGTGCAGCACTAAAAGAAAATAAACATGACTCAGAAGCATGAGAAACACCTTCAAGCAATGGGGATAATGCCAATCCTTTTGGCATAAAAATGGTTCTTCAACAAAGCTCTCCATCTGGTCTCTGTGTTGGGGCCAAAGCCAGCGGGTTGTAACGCAGACTTTGCAGGTAATCTGGGAGATGAAGCAGGCTCAAAGTGTGCATTTTTCAAAATGACATTGCCAGGGCCTCGGGCTACCTGGATGAGACAGCACTGATGTGATGGTATCTTCCATGATCAAGGGCTCTTACACAAAGAGGTGCACTCATTATGTGTGGCTTTAGCTGGCACTGAAATGCAACCACTTCTGGGGTGTAAATAGCTGCTGTTTTGTCASTGCACTTTACCACCTGGAGTCATTTAGGACAGATGGGTTGTATGACAGACTTAGCTGCTGCACTGGATCTCCCCCCCACCCCACCCCTTGTTGTTTCGGGCAATTAATTCCTTCTTAAATAATGCAGACACAGAGCACTGGAGGCTATCAAACCTTATCAAAGCCCACAGAGAGACTCCTGGTAGGATGAATGGACTTCAGTCTCCACATTCCAGCTCTGCCACATTCTCTCACACACAGTCCATAAGCAAGCTGCAACCCTTTGGCACAGTTTGTATCTCCATTATGCAGGACTGGGAAGGACCAGGGTTGATTTTTAAAAAATTGAAAATCTTCGTTGGCAAAAGGGTATTCTGCAGAAGGAGATGGTGCTGCATCAGATGGCACATAGTACTCCAAACTTTACAGACTCACTGGTGTTTTTGAAGGATGCATTTTGGTAGGACCCAGAAGTTGTCACAGCATGACCTGTCCCTATTACACACTGGGGAGGGAATGGATTTATTCAACCACCATCAACAGTGCCTTCCTCCTCCCTGCTTCACATCATGCTCCCAATGACTAAGTGTCTGTGTGCTGAGTATTTTCCATCTCAAGAGGCTATTTAAACTACTCTGAAAACATCACAAATGCTCTCTGGTCACAACCATAGAGGTTATCATGCTGTTCTGCCATGTGCTCCCTGGGAGATATTATCAGAGGCGTAGTGATTGAAAGACAAACTAGCTTTACAGAGGTAGGTGTGATGGCACCATGGAAAAAGCCCATTAAAAAAYGCACCTCTGAAGTTCAAGCAGTACTGGACGGAAGCGATTCGTAGGCCTCTCCCTGCAACGTGTGCTCCTTCACTCCCCCACTTGCTGGCATATGGAACAAGTTATGCAAACTGAGAACAGCTGCCTCGCTGCTTCTGCTCACAGTCTGAAGCAACAGTTTGGGTTTCAAATGGTATTGAGTTTGCTGGATCTTTTTATTTTCCTGTTTCTATTCTAGGTTAGGCTCACGGTAAATAGCCTAGCACTTTACAAACAACAGTCAGACACACAGCACCAAGTTGCAACATGTTTTGAGCTTTTAAGTGTCAACAGGTGCCCAAGTCTTTGCCAACCAGCAGCACAGCCAACCCCACAGCCACAACTCCTACTCAGAGTCCTGTGAGCATAAAACAATGAAGCACTGCCTCCCTCCCTCCAAGACGATAATATCTTGTTCATCCACGACTCTCCCCATGAGAAGATACAAGAATATTTTACAAATGCCAAAACCCTGAAATAGCTTTGTAAGGAAGGACCTGCTATTATCCATGCACTGAAAGTAGTTATGCTTGGCTAGTAACAGATGCAGGAACAGAGTCAGYGTCACATATGTCAACCTTCTGTTCCAAAGCTATGCAACACACGTTGGTCATTTCTTTGACAAATCCCAGTTGTGTTTCTTAGGCTCTGCCTTCCAGTTTGCTACTAAAAGAGAGCTTGGAAAAAGCCTCTTTGGTCATTTTTCTACCCCAGTGGCATGACAGCCTCTGAAACATTCTGAAACACCCCAGAAATGGGTAAGCGCCCTGCAATAATTTTGCAAGGATTCATTCCTCCCTTGCTGAGCTGCAAATCCCTGCTAAACAATGTACCTATGTATTTAAAGAGTGTACTGCTGATTCCCGCCAGCAGGGAAAGGGTTATCAAGTCTCCAAGGCTTGCTGCTATGGGTGTGGCAACATTGTCTGGATTGATCCCAACTTTCCTTGCTCCGATGATCACGCCAATCATCACCAGACCTAGAGAAGACACAGAACAGGCATCAGAGAATGCATCCTGCTGCRTTTCATCCCAGAGCTGCTGTTCTGGTTCCCAGAGGGACACAGGGTCTGGGAAAAGCAAGAAGCAGATTGCCCGTAGCGGTACCACGCAGCTGGAGATTGGACATCCCCGGGAATTTGTCCTCTTGCTTTCACCAACCTGAAGGGCATGACTCTGCCCTTACGAACTGCACCAAAGGCCCAGAGGCACACAAGCAAATTCCAGGGATCAAAGGAGATACCAGCAGGCTGCCCAAATGTAGAAGCTCCCCTCCTGAGCAGCCTAATCTTTGCTGCCTTGAAGCAGGACCAGGCACAAAGCACACTCATAGATAAGCACACAGCAGGCATGCGGCAGCGTCCTGGTGCCATCCCCTGCTCTGGATTCTACAGCACGGAGATATTTTCCATATTAGACCAAAATTTCTCTGAGTTTGAACCACCAAGAAGCAATGAGCTTCCTTACTGTAGCCTGAATTAGCCTTTCAGCCCGGCCATCAGACTGACCCCTCACGTCCCAGAGTCTTTGGGGCTGCTTTAATTTGCACTGGGTGGGTGTTGATGCTGTGAGCAGCTCCAGAGTCAAGAGGTTATGGAGGTGGCCCACATCACCTCTCTGCCCCTGTCCTCTGAGCTGCACCTGGAAAATTCAATTGCTTTTCAGCATTGTTGGAGAGGAGGGAAGTTTCGCTTGCCCAGGTAAGTTAACGAGCACAAATCCCAAACACTGATGAACATGTGGGAATCCCTCAGCCATCAGATCTCTCACAGGCCTGTGGAAGAGCCACATGGAATAAACCCTGCCTGGCCMGCCTCCACTGCTGTGTGACTAGCAAGGGCAGCCTTGAGACAAGACACATGACGTCTCTTCAAAGTCCTTCCGTGGCTGACAGGATGCACCAAAGGAAGCTTGAGAAATGGTGGTTCCCTCCAGCTCACAACCTCTCTATGCCTGTTCGCACAGACCCACCAAAGCTGAGCGTGCATAGGAGCATCAGCTCTGCCCTAAGAAATGCCACATGTGCACCTTCCCTGGTACAACATCCCTTACACAGAAACACATCCTCACACAACATGGCATTCTCCACAAAAGCCTTCCCAGACACCCACGCTCCCCTCCCCACAGCACAGCTCATGCTGCTTCCCTCCCTGGTCATAAAAATAGCAGCTTCCCATCGTGCACACCCACACACAGGCTGCCTGTGACCATGTCCAGGGAAGAAACTAATGCTAGCTGAAAGCCTGTGTTGGTACAGCAGCAAAGCCTCTCTGTAACACACCAAGCAGGGAGATCGAAGGGAAGAGTTTAAGGAAAGCTGGCCTGCTGTTTTTCTCTTTTAACAACTGCTTCATCCCATGTTTTTTATCAAAGGCATCTACAATCACCTTTTGACTCCAGCTTCAGGATATGCACTTGCTCTAACTTGTCCCTTTCATTTAGAAAACTTGCTGTATCCAACTCTGCCAGCTCCCTCTATTCAGGGTATCATGCTGCCCTCATATGGCAGACCTACAAACTGATCATCTTCAGGCGACACAGAGCAGCTCCCACCCATCCACCCGTCACGTTCCCCTTGCTCGGGGAATAGCCAGGGGAGTGAGGGGAGCGGACTGCCTGGCTCAGAGCTCACAGCAGGCAAGTCACAGGGCTGGCCACAATCCTCCGCAGGGTACTGGGTGACTCGAGTCCATCTCGAGCGTGGTCTGGAGTTGTCTGCTAACAGATTCTAAATATCCTGCTTCGTGCATGGCATTAGTTCACTCTCCCCTAGGAAAGGGCAAATGTAGATGGCTAACGTGTCGCCCAAGACACATGGAGAAAGTGCGTGCGCRTGAGTGTACACCCACGCATAGCATGTGGCATTTTTCGCGTGTCAGGTGAAGTGGGACGTTTTGATTGCTGCTGTGGATGCCCAGAGCCCAGCAAACAACAGATCCTGGGAGAAGAGAAGCAAAGGCAGGATGCAGAGGGGGTGAAAGCAGCAGACACAGGACTAATGCTTCCTGCATCCCTGCTCCCCGTGCCAGACCAAAGGGATGTCAGCTGGGCCTCCCTGGCAGAAGAGACAGATTTTCCACACCTGAGTGCTGCATGTTTGATCTGAGGAACCAAAACAACTCACCAAGAGAAAGTGCAGCTATGAAGGCCGTGGTCACGCTGCTGGCACACAGCACGGCAGCCTGGCTCAGCTCCACAGAGCCCTTGGAGATGGCTCCCAGGATCACAGCAGCAACAGCAGCCAGAAGTCCCACCACAGTGGCCTGGACCTGGGGGCCAAAAGACAGCTGGTGAGCAATCATCCGCATCTGCTCCCAGGCAGTTCTGGCTCCCTGCGACCACAGCATTTCCACACGGCTCAGCCTTGCAGAGATGCTGACTGCTTATGTATTTAAGCAGCATCCCTGTAAGGCTCCACTACATTCAAAAAAAATCCTGACAAAGTTTGGAGAAAAACTCTGGAGGCCTGCAAAGGGCAGATAACATTTCAGCAAAGGACACCGAGTCCATCAGCAAAGGAATAGCCCTGGTTGACACAAAAATGGGCTCCCCGTCAACACAGCACTCCTAGCAAGCTGAAAGCTGTGGAAGGCGATAAGGGAAAGCACACAGACACATGTTGCAAGCCCTGTGGCCTTCCCATGTGCAACCTCTAGGCTGGTTGCTGGATTTTAACAAGCAGAAAGAGCTACAAGAGTCACATTTCTCCCATCTCTCCCTTCCTGCCCAAGGCTGATTCCCAAACACTGCCAGTAAATGACAGGCTTTATTTAGGGGCTGTTGTGAAACAGGGATTGTGCCACAGCTCCCCGTGCAAAAGGAGGTTTTTTCATTATTTCAGTTTGTCCACAAAGGCAATGAATATCTAGATGTGTTTTGCAGCTAAACTACAAGCTCTGGGATCACGCAGAGGTTTACTGGAGGTCAAGACTTGCGCTCTGCTTGGCTCTGTTGAGAATACCTGCCCCAAATCAACAGCTTGGGATTCAGCACTGCTGGGAACAGATGCTGTTGGGCTGCAGCACAGCAAGACAAAAGGGCCTTTTTCCTCTCCCAGCTGAAGTGACTCACCTGGATAAGGGCTAAATTGCAGGTGGCCATTTTCCATTGCTTCTGGGCATCATCCATCTGTCCGGTGTTAGCCTAGGAACCAAGAGAGACACCCTGAAAACCTGTTCCTGTGGCACAGGTGGCTGCTGAAGGCAGCTTCACCTGGTCCCTGTGGGAAAGGGGCTGCTAAAGCCAGAGAGAGGTGAGCACAGGTCAGCATCTCCCAGCCTTCCCTGCACTTCCTTCTTGACACATCTCCATCATGCTCCAGCCCAGTGTCCCAGGAGTATCAAGAGGCTCACATGGAGGTGCAGAGGCATTGCAAGGTACCCAGCTAAAGATGGAGTGGGCACATCCACCACATCCCACACAGACCAAAAGCTGAACAAATTAAACTATCTTTCCTCTTTTGTTCCCCCTAAATTGCTCTGCTAAGCTCCAGTTTCTCCCAAGACATGCAATACAAACAGCCCAAAGTAAAAGAAAACTGCTTAGGGAGATAGGAGAGTAGCAAAAGCTACTGCAGGTCCCAAGAAGCCTCGGTCTGCTCCTCTCAGGGCAGAATTGCTGAGAAGCCCTGGGTCTCTCAAGGATCAATACCCACAGAAAAGCAATCCAGTACTGAAGCTGACAGCTGTGGAGCCCTGGCTTTGTCTCCTTCATGTGTCACAGAGCCCCAAATATCACCAACTGGCCACCCAGGGATTAATTCACCTTCAGTGTGCAGATGGAAATTCTCTGTTCCAGTTACAAAATGAGGACAAACATATTATTTTAACACTCACACACCACTAGTTTCTACTTAGCAGAAAAGGGCATGTCTCACAGACACAGTGTGGTTATATAAAAGCATAATCTCCTGATGTCTCCTGCTAACCCCCCCCTCCCCACACACACACCACCTTGTTAACACTCACAGCAGTAGAGAGCCTGGATGCCAGCGTCATCTCAAGATTACCCTTCAGGCCAACCAAGGCAGGAACCAGGATAAAAACTTCTGTAATTGTCCGAAACACATCCCAGTGCTGGAAGAAAGCAAAGGCAATGACCTCAGTTTGTGATGCTGACCAGTCCAATGCTGTTGCTTCAAAGAGGAGTGGGTTCCCACCTCGCCACCTGCTCTACAGGTGTCTGCTGTGCAGATGCTGCCCTGGGCTGGTTGCAGTTTGGGAGTGAAGGAAACAATTTTTAGCTTGCAATATTGTTTCTGATCTCATGCACAGCAAAGCACTATCCTAACAGGGAAGGAACTTTCTTCCTGAGGGCAGCAGAAGATTTTGGAAAGCCACAAATTAAAATGTGCCTTTAGCATTAGCCAAGAACAACATGAAAAATAATTAGGGTTCACAAGCCAAATGAAATACAGCATGCACTCCATCCTTTGTACTGACACTAGATACAGGAATGCCTATTGCTATCCAGACTCATAAGAATAAACACAAAGATCCGGAAACGAYCTAACAACAAAAACTTGTGTCTGTCTTTTTTTACCAAAATTCTAACTAAGCATCTAAGACTGGTGGTGGGAGGGAAGGGGATTTTTGTATCTCTTCTCCACAGGCAGTTCCTAAATCTTTCTGTTACCAAGCATGCTCCCAGCACAGCTGGAAAAATTATTTTGAATTAAGATATCCCATAAGTCCAAACTGCTGAGCCAATATCTTGATTATCATTGCTCTTCTGAAGCTGAACTGCACAAAGCTGTTGAATCAGTTGCAACACTAGAAATAATCTGAAACCTTAAGAAACTTTGTTGATTAACACATCTTCTCTAATTTATCTACCACACAGTGCTTTGGAACATAATTCATCCATCCCCTGTACATTCAAGGATGTTGGCAAAGTCCCACTGTAGCCAGAGAGGTTCACATCAGGATGAAATCACAGAACGGAGCAGCTCACCATGAAGTAAAACGAACTAGCCCAACATCTAAGAGCAGAATACAAGAAAAAAAGAGCAGCTGCAATGAATCAGACCAAAGGTCCATCTAACCTATCCTTATCTCCATCAGTAGTCAAATTCAGGTGTATAAAACAAGAATCTACAAGTATGACAAGTAGATGGGACAATTCTCCTGGGTATTTTCCAGCCTACAATTATCTGCCACAGGGTACTGAGCTGGTGGTGTTTTTCTGCACACTTACCAGTGTTCAAAGGATTTCTCTTTCAGGTACTCATCCAATCTCCCCCCTCCGACCCATGTGCCATCCTCTGGCAAAAATTTCCGTAGTTTAGCTACACATCGTTTGAAGGATCAGCTTGTTCACGAATTCTAACTTGTCACTGGCTAGTATCATATGACAGTCCCAAATTCTGGCGCTAGAGGATAAAATGAACAACAGATCCCTGCCCACCTTCTCCACATCCATTGGGATTCTATAAACYTGAAAATGCAGGAGGTTGGACAGACTCGGTAAATGTCAACACATTCAGCTGTCAGCCTGTTGGGAAATGTATACAGGGTGTAACAGGTCGATGTTTTGCTCTGGCTGTGCCATGGGARGCTGTGGGAAGCTGGTGGTGTGGCTGTCTGCTGGGAAGACCTCACAGCTTCCTTCTGAGTCTGGGTGAACGAAAGTGGGGCTGAGCCAGCCCTGAGCACGTGGTGCAAGACACCCCTCAGAGGCGCAGGTAACAGGCAAAACATTATTACCAATATAAAAAGGCACATTTCCTGGCAGTGGTGACCTGGAAACAGGCACATTTCAAAATGTTAAAGGTAAGTTACTGTTGAGTAAATAACAGACAACACGAGAATAGTCACCTTACTTGACACACTACAATTTTGTTTGAATTTGTTAACATGGAACATAAATACCTGAGAAAAGCTAGGGGCGGACATCTCTTTTAAAGATTCAAATCCCCCTCTCTCCTCTCTCTTTAATTAAGAATAAAGATCCAAACACATCTTTGACACCTTCAAAAGAAAGAGGAGAAAAAACAGACTTCATAGTCACAATGTAAAAAAACCCCAATCATTTAAAATACACAGGCGTGCAGACATTCATATTTAAGACCTTGCATATTTTGCACACAAAAAGACATATAAATAAAAAGCAACAGAAAAACTCAGCTGTTTGTATTTTCTGTGCATGTCACCTCTGGGAAATATGACTTTGTTATATCAATGTAAGCTCCAATCCGTGTGTTCATGATGAATTTTGCAGGTCTCAAGCCATCATAACAGATGTTTCAGCGTATGAGGTATGATTTTTTGGGACTCTGCCTTACATATAATTACACTGAAAGGCTTTGAACAATTAATAAAGAATCACACAACTGTACTAATAAAAAAAGCTGACTTAATTGCCTCCATTTGAGTCTCATTAGTGACTCACCAAGAGCCTAAGGACAAATTCATAATGATTTATACAACAGTAGCCATGACTCCATTGTGTTAAAGACTGCAGAAATACAGAATAAACAGATGATCCCTGTGCCATCGCCTTGCAGGACTGGCAGCTGGAGGAGCAGGTGAATGCGGCAGGTTAGAGCTGTGCAGGCAAGGAGCTGCCTGAATGAAGACAGCTGGATTAAGTCTAGGAAGCATCTCTGTCCTTCGAGACGAAAACTGGGCTAGAAGGAACAGAAACATTCCCTGCAGCATTGCAAACCCACACAGGGACACTGAACCAGAATGAGACTCTTTCCCACTTCACATTCCCATAATGGAGTTACAGCCCTAAAGCTCAGCTCCGAAGAAACTTGGTTACCCCGTGATCCACTGCAGCTGGTCCCCATGTCAGTTGGATCGGCTCATGGGGTCCCACRGAGGAAGAGAGGCTATGCTATGATGCACTGAGACAGTGTCCCCAGCTGCAGTCTAGCCCCACTGCCTCTCCTTACACTGTCCTCACAGTCCCAACTGTGTCCTGTTACCACTCCACGGCATCCATCCTCCCATGGCAGCAGCTAAGAAACCTCAGAGGTGTTCCACTGCCCTGAACAAGTCAACAGAAAGATCAAAAGATCCTGGACTATAAAACGCAAGCCAATTCAAAATCCTTTTCAATGCTAATCATCTCATGGGCTTTTATCAACAAAGGACAGGGATATCTTATGTCTGTGACTTTTATTTGGACTGTGTCCCACYGCAGTGGTGTAGAAGGGGAGAATGAAAGGGAAGCTTTCCTCCTGAATTCTCTGGTTTGAAATCTGATCGTCCAGCTTCAATCTGATTCTTCACCTTACTGTAGAACAGTGGGCCAAACACTGGCAGGGCCCTGCAAGGTCTCCAGCAATGCCAGCCAGCCCGGAATCCGGATTGACCAGCTGGCCAAGGATCACTGGAGCAGAGGTGAAACATCCAGCAAGAAAAGACCTGTGCCACGCTACCGGCCCTGCACAGCGACTGCAAATGGCTATTTCTTTGTGCATCCTTTTATCACAGCATGAGAGAGCCAGGTTTGAGCCTTGGAGTCAACTGGGCTAGACAAATCTCTCTTGTTGATTTTTCTTTTTTTTTTAACAGTAGCATGAACAGTTCTTGGTTTCAACCCAGGACAGATCAAAAACTGCTAAAATCCTGTAAAGTTTGATAGGACACAAACAAGCAATTTCCACTTTGTTCTCCTCTTTACAACAACATCAGCCCTGCAAATGAGAGAGCCAGCTGGACTTCAAGCACAGAACCACATTATTTCAAGATGTTTTGTATGTAACAAAACAAGGGCAGCACCATTAAACTCACATGTATGGTCTAGACACCATCCCTGAGCTTGCCCATGTATCTCCCTGTCAAAGGCAGACACAGAGTTTCCTGAGAATGTTTTGCAGTGACTGCAAAGAGGGCAAACATTCCTCAGCCAGACCATCCCCTGAAAAATGGGCAAATCACAGACTCCTGGACTAGAAAAACCTGTAGTTTCAGTAGTGTGAGCCCTCATGATTACCAATATAAGTCTTATGGTACCTGGCCTGAAGCAAACAAACTCAGTCTCAGGTTTTAGTTGGACAGGACAGCGAGTTTCTAGCTCTCACACTTGCAGGAAGAAAAGCTGAAAATAAGCAGCTCAGAGACAAAAAGGCACAGAAGAATAATCCAAACCTTTAAAGGCTAAGACCTCTGGATTTTCCCAGCTACTGGTTTTGTTTTTAAATACGGGGTTGTTGATACCATAGCAGCTTACTTCACTAACATCTCTCCTATGCCAGTTGTGACTCAATGCACTAGCTCCCTCCTCTGGGAACTGAACCCATTGACTGATGGCTTCTATTTCAACATAGTTGGAAACACCTTCACCAAAAAATACACTTCCTATTCTTGTGCTTCACACATGACCCCATTTCTAAGAGTCTAGTGAACAGCTACACAAAGTAGACTGAACTCTGGTATTTAAAGGACAAATGCAACGTAGGTATACATGGCTTGTGTTCTCCATCAGTTTGGATACAGTTACATTTTTGAACAGAGACCAGTTCTTTGCAAGTGCATTCGACTGCTTTTAGACAAAGACCTATTTGCCTGCCAAGGGTATGGAGTGGGTATATGATGTCTTCATCCTTTTCTGAGATAACTGCTAACTATTAACATAACATCTTGGGTAGTTTGAGAACTTCTGTAATGCTGCAAGACAGGTCTGTGCCTAAGCACAGACAGCACAAGGTGGAGACGACAAACACAGCATAGCAACAGCCTGTGCCACTCCAGTTAACCCTTCTTTGATGTTCCTCATATTCCCTTTAATTCAACTTCTCTGCCTTCTTTGTTTCTTCCAATGCAAGAAAAAAACAGCAAGGTATTGTCTTTCCAAACACTCAAGTATCCATATTTAGCTCCTGCTGTGGTACTAATGCCAGAGAATCCAATGTACTCCAGTGAGCTCAGAGTGCAGGACATATCCTTGGGAAACTCTGCCAGCCTTTTGATTTGTAAATCCACTGGCATAAGATGCCCAAACTAGAACAAATTTTGCATTTCTATTTGTGCCACTGGTACAAAGGAAAGACAGATGGGATAGATTCTGGTTGTGGGCACAACGGTGTAAATCCAGCAGCACTCCTTCGAAGTCAATGGCAGTTATTCCAAATTCGCACCGACCTCCAAATCTGGCCAAGAAGCACTCAGTTTGTAGGCAATGCTAATCTTTTTATGCTGGCATGCCTCTCATCACAGTATCTAAATGCCTTCTAGACCAAAGATTACATTAGGTTGTTTGCAAAGAACTGAAAGCATAAACTTGCCTCTAAGTGAGACAGGTAGTTAATAACAACCCTGACCTAGATCTCCTTATCAGCAGTTTTTGAAGGAAAGAAATAATATCATGCAATAGGGGAATATGCCGCAGTCTGATCCCAGTTGCTTCACAGCAGATATCACCAAAGTGTTTAGCTAGATACAGTAAAGGGAGCACCCAGTCTAACGCACCGAGGGCAGYGTCAGGCAGCCTGTCTGAAAGCCACTATCCCTCTTTACAAGGAGCCCATGTACTGATCTAAAGAAGATGGATAGTGTCTCTCTAGCACAGGAAAAGCCTACAGCCATCCTGCTGACTGGCTGCTAGAACCACACACATTAAAAACAAAACCACACAAATACTCAAGGTCAGTGAATTAGCCCACCCTCTCACTATAAAGTTGTCTAACCACATGTACCTACTTGAACAACATCCATCAAGAGGCCAGCAGCTACCATGCCCAAGCCAGCCAGAAGGAACGGCACGAAAACCTGGGAGGCAATGGAGAATGAAGTCTCTGGGAGAAATCCACTGGCTGACCTGGTCAACTTGCAGGTGAAACCTCTCAGCTTCTTGCCATGGAAGCACAGTTCCAATTGTAACTGGGTGACCACCATGGTCAAACACCGTTACCCCATGCTCAGCAGGGCAAATGGGGGGAGATCAGGACATCACACAGATCCTCCTGCTAGTTCTCTTCAAAGTCAAAAGAAAAGTTTTTCTTCAAACTACAGCAATGATGCCAAATTGCTTTAGCTTCTTCTCCTCCTAGGAGCACGTCCAGAGGGTTGCAGCAAGGGTATCCTCCAAAATTGATTCAGCTGGGTTGAGCGCAGGTGGCAGCAAACTTGATGGACACTATTTCTCCAATTTATATCCAGGGGGGAATTAAAAAAGAGAAAAGAAGATTGCGGAGATGTCTGTGGACGAATAGAAATGAGCCCACACCCCATTCAGCTCCCACCACCTCGGTAAAAACCAGTAAGACCTGCTCAGGCTACAGCACTGAAAGAGTGACAGGTCATGCAAGAATCCCTCAGCGTGCTCAAACGCAGTAGTGTCCTTTCTCCTCAGGTTACATCTCTTGTCAGACTGCAGCTCGCCTTTGATACGATGGTTTAATATGTAAGCCTGCTGTGAACCGGCCCCAGTTCCCTCACTCCCACCATAAGCAACATTGAACTTTTCTCACCGTCCCAAAGCTGAGGAGGTGGGGAGTTAACAACCAGGATCCATTTTGCTCTCCTTCAAGGTGAAAAAAGTCAAGGAAAACATGAGTCCACATTTCTCACAGCTGACGATATTACACAGGTCTCATCCCCAGGCAAGGGACACAGCTAAGCCAGCTGGTGAGAGATCTGCCCTTCTAGACCCCGGCCCCTCTTGTCCCCTCCATGGTCTCCGCGGGATGTAACAATCGGTCTATGCCAGCTATACCTCTGCATGACTGGCTTTCAGGGGGGAAAAAAAAACCAAACAGAGAACCAGCCAATAAGCTTCAAAAGCGAACACCCTTATCTGCTGTCATCACTTCAACTTTCTGCTAGTTTGCAAAGGCCAAGATAAGAGTCATAGCCAGAGCTTATTTAAGGTAGCTCTGTAATCTCACTACACCGCAGGCAAGGGAGAGAAAGGGTGAATGTTTCCATGGCATGCTGTGAGCTGGTCTCCTTTCCTGTCCTGAAGTGAAACACACTGCTGCTGCTTACTCCCAGGAAGATACTGTCTCTGAGAGAGGGGGTGTCACCCCAGAGTCTCCGTGGTCAAACAGCTGACACAAGGTCAAGAACCAGAGCTGCATCATGGCCACATACGGCCAAAGAATTTGTATCCTGCTCAGTAGGGACTTCAGCTCAAAGGCATGCATGCAGGGAAGGGAGTCAGGATATTCTGTTGGGGCTCCTTTCTAATAATTAATTTGGGCAAACTAATTGGATCAGAGGGTCAAAAAGCTTTAAAAGCATAATTTAGGATGCAAGAGTATAGGATTGGCTTAGTACATTGGCAACTGAGCTGTTTCACTATTCAACCACCAGTTCAAATCCAGTCATGCCCCAGTGAAGGCAAACGAGTGAAAGCAAGTATTCAGTGGTAGGCACGAAAGACACAGGTTTCTCAGTCCAGGTCAAATTCAGTGTTTAAATTGCATGGCCTTACTAACACTTTTCGTACTAATCAACTCCTTCCCCGACACTCTCTGCAGAGAGACATAAAGATTCATGGCCTGTGGACTGTGTCCTTGTGACAGGGTCCCCACCTCGGAGCTAAATGCATTGGCAGGGTCGGACAGAACTAGACATGCTTTTGCCTTGCAGATAAATAGGGAACTGAGGAAGCTCCCAGCCATTTGGACGGTGTGTTTCTTTTGGTCTGAATTCACACAAACAAAAGCACGAAGCCTAATGGGCTGAGATGGCACGGCCGATATCTCTGCAAGCACGGCAGGGTGGAAGACAAGCCCTAGCTACAGATGGGACACTCTGTCCTTTGCTGCTTTCTAGGTTGTTATTTTGGTACAGCCCCCAAAGCCTTCTCCATCCCCAGCTGGCTTGGTGTGTACGTGTGTCTCTTCCACCTAACAATGGTCTGGTTAGCTGAAAGCTAATAAGGGAGTACATTTCGTCTAATCTAACTGGAAAAAAAGCCCACAATAGCTGGAAGAGGGAGGTTAATAAAAATCCTGTAATAACCACACATGACCCAACCTCTTTATACCAGCCAGGAACTGAAAAGTGACAGCATGAAGGCCCAGTTCTGGTTAGAAACTCAGAAAGGCTTCAAGGAAATAAAGGACAATTTCTGGGCAACTACCACAGGTTTTCAAAGGTCTGATAATGTGCATACTTAGCCCCATATGCCACTGTATCTGCCAACTGGATTGCTGACAGGCAGAAACATTAATGTAAAGGAAATATTAATGAGCCTGAATGACTCAAATGCCATTAAAAAACACAGCAGCAACACATCCTGTACTAAAGCGTCAGCCTGGCAGGGTTTATGAGTTTATCATGCTTCGGCTCTCTCTGTTTCTAAGCAAGCACCATAAAAAGCCTTCAACCAATGAATCAGTATGCAGAGAAGGTAATTGGTTCAGGTGACCTGCGTGTGTACACTGGGTCATTTTATTATGCATTTAAGGAGCCTCTGATAAAGACCTGCACCATATTTGTCAGCAAAGAGATGGATCATATTTTCCTGGCAAAGAGATACACCATATTTGTCCGCAAAGAGATGCATCAGGTTTGAGAAGAAAGAGAGCATTGCTGAACAGCAGGGAAAAGATTATAACTAGTTGGGAAAAAAAAAACCCCACCTCATGGCTGCACCACTCATCATGGCAAAACCCAGGGAGGTAGGATGCTGCCCTTCTCTGCRCACAAATACACTGTATCCCTGTGCTTGCAAACTAGCCAACAGGTAGCATTGCCCTGGAGGAGCCAAAGCAGCAACAGCCTCTTCGGTGGGCCCCGACTCTGACCTAGGGCCTCCCTCCACTGCCACRGTACAAAAAAAGAACAGAAAGATGACAAGTGCCAAAGAACACAGTTTCAGAGGTACCTATCATCCATGAAAAGAAGGGACAGGCATACCACCAAGTGCTCTTACAACATGGCAGTGTTAGCAACAGACAGCGCTATTCTGACACCTTAGACTCATGGAAGGACAATGCTTTTCAGGGACCATACRTCTCAGTTGTTGGAATACCATGCCTCCTGACTCTGCTAGCTCTCTGTCAGATTGGGCTGTGTATTTTCGTTTCTCAYCTTGCTCCTCTCTTCCCCACTTTAGGAATGGGCAGAGAAGAGAGCTTGTGGAGAGACTGAGAGCAAGCAGATGGAGAGTGCCTGGGGCCAMAAGTCTCTCAGCATCTCCTGTTGCCCCACAGAAACAGCAGCAGCAGGGGCAGAGGCCAGGACTGGCTTAGAAAGGAAGGGCAGCAGYGAGTCCACGACGAGACGCACTCAAGTAGTCCATGATTATGCACGAAAAGTCACTGTGCTAATTACCAAAGGCCTGCTTTTCCTATGAGATGTTGCATGGGTTGATTTCCCAGGCTCTAAGCACTAACATGAAAGCTCTTTGTAAGCTCTTTATTTGCATAAAACAGAAACCAGACTTCTGCAGTTTCAGAAGGTTAGCTTCGCATTCTGTTTATATTAGTGGCCCAGTCCTTCCTAGAAAAAAAAATACTCTAAGGGAAGAACATTGAAAGAAAAACACTCCTCCAACATCATAAACCCATCTGCAACCTATTTCACGCTTTACAATAGGAGGTAACATGCGTTTAATGTYAGAGATCCATAGGAATGGGCAGGTCTGAACAGTCTGAAAAATAAAAACGAAAGAGGCTGCTCAAGGCTCAAGACTCTCAGARTGACGTCTAAGGAGACAAAAAGTAGTTTGCCACTGGGTTCTGGATTTGCCTTGGTGTTTTCTGATCTGACTAGACATTCTGCTGGGTACTGAGTACATGCTAAGGTCAGTTAAGTTTACTGTGTCACTCTTAAGCCTTTATAGCTCTACTAGCTTAGGGAGATCAGCCCAGGGCTAATAACAGAAGAACACAGCTCCAGATTTGTGAAAGTTGTCAATGCAAGCACAGTAGCTTCAGTGTCACTGTATCAGATAGGTCAGGGCAGTCTGACCCAAGAGCTAGCTAGTCAAATAACAAGGGTTAACAAAAAGGCACGCAGCAGTGAGAGTCACCTAGAGTGCAAACGCATAGCAAATTATAATCTGGAAATTAACTGCATCTTTAAACTGTCTAAAATTAGGTACTCACCACTACCTTAAAGCTCTGTCTTGCTGCACCATAGGAGGAAAGGTCTGGTCCTGACTGTCACAGAATCAGAAATCAGACTGGAAAAAAACTCAAGGATTTGAGTCATCTGCTACAAGGCCTTAGAAAAGGATGTGGTGCGCAGGCTGGGCTGGGCTGTTTGTATGAAGTGTTAACAGTGTTTGGCTCGCGGGCTCCTTGTGCAATGAAGCAGGGGGTGCAGGACTTTCCAGAGCTACATCCAGGAGTGATACAGCTCTATTTACTGCAGGAAAGCGCTATGCCACCACAGCCCTTGGGGCTGCAGCTCAGCCACCCTCTTCCCAGGACCAAGGTGAGATCTTTGCACAGGACTGCACCTTCCTACATAGATGCCTCAGATCCTTCATGTGGTTTTTAGTACCATACTGTCTTTTATCTCCAGAGGAGAAAAAGGGCCAGAAAAACACCACACACTGTCTCCTGAGAGCTGCACAAAAGTACATAATAACTGACTTTGAAGGACATGTGGGCACGTGAAACTGCTGCAAGTCCTCCTTTACTTTGCCGTCCCCAGAGCAAATCCCCTGCGCCTCTGAAGAAAAGTCCCCCACCTATCCCATGCCAGGTACATCAGATCAGTTTCTTTTCCTTACCTGAACATAATCCAACACCATGCCTGCCAAGACCATGCCAAGCCCAGCTAGGAGGTATGGCAGGAGCACTTGCAGGCAAATTGCAAAGGCTGACTCTTCCCGCAACTTTGCCATAGCTGCTTTCTCCTCAGCCAACAGCTTCTGCTGTGCATGCAGAGAGACATCCTCTGCCTCCTGGCTGCCAAGTCGTCTCTCTCTGTGTTTACCCTTGCTCTTTGCTTTGTGCCTGGATCGCTCTCCATTCCTAGTCCTGCCCTCTTTTCTCCTCTGCCGAACTTCCTCACCTTTCATGGTGGCTTTCTCGAATCACAAAGTTTTTCTGAAAAACAAAGTCAGAAACAATGACATAACAAACAGAGGCATCAGATGGGTCAGAGGCAGGAAACCCTTTGGTATTTTGTCTACTCCACTAACCTGACGACAAACTACCACCTACTCCCAAACCCTAGATGCTCTGCTGACCCAAATACTAGTACTTAGTTTACCTTCAACTTTGTAGTGTCAAATCAATCTCTCTTTCTGTAATCGCATCTCTTCCTAGGCCTGTGTTCACGCTGGAGTGCTTGCTGTTCATCCTGGCTCTCACCCTGAGAACACCTAGAAGAATGCAGAAGGTGCTGCACACAGCCTGAATTCTGGACCCACCAGCTCTCACACTGGGAGTCATAAGAACTGAGGAGCACAGCAGAATCCAACGCTTTTCAGGGCCTGACCCCCAGCCGTGAAATGGGAACAGTTCACATCCTAGCATCTTGCAGTCCAGCAAAGGACTATCATACCTAGATAGTGCAGGTATGTACTATGCATAGTACCAGGCACCTAGCATAGTAGAGCTAGCTGTCCACCACTCCTCAATAACAAGATAATTCTTTGATCTTCTTTCTAATCTGGATACTTTTTCTTCCTTTTGCRCCTTAGTTGACAGGCATGCACCATATGACTGATCTACCTACAGAGAAGCTGCCATGACCCCACAGCATCTTATAAGAAAAAATAAACATGCAAAATTATTACCAGTCACCCTTTTCCTGCCATCACATCTCATTTCTTGGTATAACTGTCATTCATCCTGCCTGCCCCACTGCTGGCCAGGGCAGTGCCCCAAATCTTTCCCCATCACCTCCTGCCAGCACTCATCCGGGTTAACCGCTGGCAGATGTTCTCTGATGCTCTCATTTTCAGGATGGGCCCCTAAGCCCCTGCACTACCCCAGGCAGGATCATTCCTCTTCTTGCCCAACATCTGGGGAGCAGAGGAAACCGCCAGGAGGCCCCAGTCACGGCTGGGGGGGAGGGAAGAGGGATGGACAAAACAAAGTTCCCCCCTGCGGGAGGGGGAAACCCGGCCCCCGCTCCCCCGCCCCAGCGCTTACCGGCTCCTTGCCCTGCCCGTGGCTCTGCCCTGCCCGCAAGGCCGCGGGCGCAGCCGGGGCGATGCAAAGGCGGGAGGCGCCCGCCACATCTGGGGCGCGGCAGCGCGGCTCGGGGCCCGCCCTGCGCCGCGCCCGCGGGTTCCAGCCCGGCCCCCGGCCGCGGAGGCGGCGCCGCGCCCTGAGTGGCAGTCGCCGGGCCTGCCCCGGCGCCGTGCGTGCAGCCGGGCGGGCGGCCGGGCCGCTCTCTGCAGGCCGGCGGCTGCTGCGAGCCCTGCTACGCTATCGTTATTATTATTGTCCCCCCAGCTACCAGAGGGGACAGCGCGGCGGGGCGGGGAGCTGGAGGACTCCCAGCAAGGACGGCTCCTGCTCGGGAAACAGCCCCCTGGAAGGAAGCGCTCGGGGTACCCGGGGTGCCGGGAGTACCTCCTGCTGCCCCGCCGGGACGTGCCCAAGCCTCCGGCCCTCCTGCCGCCCCGAGAGCCCGTGGCGGATGTTATCGGAAAGGGTGACAGCTTTCAGCAGGGGCAGACCGAATGGGAGGCTGCAATTAAGAGCTGAGGAAAGACGTTTCCTCTATGGGTTTTATTTTTCTTATTTTGGCATTTGCAAGAGCTCTTGTTGCAAGCTTCCTGTGCAAAAGCCTGCCTCCACCACAATCACAGCAAAACTCCTATTGGTTTGATTTTKCCCCCATCCCATATTGAATCAGCATGTTAGAAATGTGATTACAGCATCCATCCCATTTAAGCACATAAATCTCATTAAGCACTGAATAACCGTACTCATGCAAGTCTCCTGAATCATGCAGCACAAATTTCCAGAACAATTGAGGATATTAAATCATACCTCAGTACCAGAGCAATCTTACATCCTGCTGAAGTCTCCCACATGTCATGCTACCCTAAAGGGTTCTCACTGATAAAATGGCGTCTCCGGGCCTGCGAGGTCTGGCTCAAAGCAGGGCACACCAAAGGTTTTTGTAAGTGACAGTAAYGAAACCCTGCAGCTGCTGCGTTTTGAGGGTGCGCGTTAACTGTTGAATGTCACTGCCGTAATGGCAAGGCTTAAATTTCAGCTCACTTGGTGTAATTTTATGTCTTCGCTTTGCAACTGATGCTTCCCTGACAGTGGCCAGAAGACAGTTTTTCCTGTGAGAAATAAGAGGGGAAGGGACACGGATTAAAAAAATAGCAACCTTGCCAAGACATTTTTAGACCTGTTAAATGTATTCTGCTATCACTTTACCACTGAGCTTCAAAGAAAAATATCTACAGAGCAAGCGGAAAGTCTCCTGGGGAACTTGATTGACAAGGGCATTTTGGTAATGGTTCCAGCTCAGGAATGTCACTGTTCTACAAGGGATCTCCCACCTGGGTCCAACCATCAGCTACAACAGGAACTCCCAGCACCCTGCCAGATCTCACTCTGTGTGCACGAGGAGACATAATCGTCTGGCTTGTGTACCATGTCCTCATGTACCAGTCTGAAATCCCTGGTGTGTCACCAGTGGGTACGTATTTGAGAGGGCTGATTTTCAGCAGCGGCACAAAGCTGCACTTTCTTGGAAGTGYAGCAGCAGTGTTTAGATAGATCCTGGCTTTGACGTAGGGGAACGGTGGCTGGACCTTGATTGCAAACAGAGCTCCTGTGACTCTTGAGATAGGATAGTTCAGTTGCTCACTGCAGTCTGGGAAGTGCTTGTTGGCACGAAGCTGAGCAACTTCACGCTAAAATGTTTTATCCCCCCACTGAGCCAGAATTCACGTGTGCTGCTTTTCTCTGCTCTCCCACAGATGTGCAGGTAGTACCAGCAGTTACAAGGGCATTTGAGGACTCGTTTGCACTCATTCCTGTTTCTCTCCACAGTGCTTTTAAAGACTGACTGCTCCACTAGGAAAATAAGAATAAGTTTGTTATTCCCTTCCTCTCCTCCGTGTTGCTCTGCTCCTGGACTTTCTTTCCAACAACTATTGCTTCAGCCACACAGAGGGGAATGTTACAGCTTTTTCCAGTATTCTGTCTGGAGATACGACTTTTTTTCTTCGCACAGCTTCCTGTTATAAAATGGCATTTCTTCAGTGACTAGGGACTACTGGAGATATTTCTCAAATATAAAGCTTGATTTATGACTTCAGTTAGCCCCGGTGACAGACTGAGTTTGACTGCTGGGCCCTGCAAGCTCCCATGTCACCACTGGGGCTGTATTAAGGCTGCTGGGGACTGCTCCATGGCTCATTGGGCTGCAGTCCCACCATGGGACATGTCTCTGGACACCCAATGGCTGCAGTGCAGGGATGCATAAAGAAATATGCAGTCTCTAACCTTTCCCCTCTGTGAGACAGTGTTAGCTAGTGTGGCTTAAAAGTATTATTTGGAAGTTGGTGTGTAGACAGAAACAGGCAGTGCAAAGCTGATATATGACAAATACATAGTGCCTTATAAATCTAGGGTTTTAGAGACAGAAAAGACAGCAGGAACTTCCTGGAGTTGGGCAAGGGGGAGAAGGAGACATCTCTCCTTCTCCTTTGCTTTTTCCTTTATGCATTATTTGAAGGAAAGTGAGTTTTATTGTCTGTTAGCCTTTGGACCAAATAATTTCCAGATAGTTGAGTTAGTTTTGTTCTAGTCTCCACCTCCTTCTCTTTCTGTATCAAAGTTCTTAAAAGTGCAGATGTTTTGTGTGCACCAGCGGTACTCAGAAATTAAAAGTGCCATCTCCTACCTGCTTTCTTGCATCACCTCCCCTTGCCACAGGCACCCATCACTCAGTTACGGTTGCCCTTGGGACAGTTGTTAAGCCAGGTTACAATGACAGACTTTCACTCAGGTTTCATATATGGAAATAACCCTGCACAGGAGAGCAAAAGCAGCACGAAGATCTGTTTTTTGTAGTGGGACACATCTTGCTTGACTTGCAGCACAATAGACCTTTGTCAAACTATTYTATAAAGGAATAAAGCTGGCCTAAATCACCGTGTTTCCGCAGCACTCTTAGGGGCTGACAGAACTATTTGCACAGGTTCTCACATGCTAGACTCCCAAGATATTTGTATTGCATGAGGCCTTTCCACTCCCCATCTGCCATTAGATGGCAGCAACTGAACGTGGAATGAGGGCACGCGGCTCTGCAAGTCCTATTTATCCCATGGCTTGTGCAGGGATTTCAAGCTTTTCACTTCTAGGTCAATGATTCAATCTGGCCCAGGTCAGGAGGGGCCAGAGATCTTTATAATCCGACAGCTGCTCAGCATCCTGTGCGAGAACAGTTTGTGGGTTTCCGTTTCTGATCTCGTGGACGAGTGCCCATCTCATCACTGGCACTAATTGGCATCCCCGCTTGACACACCAACAAAGAGGCGGAAGATGCTCCAAAAAGACTGAATTCTCCTCCCTGCACTCCAGATGATTCGACAAAGGGGAGCACTCATCTCTGTGCACAAGCCTGCCCTCAGTAATGAAGCCAGAAGAATGTGTTGGCCCCATTCCTCCTGTAAGCGAGTAACTGCCCAAAATGATCTCATTCCGGACAGGAGGGTGACAGTTGGGGTCTTTCAGCAGATAAAATTAATTTGTTATTAATTTGGGATATGATATTCAGATAGACTAGTGATGGCGCAACGAAATCCCGTCAAACATGTTGTAACACCTATGTTATTTACAGCCTCTATAACTGCAGGGACAAACTCCATCCAAAACTGCCTTACAAGGTGACCTAATTTGGAAAAGAAAACAGATACAGAATTTTCTCACATTAGAAGATACCTCACTGTGACTCCTTCCCTTACAAATTTAAAACCCTATGAGGGACTGGAGCAACTGACACTCTCCAGAGAAATCCGTGAGATAAGAAATGAGCCTAGCAAGCATGTGATTGTGATATAGTTCAAGCCTGTGTGTGTATCTCTCAGCTTGTTGTGTAAAGATTTGAGGAGCACGTCACTACGTAAATCCCTTTGGGCAGCTGGGCACCCATCCAATGCACAGATTTCCCTTGCTGCTAATGAATCAGCCTCTTTTGCTAACTTACCTCTAAAGCTCGTTTACTTGGAAACCAAGGGAGCTTAGGGAACAGGGTTCTCTCCATGCACAACAATGACCTATTTTAGATACTTCTTCTCACGTGGTCATGGAGAAGGGGCAGCAAGAGAGAGTGCTTCTATCCAAGAGGCATTTCCTGGAATCGGTCCTAAACAATGCCGGGCCATTTCCATTTTAAGACCTGACATTTCATGGTGCCAATGCCTCCACACAACAGAAAATGCCAGTGTGAGCCAGGGATGGGATCCAGCTGCCTCATTCCAAGGACGCGCACCCAGGCCCTCTGCATATGTGGTTATTATTCTCRCAAACAGCCCCCTTCCCACAGAAACTGATCACACAGAATGGGAATGCTTCACAACACTCCCAGAGCAGGATGGCAAATGAGACCAAGGGCATGTTTTCCACCTCTGGGCATGCTTACATCACTGGCCTTTCTCAGGTATCATGAGCAATATAGCAAGGGAAACACAGACATGCATTAGGGAATCTGTCCTTCCTCATCAAACCCTCTGCTGCTAGACTGCTACCGACGCTGAATTAGCGGCATAGCTCTATACGACTGCAGGAAAGATGCACCTGGTACCCCAACAGGGAATGCTTGCAAACAGGAAATGTTTCATGTGCCATCTCGTCTCTGAGACATGGGCTACTGCCTGAGCCTGGGAAGAAGCCAAACACTTTGTGGTTTTCCCACAGTTAGTGTCCTGAGGCAAAATGAGAGGAACAAACACATTACAATGCATTCGTTTTGTATTATATTTAACCCAAACCCCAAACCTCACCAGCCTGAGTACAAGGCTCAGATCCCAGACTGGAACCCTGTGGTTTCAGCCCATCTGTGGTTGATACCTTGCAAGGTCAGAAAGGACCGTTGTCCTGTGTGACTCAAAGGACATAGCACGTCTTTAGATTTACTCCTGGTTGAACTGCAGCATTTCTGTTAGAAAAGTACCTGACCTACAAAAACCAGCCAGTGATGGAGGAGAATCAGCCACAAGGTTAAGAACTCATCCAGTATGCACTACTTTATGAGTCTGAATTTGACCGGTTTCAGCTTCCAGCCCCCGAATGCAGTTACATCTTTATGACTATATAAGCTGGTTTCCAAACTGCCCTTTCCCTTCTTGTGGTTCTCCTCGAGTCCCTCACCTTTAGGCAAGCAGATCAGCTTCCACTCACTCATGTGGCTTTCCTCAAAACTCACCCCAATTCACTAACCTCTTTCCAAATCGCGTGTTTCCGAAACCGAACCTAGCTGCACCAGCGGAAGACTTTGTCAATCCAGTGACCATTTTAGCCCTTCTAGACCTCTAAAGACTGGCACATTGGCCCGTGGGTTTTCATAACTAAAATGCTGGGTGGTTGCATATACAATAGGAGACTGTCAGTGTATTACAGTGTCACTGTCAGCCAATCAATAGATTACTGCCTGTAACCTGTCAACCTAACTGGATACTAGGTTAATTTGAAGGGACCTGTTTTTCTTAAGTAAATGTTCACTGCTGCTAACTACCCAGTTATTTTCATTCATGAGTCACCTCTAAGCTCTTCCGTTATTTTGACTAATAACACTATCAGCTCTCTTAAACGGTGACACATAGCACAGCCTTTTTCCCATTCTCCTGGAACATCCCTGGTCTTTGCTGCCCCTGCAGGGTCCGTTTCTCACCATCACCGACAGCTAAGGCTACTGAGTAAGAGGGAGAGAAAAAAAAAAATAATCACAGTTTTCCTAGCTACCAAGAAGTAGCTACTCAGTCTGCTTCATCTCCCAAATTTACTAATGGCAACACCAAATACGCTCTGTTCAGCTAATGTAATTTTTAGTATTAAAAAGGGAGTCATCTTCCTGACCCCTGAAAATTCAGTACGGTATCAGGATGAATGATTATTCTTAGTCATCTCAGCATGCTTAATTTAACATAACTGCACCTTTGCTAAGAAACAAGATGGCTGTATTTATGCTAAGCACTGAAATTAGTTCCCTGTAGTGCACATCAGAACACAAGGTAAAAGCTGGCAGTACTCGTATTTCTCTGGTTCCCAGTTTGTAGCGACAATTTCAAGATAACTTGCAGAACCATTCAAGAATATGTTACACCTGAAGTGTCTTGATACAGGACACAGCCTTATGACTGGCAACTCTCATTTCTGTTTTTTTAGGTGCCTTGAGTCTGATGTAGATGGTAGTAGGAAATCTTTCTGCTGGGATGGAGCAGCTCCAAAAGTAGGTAACAGGAGCATCATTTCTGCCAGTCAGTTCTGCCTGGGAATGATATTTTAAAGTAAGGCAATGATCCTTTTATTGCATGTTTTTTGTAGCTGTTAAACCATCTTTCAAAAACACTCAGTTTTACAGAATGTTGGGCACCACTGAATATATTCGGAGCCATATCATTGCCCCCAAGGAAGAGGAACAAAGCTCTCATTGAGCATCCTTTCCCCACAGATAAATGCCTCTTACTTAAGAGGAATTAAATCTAGATAGTTATTCCTTAGGGCACAGCTGTGCTGAAGTGATTTTATTAAGTGACTTACAAATGATCATTTTGAAACATCTTTCTGGTTTGTTAGGATATTTCCTCAGGCAACTGTTTCATTCTTGCCTTCTGCTGATCTGTATTATTGCCGCAAATAGCAGCAAACATTCCTGTCTGAACTCTTTCCAGAAAAGCTGAATCTTTCTGGAGAAAGGATCTGGGAAGTCCAAGCAATATTGTTTAGCAAAACAAGGTATGCAGTCAAAGTGATTTGGGCAGGTCTAAATAGCAGAGGAAATTAGTCAAGGGAAGAAGAAACCCCTTCACTCCCAAGTTACCAATTATAATTGTATTCAGAGCAGTAATGGCTAGGAGTCATTAGAAGCTAAGGATTGCGTGGTGGCATCTGGAATGAGTTGTTGGCCTCAGTCCAGCTCCTGCTTGACAGGTGTCCCAGAGATCACCATGAGAAATGGCCTCAAGCTTGGCCCAAACCTACAAGTCTTAGCAGGAAACGCAGGGCTTAAAGAGGACTATGAAGACTGAGCACAGACACAAACGTTACCAAAAAGAGGCTTTTTAAAAGGATCATTATAGCCATAGACCTTCAGGAGCACCTTTTCAAAGTCATTGTCTAACAAGGCAGGTCCAGTTTGCGTACCCCGTCTCAAGACTTGCCAAAATGCATATGCAAACTGCACAGTTATTATGCAAATGCTTTTAATCCCCAAACATCCCAACGCAAAACTCCCATAAGACAGCATTTAGACCTTTTGGAAACCATGGGAAGCACCAAGCTCAACCCAACTCCATGGATTGTGAGATTGACTTAATAGCATGCTTTGTACTTCTGAGACAGAGATGATCAGAGAAAAACATCAAGCAGAAGCCTTCTTCGAGAGGAACATAGCTATAGCCTCCCTAACCAGAGGAGGTCTCCTGCTGTGGCTAGTGTGAAGGTCACTTGTCCCCAGTACGCCCCTGTGCTAGGAGGCATGCTCTCCTTGTTAGCGTCCTGCAAGAACACTGCAATGAGGGAAACGGAGAGAGGAGGATTTKGGCATTTGCCTATGCCCATGTTACTGGTGCCACAAGCCACTGTCCAGTTGCCACCCTTATGCACATGGCCCTTCTCTCCACTCCATGTCTGAACAAGATCGGGGCACACACCAGTACATCTCTGACAACACCCTCAAATATTACGCACTTTACTCAGCCGACCCTTGGTCACCTGGGGGAGCAACATATTACCATTGCTGTAGAACAGACATACAGAATTGTTATAGATTACCTTTTAAGAGAAGAATCTGTTTGTGGGCTGTGTAGCACAGAAGATGTATTAGTAGCATGAGAATAATAGAAACATATTTTCTCCCTCAGTAATGCCTTTTATCCAAGGATCCTCGAGCAATTTACAGGCTTCCTCAAGCAGATTATTTGTCAAGTAGTATTCTGAAAAGGAGATGAATGTTACATAAATGTCCCGATTCTGCTATTAGGCCCAAAAAGTCAGGTTATGGATCCAGACTCAGCCTCCTTCAAACTGCAGGACAGTGCAAATACAGAGGTTTTTATTTCTCGCCATCAATTACCATACACTCACATGCTCCTTCCCTGGSTTGCACAGCCAGCTGTAGGCCTGCACATCTGCAAACTCTTGCTCACAGCAAATCTGACAAACTCTCCTCACTGAAAACCACCAGCAACAACTTTTTCAGCACTTTCAGTTCTATTTCAGTCATGACTTTTCTCTTTTTTCTCCCACACACCAAGCAAAGCACCAAGTTCCCCCTAGTTTCTTTTCCCCATCAGTGTATTTTCCTCCACAGGCAGGAGAAGGGGACAAACACTAAAGTCCTGGGCAGAGCTCATCCTTAGCCTCTGCAGCCTGCTCAGAGCATCTCACCTACAGGAAGAGAGAAAGGAGGGGAAAAACTTGTCTYTCTGCTCTGCAGCTGAGCTGCAGCTTGTCAGCCTTTTCACTTATCAAGTAGGTTTGCAGCTGCCTGTTACAGCTCTGCAACAGAGGCTGATCAGGTTCATTTGGGGCCATGCCAGGCTCTCCTGAAAAAAAAGAGTATTTATTTATAACTGGCTTGTGAGATGGAAAACTGGTTTCTATATTTAAGAGAAAGTGCTCCCAGCAGATTAACCCTGGCAGTATTGGGCTTGTGGACTTGTTGGGTCCTTTTTTGAGTATGCGCTACTACACTTACCATATTTCTAGGCCTAATCCTCCACAGATCTAGGGTCCGGTAGCACAATTATTTACTGTTTAGAGAGGGGCTAATTTATTCTCAACGCCTCAGAAGATCCAGACTTAGAATTGTACAGTCTGGAGGAAAGGAAGACAGGAACTTCCAAGGTTTTGCTGGGTCTTACTTTAATTTTGAAAMAGAAAATTAGTGTTTGAATACACTCTTGATGCTGTGTGCTGCAGCCATAGGTACCACATGAACCCCTGTCCTATRATACTATAGCAAGACCACTTCTGGCTTTTGAGGCRAAATTCAAGGGCATGTTCCCATCTAAACAGCAAGGTTAGAAGCACTGCATCAGATCTTTTGGGGGATGTACACTTCAAAGTAGGTTTGTGTAAGTATTTCCCATGGCTGGAAAGTCACTAGATGCATCCAGCCAGGCGATGCAGAGCTGCAATGCCCATGTGTGGACAACAGCTGGATGCAGGCAGACGCTTCCCTCACAGCTGCTTCTGGAGCTGCCCTGCCAATGCAATGCAGCGTCTCTGGAATCAGTCTTCTGCCACCATAGCACAAAGGCACAAAACACTGTGAGAGGAGGGCTGTCAAACATGGGTGCAGGTTGAAGGAATAAAGCTCGTTATGCGGATGATGTCCCAGCTCCAGCCTGGGTAAATTACATTCTTCAAATTTGCATTTCCATTGGTTCTTCAAAGGTATGCAGTGCCTGATCTCTCTACCCTGTTGTGAACTGCTGTGCCAGGCTGTGAAAAAGCACTGCGGTAACATTCAGTCCCAGACACGGGTACATTCCGGGAGCAGGGGACACTATTTCTGGGTATTTCCTTCTACCTGGACCAGCTGAGCTTGTTTTGACCCTGACTTTCTATTTGTGAAAGACTTTGGGGATACCTGTCTAAAAAATATACACAGATCTCCTTTTACAACTTGGGTTGCATTCCCCTTGTGGTACATTTAAGGAAACTAAGRCACAAGGAGTTCTATCTAACTCTACACAAAGCTACAAACATATTAGCTGAAGACTCCAAGCAGAAAAAACATTTTCCTTGTTTAAACTCTGTAACCTCTAGATTGTATCACCTTCCATTATTCCYTGATCTCTTCTTGTCCAGTCCCTTCTGCCTAATAATCAGGAATATCTTTGCAGGCTCAGACGCTAACTTGGAGTGTTCATATACACCGCCATGCAAGGAGATCTCATCCTGACATGGTGAGCCCAGATACTCCATCAAACTAGCTTAGAAATCTGATTACATGCAAGTATGTGTATGTAACATTACAACACCAGAGACAAATATTATTTTAGGAAATCTTGTTTCTTTCATCTGCAGCCTGGACAAGGGGAAAAGACAGTATGTTCTTGCTTGCACGCCACCACTCATCTTGTGCATGGAAACGCTTGGTTCCTGAAGGCAGGAAGTGCCCGTGTCAGTTTTGCAAGTGTGGGTCAAGAGCCTGCCCATGGGTATACAGCCCACATGCTGCCTCTGAGTCTCATACCAACATGCTGAGAGTAGCCATCACATGCCCTGGCTTTTCAGGAATCTGTACCCTCAATATTACCCAAGCTTCTCTGTGCCTCTGGCCATAAACACAACTACTGCTTCCCTCTGTTAGCAATGAGTGGTTCATATTAGATTCAAAGCCCTTCTGATTCAGAAACAATGAGAAGTCATAGTACACRATATATGCTAAATAGCTATTTAAACTGTTTACCAAAAGCTTTGATATGACCCTGAAGGATATKGGCACTGCTGCACACTTCAGAGGCAGCATGGTCCAGCTGCTGAAAAAGAATGCTTGGAGAAGGCAAGGCAAAGCTTACACTTACACGTGCTGCTAGTTTAAGCAGCATTTTAGTCTCCTGTATCTCAGTCTTCTCATTTATGCTACCAGGATAATTACAATTAACAATTGAGCATGTTCTGTGGTAAAGCTTTCTTAAACACTTGGGTGAAAAAAGCTGCAGACACATGAGAGATTGCATTTATGGATTTTTATTCCATTAGTAGCTAGCTTCTGCCACAAATAGGACCCAAAACAGCTTTGATACCTTAAGGCACGATCTATTTATATATCTCTGTGCTAAGCAAAAAAAACAGAGTCCTTGAAATGACGGACAAAGAGGTTTTTCTGTTTGGAGATCCTGGCTAATAACAAGAACCAATCTGCTGAGCACTGTGCGTTTAATACTGCCCTGTGCCACGAGAGAGACCTGGTGAATGGACCCTGCCCTGCGCTGCCTGGAAACTCTGAGCTGGCAGCAAAGCGCTTCGGAGTAATAAGAACCATAATAGGTATGTGGGCCCTGAGCTTTCCATATTTGTGACGGTCTGTCTGGAGCCTGCGGCAGCAATGTTAGTAGTACATTACATCTTGTGATCTGCTCTGTAATAATAAGCCTGAACTGGACGGTGACATAAAGACCGGGGGGAAATGTTTTGCAGCGTGCGGTTGGGGATGAAGGTAATAATTTAATGAGCTTTTGCAGAATTTGCACCCTCCCAGAAAACTCTGGCTGTGAATAAGCATTAAAACAACTTCCTTCCCATCTATAACACCAGGGGACTATSACTCTAACTGAACAAATACCAGGTCACAAGGCTAAAAAAAAGGACCAGGGAGAGTCTTGTACAGGTGCAAAAAAGATCTTGCTGAAGTTCTCCATACTTTTCGAATCACTACATARTCAGATATTTTTCATTAACTTGAGCTGGGAAGGCCCCTCAAAAACCCTTTGCAGCTTTTTCAAGCAAACTAGCTTAAAAAAGAAGGTAAATGCTTCAACCTTACTTCCACAAACAGAGCACCTCCTAAAACATCTTGTCACTTCCGAAATCTAGCTATGTCTGCAGATGTACTATAAGCCTCCCTTCTGCTCTCTTGCCCTCTTAAACATCCTTGGGGAATTTTTGGTTTACTTTRTTGTCCATTAATACGCTAGTTCAATTATCTATGTTGAAATGCTAACAAGTATCCAGAAAGACACGGGAAATTGTACTTCAGCTTAGGAAGAGCTTTCAAACTACAGARATAATGAAGCATTAGGCCAGCATGCCTCCAGTAATGGAGATCTTTAAAGGCATAAACATCTACACACAGGTAGCTACAGCAGAGGATGGACGAGCTTGCTTTCAGAGTTCCCTTCCCATTCCACAATTTGCTAACTAGCTATGATAAATATTGACTAGTAACTARTTACTCCTGAAAGTAACAAACTATCAAAACTTGGAGATACATCCTCGGGTATTTTATAAATTGCAGACAACTGCATTTCTCAGTCTCGGACACTCAATTGAGTTGCTCTGGTTTACTGAGCTACTGTACATCAGCTGAGCTACATAAATCTCTGCCTTGCACAGATAAGAGGGAAAATGTGAGCCATGATCACTGTTAACYCAGCGTAACTTCACTAATGTCTAAAGCCCCTGACTGCATATGTCAAAATTGGAACAGGCTGGATCAAACCCATTAAACATTAGGCAGGTAAGAGAGTCAGGGGGCAATTCATCCAATCCATCTTAAACRCTTTTCTTCAGATGGGACCCAGTTAAAGTGGTTATCTTTCTCTGCTGCCTACAGAAGGAATCTGCCTTAAACACTGAATTTTAAAGGGCAGTAATTGAACAATATGAATCTTAGAAAAAATCTTCAACACTAAACAAAGCCTAGCATCACTGCCCACCTCTCTGCTTATACATGAGGAAGGCTTTACCACAGACTACAGCGACCACAATAGCCAACTGGCTTCTGGGTTCGGCAGAGCCTGTGGACCTGTGCCTGTGGACTGAGTTGGGTTTCTTCTCATCTGGTTAACAACTATTTTGGCATAACTACTGATCTCAGCACTTCAGCTATGCAGGGAGGTTTGCATTTCACAGCAACACTAGGAGAGCTCCTCAAGGGAAATCTGTCGAGCATTTGCCTGCATTAAAACCTTAATCCTGAAAGTTTGCAGAATAAGTGCCTCGGCTCACTGGGTCTAGTGCATGTGCCAATGAATGCTGTGCAAGGAGATGCCGAAATCTGGGTATTAAGCATTCATTTCCCCACGCTCACAATATTAAATCCAAAGATCCTTTTAGAGCAAGGAAAAAGTAAAGCACACAACGAGATATACTGATACGGCTTGGTAGAGTTTGCCAGAGTAAAATATAGATCACTTACTCTTTCTTGTCCTCTAGCTGTTTTGCTTGCCAGTATCTACCCAACATCCTGCCCTGTTCCAGGCAGGAGAAAGTTCTCTGTCTACCTCTGCCTACTGGCAGTCCATCCTCTCCAGAAGTAGTACCGACACTTTCTTAAAACACTCATTTTTCAGTGTATTACTTCTCCTTCACCTATGCCCACAGAAACTAATTCTCAAGCTCAGAATCAATCAGAAGTTAAAAATATTGGCAATGGTGTACAAACTTGGAAAGGGGCGGATTAATGTGGTTGAGTGCTGCAGAGAGCAAGCGGGATGTCGGAACCCAGAGCTGCGGTCACAGCGAGCATCGCCACACCGCCCTGGGATGCGGTCCTTAGCAGCTGGCGCACAAAGTGCCTCTGGGCAGCAGCTGCTCTGCAGCTGGTGCAGGGCTGGCTCGCAGCTCCCTACGTTCCCAAGCACACAGCCGCTGAGAGTGTGTTTTGGCAGTGTGTGTGGCTGACAGTCACGCTGAGTTTGGCCACAGTGCAGGTGCAAAAGGAACAGGGGTGACTGCAAGAAGCAGCGCTTTTTTCTTCCCACCTCCAACCTCTGTGGGTCGACGTGAAGAAGAAAAGCATCACCTTAATACAAGACTCTTCTTGAGACAGAGAAACCTGACKTGTCCCTAGGCAGGACAATTCTGCCAGATAAGGCTGACTAGAGCCAGCAAGAGAAGAGACTGGTTCTGGCTGAGGTCCTCAAAGTAACCCAGCCCCATAAAGGACTCCCACCCTCATCTGATCTCATGCATTTCCCAAGAGAGTGAGAGTCTGTTGTCTGAGGGACATTTCTGGCCATAGGRATGAATGTCCTTCAGAGAATAAAATTCATTACCAGTTCCCAGAAATGCTAGACTAACGTGCTAAACTGCTTGTAGTGAGAACATCCAATAAAGGGGAAGTGTACACTACAGGGGTAGAAGATGGGGCAGGAGATCATAAAGTTTTCCCCATTCCCTGAGAACAAGACACAGATGACAACATTTTTAATTAGCTGCTTCTACTTAGGTCCTTAGGAAAGGGTACAAACTGAGGAACACTTTCTCCTCCTGCCCAAGCTTAGGTAAGAAGATAAGATCAAGTTGTAAATACAATCCTATCTTGAACCTCACAAGTCTGCACTCCTGGCTCCAGCTCTAGCCACTGGCAAAAGTCCCACTGATTCCAGTGAGGCCAGAGATTGACCCCAAGATGGTCACACCTGGGGTTTTATTCATTCCATGATAAAGATTTGCTAAACTTGGAACCTGATCGTGGATCAGCTTCCAAACAACACCCATGTTTGGGGTGGCTGGAGCTGGAGTTTCAGTGCTGGCCCTTCTCCATGGAACTGAAAGCCAGAATTATGATGATGACAATAAATATTCAGCACTTCATCTTCAAAGGGTTGGGTGGATGGTTCAATCAGCGRCTAGCTAATCAATGGCACAATATGAACCATGCCATCAATTATTCATGCAGTATCTTTGCAAGCTACATATGAAGATAGTCAATGGGGTTGATAGGTATATTTATATTTATTTTGCCCTAAAGACTCCATTATTGCTAGATCCCCAAACCACAAGAGTACTGGTAATAAAAACTTTTTTAAAAGGGGTGTTGTTACGACTTAGAGGCAAGCTGGAGGGGAGGTGTGAATGGATACTCCTGAAGAGATCACTTCGTACTTTGCATGTGGCTTTCTGAGCAACTCCCGTGTCTCTTTTTTCCCTCCTGCTAAGGGATTTGGCTGGAAACATCTACATCAGCTGCACTGCCTTCTTGGCTGTTTGAGATATGTGCTTGGTGACCAGAAAGTGGCACAGAGGGGTAATTGAACGTGAACCCTTTAAAGGTCAGGCACACTCCCAGTAAATGAGCTATCAGAAAAGCMTCGCTTCTGAGAGGCCTGTGAGAGGAATGAGTGCTTTGCAAAGCAACCAGGCTGTGAACAGAGGCACTGTGGGAGCTTATGCTCTGCTTCTTTTAAGTCTGAAGCTTCTTGTCCAGAGGATCAAACTAGGTGCGTAAAGAAATACAGAATGAGTGTCTCAGAGTACAAGAGATGCCTAGAGAAGATGCTTGCTCTCCTTCTTGTCTCAGGCAGGGGAAGTTTGCCCAACACACACCACTACTCTTATTAAGGAGCTGATCTTGCCATGTGCTGGAGAGCTTCGGCTTTCACACTCATCAGTGACTTGAGGACATCCAGTATTTTGCAGGAGCAGATCCCCTGGCAGGGTCAGACTCTGAAGCATTTGATGTCCAGTCCTCCCTTTGCTTTTAAACATGTCACACATCTTTTTAAAAAAGGATCAAGCTCAGTCCAGAGCAAAACACCTTCAGGCCTTTTTCTGCTCAGTGCAGAGAGTTMTGCTTCGCATTTACTCTTCAGTGCACCCCTGTGGATCACTTACTAGACCGTGGGCTGGACTGGAGCAATCTCAAAGTGCCCCTTGCASTGTCTGCAGCTCAAGACAAACAGGAGGCTATTTTACTTATATCAGAGCCTGGTTTAGATGACTTGAAATAGCCTCCTGAATCTCAGTAAAATCTAGCTTAATCCATCTCCTTTCCTTCCTTTCAACAGGCAGTTTGCATTSATTTCTTGAGCTATAGTCAATTCATAGCCATCTCCTCTTTGAAACTCTGCTGCTGTTTTCTGCTTCGAACTTCTTGTTCTGAAAGGGTGTGCAATGTAAAATGATCATGTTGTAGTTGAGTCCTGAGCACTTTGGCTGGGGGCAGAGGGATGTCATGGCTTCATGGCAATTACTGTAATCAGAGAGACTTCCCATCACTTGTAGTAATTTAAATTAAGACCCTTCTTCTAAAAGATATCCTCATAGCTCCCATACAAATAGAGGACTTGCTCCAGGAATTTTTGGATGTGATTCTCTGGCCTATGTTGTGCAGGTCAGAGGATTTGGTCATAATGGTCCCTTCTGGCYTTGACATCTAATAATCTATGAATCATTTTATTTAGTCCTGTGATCTGGTCTCCATTATGACACTAGCTCTTTTCAAAACAACGCAAGGGGCCCATCTTCTCTTGCAGAATGGAAGGAACAGAAAATCAAGGCAAGAAGACAATGAATTAGCGGAGAGGCAGTCACAAGCCTGTTATCMAGTACAACTCATTATCCAAAGACAACTGGTGATTTTTTTCCAGTACTGGATGAAGTGAATTTCTTCAGCTTGAGTGTCAGTTTGTAGTTAATGCAGCTTCCTGAATAGCTGTGACCTTGCAGCAATGTTGGGCTGATATGTCTAAATGGTAGACTTGGAGGAAGCCTGCTGTATACGTTGAGGCCTGCAGCTGTGGTTTATAATAAGGCATGTCAAATATATCATAATCAACTCTCTGTGGACACAGTCATAAGTTCTGTTRACAAATCACAAGGAATGGGAGCTCACAGGCACTCAGACTCGCTGGGTACTGAAGCTCTATGGGAGTCCTTACACCTTGAATGTGTAAAGTATATCATGGATGTATACATATATATTGAGTCTCTTACTCTAGCACCAGTCAGTAAGATTCTCCCTGGCATTCTATCATGAAGCCCTTTTAACCGGGTAATTTAAGAAGGTAAAGTCATTTCTTGGGGGTGATTAATCCRGTCATTGCCCCACAATGCAAAGCACGTCTTCCCTTACATTTCCTCAGGGACATGAAAATCTGGATTTGAAGCTGGAGTCACACACAGGTGTTCCTAACTCTTTGCTTTTGGGATCTTGTCCCAACCAGCAAATATGAAGAAACGAAACTTCACAATACTACTGTAAGGTAGGTCATAATGATCCAGAACTTAAAAAGCAAGCAAAGAAACTCACTTTGGACGCCTTCTTATTTGCTGGTGCATTAACACACCAAATGATTCAGGACCCTGCAGTAAAAACACAGAGCAGAGGTAGTTCTGGGCATATTCCTGGGCTGCCCACACTCCTGGACATCCCTTCTCTTCCAGTGGTTCTGTGCCTTGCAAAAGGGTTAGGTGTGCCACTGTCYATGGACAGAGATAAGTGCACTCTCTCTTTGCCCATCCTTGTGCCACAGGGCAGGGAGTATTAGTTCTGACACTAGACCCTGCTAATGCACTTACAYGGCACCTGGTCCAGGACCAGCTTGTGTCTGGCCAGCTGGGAGATCAGGACGTAGAGTTTAGCTCTGCCTGCTCCCMTCTGCACAGATACGCCCTGGAAAGATAAGGGAGGAGGCCAAGGATTACAACAGATGTGCACATCATCCCACGTGAAACGCTTTAGCTCTCTGCCACATGGAGTGCCCATCTTTCCCTCCTGAACTAGGGAGCAGAAACAYGTACCAGTGAAAGCCCCTAGAGCTTCTCAGCTACATAAAGTCATGCTGACCGTCCCCACACCAGGAGTGGGGAGGCTGGGGARTTGGGAGCCTTTTGGAGGTCCCCTAAACATTTTCAAAGTTTGCGAAACATGAGAAACAGAACCAAAATCCTAAATACTGATTGTTCACGTTGGGTCACAACTCCAGCCCAGCTCTAGGAAAGTCATGCTTTGCCTGTTCTACTGAGATATTTCAGAGATGCTCCTCTGGAGACTCAGGCACTAAGAAGCATGAAATAARGCATTTATAAGTGGTAGCTCAATTCCATCTTCATCAGTAACAGGGAATTAATGGCTAATGGTATTTTACCTAACTGTAATTACATATTAAGTATAGTAACGAATGAAGCTGAGAAACATGAGAGGSTTCTTATCCAAAATTAATGAAATCACTCAGTCCTCTTGGTTTGCTAAATAATCGATCACCAACCTCATGAAAAACGCTGGTAATACAAGSGATTTCTGCATTTTACTGCTTCTGCAGATATCCCAAGAAAGGCAGCACGTTTTCCCCAGAATTTCAGGGGTGTATTTGAAGCCCAGTTTATCTTCTGCAGCTGAATTAGCTGCCTGAGCCAGCAGTTGGGATAACTTRTCATATCAGAGGGTAGGAAACCTGAAGTCTGACCTTAAAGCTGACTGACAAAAAGGAAATTTCTTGTTCTATTCACATCGTCGAYGCAAGCTGAGGTTTAAACAGGGTGTGTATTTTAAGCTTATATTAAACTTGATTAGGATCGAAATGAACAGCAGTTGACACAAYGTATTTCTTGGGGTAAACTGTCTGGCTAGATAATGAGCATTATATAAGACTCGTTGAAAATTTATTAGGTTTGCAGAACATTAAGTTAGTGCTGATTAATGTTCATCAGCAGCATCTCTCAGTATAGCAGTCCTCCTTCTGCTATGCCCATAGAGCTTCACATCACACTAAGAACAAACAACCTGTTTACCTCCTAACCTATTCACCRCCTCCTCTCAAAGGTTGTACTGGCAGGATGTCACCTCTCTGTACCCATGATTAATGGGTCTGGGAGCGTAATGTGGATATAACCCTTTTCTGGAGAGATTCAGAGGCTTGACACTTACCAGCAAATAGGACCGTGGGTTCCACTAAGTGTCACAGTGCAATCTGGGAATCCCTTCTCTGCAGAGATGGCAAGAAGCCCTTGGCAACTCTCCCACCACTGCTTTCCTAATAGCAAAASATAGCATTAATCAGAACATAGTTTATTTTCCACGACCAGCATTGTGGCCCAGAGCACGGTCTCACCCACGCTCTCCAGGAATAGCTAGAAAATGGCCTAATTAGTTAAAACACAGTCTGGATCATATGGTGGTAAGAAAGGAATTGGGTGGGTTGGTCCCAAGTTCCCAAACTCCAAACTAGTTTGAGTGGTAGCACCAGGAAAGTAGAGCTCAGGATGTAGAGAAAAAGACGAGAACAAAGCCTTTGACCGTGTCCAGTAAGTAACTGCAACTTGACAATTCATTAGTGCCACTGAAGGAAACAGAAAGCCCCTGTGCACTCACACAGGTTTCTTCTTGTTGACACGATTTTCACGTACCACAAGCTCCCCTGTTCACTTCAGGGGCTGGTTTACATCATTCCTCCCAAACTTGGTTGAACATGTATCAGACATACTCCCTCTCTCCATCCTCGCTTCACACTCACTCTCCATTTCCTTTCACGACACCTCTCCACCACCCTTCTTTGCAGCACCATCTGTCCAGGATGGACTTGTCTGTGTTTTATCCCAAGCCAAATCCTTCCTGAGAAGCAAGTGCACGATTTTAGCAAGTCCAAAATCAAAACCCAAACTAATGATAAAAGGAAATGTATCTTCCTTTCTGACCGCCCCCAGTTCAGAGTTCCCACATGGCAGACATTTTCAATGCACTGCCAGAGGATTGTTTCACCTGCTGGATATACATTTCGCTCCACAAGCCAGTTCTTCCCCAGGTGTCTTTCACGCGGGACCTTCCATGCCAAATGACAACCTGCGGCCTTTGTGCGAGATAGTGGTGGTGGTTCAGAGAGAACAAGCTTGGAAGCAGCAGCTTAGAAGGAAAAAAGCAGGGAGAGCTTCGAGATCGGAAGGGACTCGTTTGAATCCCTGCCATGAAACTCCAAATGATTCCATTGATGAGGGGGAAAAAGAAAAAAAGATAAATATTCTGCATGCCAGATCTACAGCTAGTGCAAGTCAGCACAGCTCCGCTGCGATCTGGCTGGCTTCACCCACAGACCCTCACCCCTTCCATAGGGAAAGTCCTTCAAAGTACAGACCCACAGGACACCTATCCCAAATGCAGAGCAAAAAAGATCCCAGCTGCATAAAACCAGTGCTCGGCTCCAGTGGTGCAGTGTAAACTTGCACCGGTTTTAAACTTGCATTAACAAGTATACATAATATAAAGAAAAATCTCAAGAAAGGGRATTTTAGTAAAAATCAAGCTGAGTTACAGCCAGCTTCTCAATTCCCTCAGCGCCCTTTACTTAGGCAGCTTTCCAATTAGTGTCAATGAAAGTCTTGCCTGAGTAGCAACCAAATAAAAATAGAATATCAGGATTCGACCCAGAGCCTTTAATATACAGAAATAGACAGACCCACACACAAACACACACAGAGAGGGTAAACCTCAGGAGTGATAATGAGCTTTGATTTTTCACCAGCCACAAAAATGTCAACTATGCTTTCAGTACATTCCACGATAGAGCAATATTTATATTTGATCTCAGCACTGGTTTCACGCTGCACATTACATAAGCCAGTCATTCCCCATACAGTAATGGAAACAGACGGCACTTGCCACGGTTTATTTTTTGCATCAGGCATTCTTTGGCAGATACTCATGGGAAACAATATGGCAGGGGAATGGCATTAGACTTCCCCCGTGCAAACACCAGGAAGGCCGTGAACAAGCAGTACAGGACTTTCACTCTTTTTTTGGAACTGTTGCAAGAGCTAATGGCTCATCTTGCCCCCTTTGCATACCTAGAAGGTCTCACGTGTTATGAGAGCAGATTCGCTAACCAAACGAATTTGGCCCCAGTGCCCAGAAAACAGCAGTCTCTGCGGTGAGCTCCCCTCCTTTTCCAAAGCAGGAAGCCACCAAAGCTTTTTGCTCTGCTCCTTCTACCTGCGTGAGTGGGATTCAGACAATCCTCAGGGTGAAATCACCCTTCCCACAGGTGCCATTATTTCCCTGGGATCTCTACCAGAAAAGCACCATCCTGTAGAGAACGAGCCCAAAGAGTGGTTGACTCTTTCACTGAGCCCTAGACCTTGAAATAAATTACTAGGCAGAGTAAAATGAGAGTTCAATGTTATTAAAGAGGACTGACCAGTTAATATTGACACCAGCATTAACTATACAAAATAGCTACTCAGTAACATATTGCTGCACAGCCTGTGTGAGTCTATCCACCAGCGTACTCAGGTCATATAAACGTAAGACTCTAAAAGAAAACTTGGATCCAGAGTGGAAATGCCACTACGAACTTGGCTTCAGCCCTGGTTTTTGACCCATTACAGACATGGAATCRTCCAGCAGCTTTGCTTGGGCTCCGCTTTTTTGAATCTGTGCTTCAGGTTGAGGTTTGGACAGGTTATTTCCTGCTGGTAGAAATCCTKAGAGGAAATATCAAGAACTTCATGGAGTTGGTAGTATTGTTCTTTGAGCCTTTTGGAAACAAGTTRAAAGAAAAGAAGCTGCCTAAGCCATCCCTCCCATACTCAAGTAGGATCACCCAAGCCTGGAGTAAAAATCTCTCTTGTCAGATCTGAGCAAGCCACTCCGTGCACCGCGTACTGAATATCCTGAATCCCACTGGCAGCACAGAGGAGCCAGAAGCATTTAGCATTTGACAGGCTGGGCCCTAAGCTTGTGATGACACAGAACAACATCTCTCCCTGTGTCTCACCCCACACTTGCACAGTGCTATGAGCCTTGCAGAGGGCTTGGCATCCAGGGGACATTGTGCTCCACAATTCACAAGTCCTGCCCAAATCTGCCCAGGCAGACTGCTAACATCTGATTCTGCAACAGGGTCAGTGGAAAAACTGTGATGGAAGAGCTCGGAATATGCCCGTCTGTGACCTAGCAAGAGCTGGAAGCAGCCTTTGCAGGTTTTATTGGCAGGGATCAGAAGATAGCAATGGGCTTTAAAGCTGCCTCCTCTCTGTAACCCATGGTAAGCTGTTTTTCTTGGTGTGTAATTGCTTACAAACTCTGAAGGAACATAACGGCTAGAGTTTTGGCATGGCTTTTGCTTCCAGCAAACATGCGTGATTATTTTTGCATCCTTGCTGGAAAGAACAGAGCAGACTGTACTCCAGGACTTTGTCACCTTAGGACATATGATCAACATTTGCGTGTGTCACATTCAGACTTACGCCAGCCTGTTAGCAGAGCAAGAATAGTAAAGGCAGCAAGAGACGAGCTGCATTTCCACAACCCTCCAGCTGTCAAGAGGAGCAGAGACTGACAGAAATAAGCTGCATGGAGGAGACAGGCCAAACCAGAAATAATCCATCATGTGCCACAGTTCCCAGATTCCTCAGGATCTTCTCCGAGGAATCTCATGTCAGGCATTGAGCAAAATTTGATGATTTTCCATCTATAGCTGCTGTTTCTGATATTACACGCAGGGTTACCACTGACACGTACGACTTTATGAACAGCTGGAGGAGCAGTGGCCAACCTTCCTTTGCATACTGAAAGTTTTGCGCAGCCAAAGCCCACAAGACACACCATATCATTCTGCAAGCCTGGGAATATGTCACAGAGGCGAGGATAGCAGCTCCACTGGGGTCTCACTGCTCTAGTGTGTGTTGGCACCAGGCTGTGCATGCAGCGATAGCAGGCTTAGCCCCCTCCCGGTTTCCTTCCAGACAGATCTGAAGTCACAGAGCCCCACAGGCCCCCACTGCTGGTTATGTGACATAGTCAGTGCGTGAGGAGTTGTACTTATGWGGCAGCTGTGGCTCCAGAGCCACATAAGCACCTTGAGAAATATCAAGACATTAATGAGGAGAGTCAAGAAAGCAGCCAGAGAGAGGCAGATCTGTAGTTCCTTAGTCCAAGTGCAACATCTGGGCCATTTTCCATTTTTGAGGGGAGAGTAGCCCAGAGTTTTCAATATCCGGTCTGACCAGCAAAACAGCCCTCRGAGAAACACAAGAGGACAAGGATGCTACACAAACCTCCTCCCCACTTTGCCTGCTACAATTGTCTAGAGAGTCACACAAGATGGGGCACCCACTATTGCTACCTTCCTCCCTCCATCACACCAGCATTGCATTTAGCCCTCAATGTAGCCAGCTACTTGTTCAACTCCCAGCTTTGCAGGAATGTCCAAATACCTCTCAAAGAATTTAAGACTATCTTAAGGGTGTCCAAAGGATAGGGACATCCATTACACTAATCATGTTCAATGGCACACAGAGACCAGTCTTGCATGGACAGACCCAGCTCCTCCTCTCCACCTACCTCTGCCACCAGGTCCCCTGCATGGAAGCAAATTCTCCTACAAGATCCCTTTGTTAAAAGTTTTTGGAAGCAACAAAAGCCCCAAACYCCCACAGGTTCCTCCATCAGTAAACAGTAGAGACAACACTTCTTTTCTGCCCCAAACCTGGCCATCAGTCTTGTCCTGCTCATTCACTCTAAGGCAGATGCCAAATTCCTGCAGGTCTTCCATGGCACTACACTCTGCTGCCAGCCAGTCCTGGCCAGACATAGAAAGGGAGAAGGAGCCCAGAGCGCGCCCCTGCCCTGGAGATACTAGTCAACAARACAATTCCACAGAAATTGAAGTCTGCATTGCCCTCAGTGCATGCACACACATTTCACCACCGCTCTCCATCGCCATTTCTATCTATTCACAATCATGTTAGACATTTAAACTAGTTATGAGGAGAAAAGGATCCATGCAAAGGAGGCAGTTAAAAAATAACTAAATTGGTACAGTTAAGATTATTTTGGAAAGCAGAATGCCCTCAGGAAATAACAGCTAGCCAGTTTCATCTCATTTCTGTTTGCCGTATGGTTGGAGCTATAGTGCCATAAGCATTAGAAGGTGTGGAAAGATGCAACTCTTACATGTTCAGAAGTAAAATACTCAAGGTCATCTGAGTAGCCACTGAACAATACACTGAACAAGAAATTAAAAGGTACCCAAGAAATACCAACCAACTGAAGAAAACACAGTCACGTTTCTCAGCCACATGTCCCAGCTGAACTTTCTGTTCCCTTCTGTCATTTAATCCCAGCTTTTCCCAAGTGATCAAAGAGTGCTTCAAAGGAGACTGCTCACCAAAGTGCCCAGAAGCTGCACAGCCCTCCTGTTCCAAATTCAACACCTCCTGAGCTACTGCCTTTCATACCATCAAAAGGGTGTTATGGGCATATTTTAGGTGCTCAGCAATCCGTTGCAGYATTCACAGCAACAAGTTCACTGCTTCTCCAGTTCTCGCCTTTATCCAGGGAACTTTGCTTTTTATTTTAAAAACCTTCTTCTCTGATTTCAGATGGTTTTCCTTCCCTTGCCCACTCCCTCATTGACATTTAATGTTTTTCCACAAAGTCATGCTGCCCTCCTCTGTTRCTCATTTCCTTTTCCAAGTCAAGTTACCCTCCTTTTTTCCCCCCAAGCCTTATAYGCTTCTTTTCTCTCTTCTCATTCAGTTGTTGCAATCGAGTTCCTCTAGCCAACTACATTCAATGGAGAGATTCCTGCACAGGGCTCTCCTCAAATCTCAGCCTTCTCCCTGCCTAAGTGCACTCCCTGTTCACACAAGAAGAATTAGGTCATCTGATTGCAAGTGTACACAACAAATGCTGCAGCAACAGATGTTACAGCAACACAGAACTGCAGCCTGCTCAGTGATCCAGTTTACCATGACCCAGTTTTGAGTCGCTATCTGTATCACTGGTGTTCTGAAAAGTAGGGGCTTGGTTTAAAAAAAGAAAAAACCCACATGTGTACAAAGCTCTGTGCATAGTTATACAGCTGAAGTGCTCATACAGCCAAAGAAAAGAGCAAAAAAAGGCATTTGTGCAGAATAATACGCAGTTGCAACCGCCAGCAGTGATTTCAAGCCGTAATGCTAATGTATGCCACCTGAGGATTAAGTGGAGRGTTCAGCACACATTGCAATACAACAACAAAAACACACTTACTCTAGATTGGGGTAGCCAAGCCGTGGTAATGTGGATCATCACTGGTTTGTAGAGCTTGGTTTCACCACTGCCAACTACTTGCTGCAGTCATTGCTGCCAAACGAAAAATGTTTGTTGAAGCCTTAAAGTACTGTTGAAGACCAGTACAAATTGGTGTGAACTAACCATGGGTGCCACACTGCTCAGTCAGCAGAAGCGGGTTTCTGCAAGGTAAAACAGCATCCCGTGTTTCAGAGAGAGTTCTCCCATCAGTGCTTCATCTGCTAGTAAGAATGAAGGTGACAGTAGGGCCAGGACTACTGCAGGACCACTGTTAGAGAGGTTATTTGACTTTTTTTYCTGATATAATTTTCACACTTAGAAGCATAGGAACTGCAGTTTTCACCGGGCCCCATCGGAGAAGAAAGCTGCATCTCTCTCCCTGCCTCAATCTCTGCTCCCTAGCACTGCCATGTGATGCAAGAGCTGGACAGTTCAGCCCTCCATATCTTCAGCTGTTTATTGTCTCATGTACCACAAGCCAGCAGAGATGGTCACAGAAACATAACCTTTTAGTAAAAGTAAATAATAACAAGCTATTCTATCTAGAGGCGTTTTTGGAAACAATCCCTTCACTTCTTAATGAGCAAACTCAACACACTCTGAAGTCAACAGCACAACCTRTTGCGACTAATTCCCAGCTCTGGCAAAGGAGCTGAGGTTCATATTTCTAATCAAGTCCACCACCAACGTTTGGTTTTTGAGTGACTCACTTGGACCCAGCAGGGAACTCCAGAGGAGAATCCAGGCATGGAGATCCCATAGCATTTGCATCCTGTTTTTTTAAAAGGAACTTCATTTAACTTGCTCCCACCCAAACCTTTCCCCTTTTAAATAAAACTTTTCAGCAGTTTAATTCCAGCTCCAACTCCTTTCTCCGTCTCTTACGGGGCACTCTTGAAAGTCTTGGACTCGCCAACATTAGGGATTAGACTCTACATGGCTGTCCTAGCACAGAACAGAGAGAACATCATGTAATTTCCATTTTTCTCCCGGTTGTGCTCTTTCAAAGCCCCACACTACTTATGGCTTCCACGCCACATATTCTTCTGTCCGTTGCCATGGTGCAGCCACTGGTTTGTCATTAATATTGTGGGTAACTTCAGATCCTTGACCTCAGGGCTTTCAGAGCTTTTCATGGTGTATTTTCCTCTTGATTGAATTGCTCTGCATTCCCAAGCACAGCTAAAACAAAATAAAACACTGCTGCTTTTGAATGGGGAAAATTCATTTCACAAAGACAGGCTAGCAAAGGCTGGAAACCCACAGAAGAACAGCAGATAAAAAGGAAAACACTCCTTCTATGCAGACGTAGCGACTGTGGCATGGATTTAAATTTACCTACAGCATCTGAGTCAAACTATAGTCCCCAGGGTCCAACCATGAACTCAATATCTGGCCCAGTTCTGACTCTAATAATATGCCGCCCCACTGCCAGAGGACCTCAAATCATTCTATAAATTCTCATCCACGAAGTTTCACAACAGTTTTGAGAAGTGCAGAGCTACTTGTTCCCAGACTGCAGATGGGAAGACTGAGGGACAGAAACAGTAAACTAAATAACAGATGTAGCACATGGCTTCCCATGTATTTGCCCTACCTTGATTTGTGTTCTTGCCTTATGGGGCTACAGGGGTCTTTGCACATCTAGGGATACCTTACACCCACAGCAGGCCTGTGCATATGCTTTTGTGCCTATGATTTTTGCCCAGTAGGATTATTACCTAGACAGCAATTGGTAAGTCAAATGCTATCTGTCATTCTCTATATTCAAATCTTGAATTTACTGAGAGCAGAATTTCATCCTAAGTATTCTTTAATGCTAGTGATAATTCTCACTTCAGAAAGCAGTCAATTTGTTAAGTCCAGTAGATATCAGTAAGTTTACATATACTAGACTGAGTCTGTGGTATCCCTGCTTAACAGAAATACGATTTTTTTTCAGTCTGAAGACAATAGCTATTACCATGGAAAACGTGATAAATTGTCATATCAACAGCCTATTGCCAAAGCTAAACTACCCTTGAAGTTAACAGATTTTAAAAACTGCATGCACTTAGAGATGTTGCTTTCATACGAGCTCTTTAAATGAGCTCTCAGATTTGCATTAAAAAGGCCTAAGCATCGCATTTCTGAAGATCCAACCCTCCTGCCCAGCCTGGTAGTAGTCTATTTGGTGAGGGGCCCTTCAGGATATAAAAACCCAAGGGAACGGCAGCACTAGCATTTTCCTTTTTTCTTTAACGCATTATTTGTTTAAGGGGAAAAACGCATCTATTACCTATTTGGGRAAGGTGCTTCAGAAGCTGCAAAGAAAACGCCTGGATCTACATGCGATGCAATACTGCATGCATCAGGCAGGCAGTTTTATGCACTTAAAAATGCCTAATAGCAAGTCTGAGGATGACAATAACCACTTGATTGTATCAGAATCAATACAAACACCTGCTTGGAAAAATAAAGAGCAGCAAACGGACAGTAAGATGCAAAGCCTGAGGGCTTTTATGCAAATGCTGGGAGAGCAAAGAACGAGCAAAGGAGAGAAGGAAAAGTAGCATAAAGATACAACCGTCCTCCTCCGATTTGGGGCCTGGCTGAGCTCATGTTACAACTGAAGCAATTTTAGGACTGCTCTCGCTTCAAGTCTGTCTCCCCTAGTCCCCTTACAGGGCAAGAAAGCCCTGTCTTGAGGACAGAGCATAGCCATATCACACAGTGTTTAGGGACAAAACCCTCTCCCTGCCACGGACACGTCCCTCTTCCCAGAGGCTGGGAGTAAAGCCAATCCCACAACTTCTTCTTCCCAGCAGAATAAGGACTCCCTTTACGATTTGCTCAGTCAAGAGGACACTCCAGCTGGCTTTGCTCCCTGGAGAGGCCTTCACTCCTGTGTATCTGCCTTGCCAGGCCAGCTATATCAGAGCCGCTTTTAGTAATGCGGCGAGGGTGAGTTTGCTGTAAGGTCCCCCAGGCAGCCCATTTGAAAGCCCTTCATTGGGAAGGCCGGTCACATTCCACTTTAGACAAAAACACCGCCTGACAAACAGCCTTGTTCCTCAGATCCCCGGCTGGAATAAGAAGGGGGAGGGGAAAAAAAAAGAAAAAAAAAAAAGGGGGCGGTGAAATCCCACCATAGCTCCTCCGGAAAAAGTGTCTCTGTGTGTGTCAGTGTGCCTCATGACTTGCAGAAGGGCTGTTACCTGACACTTATTCTTATAAAAGCCAGAAAAAAAAGCGCCTTTATAAAAAAATAAAAATCTTATGTTGAGGATTTATAGAAGCACAGTAGAAATAAGGGGAAATGCCAGATATCTCTTCCTGGGTTAAATCCTGTGAGATGTTGAACATTGCCACCTCCTTATGAATAAGGCAGTTAAAACCCCAAAATCATAATTTAATTTTCCTCATATTATCAGCCCTACACTTGCATTCAGGATGCTCTCTTTGGATCCAGGCACCAGCCTACTGCTTCCCAATATCAGAGGCGGGGCTTTTTTTATGCATTTATAAACAAAATAATGCTGCAAGTGGGATCTCTGTCYATATATTGCAAAAAGCCACATCTGTTCCCATGCAGTGAATTATGCAGAATTAGCCTAATAAGCTCTGCTGTAAATCAGACTCAAAGCATCTGTACTATGCTTTGGAAGAGCAAAATGCAGGATACCTACAGAAACCAAGCTGCCTGGCCTTTTCCAGGCCCAAATCCACCCATCCATCCATCCATCCCAGAGCAGAACCAGTGCTATCATGAAGCATGGCTTTCCATCTCCAGTACCAGGGCTGTGTCACTGTCCAGAATAGGGACCTGATGTGACTCCTGCGTCCACCAGAGAACAGACCTGAACCCATTTACTGTGCTGACGCACCTCAGCAGCCTCATCTTTCTGCCTTTTCAACATACTGACCTGATTTTAAGAGATGAATGCAACTGATAGCATTGCATGGAAAAGTCATTGCAGATGCTTGTTAATGCCCTCAAGGAGCTGTTCTTCTATCCAAGGTTATATGCATGGCTCTTAAACATAAGCAAACAAGAACTTAACACTTATTTAATTTCCACATGGTATACATTTTTGCTACCCTCTCTGCTCCAGAAGGGTTAGGATTCAGTGTGGACATAGAACTGTACCTCCTTATCACAGAGGAAAGAGATTAATGAGCCTCAGAACAGAATTTTTCACTTGGAAGCATTTCATTAGGCAAGCTTTCTTCCACACGGAGAACATGATGCTGGAATGGAAACAGCTTAACCCATTTTATAAATTGGCATGAATCAAGGTAAACAGCAGGTGTTGAACAGATTCCAGTCGCGGTGTTGCATGCTTCACTTACTGGATGATGATATAATTTCATCATTGTTGATTAACTAATTTTGTTAGCATCTACAGCAGTCATCTATCAGTGCCTTGAGGTCTCCAATTATTTCTATACCGAAGTTATGATCTACTTATACAACATCCAATTACCTAACAGTGACAATAAAAATGACACCTGGTAGTTAAACTGCAATGGTGAAAGTCAGGAAATAAGAGTTTTGTCCCAGCTCTGTTACTCACTTGCTGTTTGTGGCCAATTCACTTAGGCCACAGTTTCTTCATGTCCACTAATTTGGGGAGTCCTGTTTCAGACAGTCAAKATCTCCATCTGACATCAAGAGAAAATACAGATACCCAACAAATCAATCCCTCAGTCCTCCAAGTGAGCCTTCAAATGCAGTAGAAAGTCCTAGAATTTGACTCTGTAATGATTCTTTAGCCATTTAATCAGATATAACAAGCTTCATGCACCAGCTGATGCCTGCCTGATGTTCCCCCAAAAAGATGCCTGAAACACTTGCAGTGCAGATCCCTCTCTCCTGATCCAGCATCCCATGCATTAAATGCACTGTGATAGCYACCCAGCTACAATTCTTATGTGGAGTCAAGAGGAGAGGTCATACCTTTGCACTGCTTGGGGTTGGGCCACATAACAGCCCTGAGGCCAGAGGAGCCCCAAAAAACCATAGCCAGATGCATCTGTATGGTGAAGAATCCCACAACATGCTGCTTCATGCAATGGGGGCGAAAAAAGAGCTCTGCAAAACAGGAACAACCAGTATGCGTCTCTACCTCACACAGACTCTGGCAGACCTAGTGAATACAAACAGATTTTAGTTCCTTTATGGAAAAGGGCCGCACAACTCTCTACTCTTACACTGTTCCCTAATGTAACACAGCAAGATGCAATGTTTTTACTGGTTGTTTTTAATCCTGTAGCCTKGTCAAAAGGATGCACTGTTCCACCAAAATCTGTATGTGCTCTGGACAGCAAAGTTAAAAGCAGAACTTCAAGCTGAAGCTAGAAGGTGGTGAATCCTTTATACAGTGGCACCTACCCATGGTATAATGTTYAAGCATAAAAAATGAAACCAGCTGAGTTTTGCACAAAGCTTTTGTGTGTGTCTGATGTGCTCTGTGAATCTTTTGTCACAGCTCAAAGTGCTGTCCCCAGAGAGGGACAATTTTTTCCCTTCCCTCAACTGTGTTTTATGGTTTTATTCTAATTTTACAACACAATCTGTGACAGCTGGTCACACGGTGTGTCTGGGTTGAATAAAGCCCAGGGACCCTTTGCCAAGCCTCTACGCAATGTGCTGAGCTTAATGAAATGTGTCAGCTCCACTGTGAATTGTGCATTCATGGAACTGAATGAATCTGAGTTTTCAAGGAAAACTTAAGGGATACATAACTGCACACAGCAAACCCGGGGGGATGGAGAGAGGAGAGGARTCCCAGAGAAACACTCAGCAGCTCTACTAATAGCAAAATAGATCCTGATAGCTGGAATCTAATCAACGTGTTTGAGTAACGATTTAAAACTATCAGCCACTGCTGAAGCCTCAGGGGAGAACAAGTACGGTTTGGTGGCTGGGTTAAAATACTAGGTCCCAGTGGTCTAGGTTATAGTGCAGCTCTGCCACATACATCCAGCACAATCCCAAGCAAGTCACACCATTTTTGGGCCTCTCTCTCCATTTATATGTATTCCTTCTAGCCCAGTTTGCTTCTCCTATCTATTGAGGTTATCAGCCCAGGAGGACACTGACCACTCCTGAACACACAACAGTGCCTAGAACTTGAAGCTGTTTTCATATTTGGGAGAGGACAGCCGTCTGTGAGAGTCCTGTACGTGGTGAACACAACATTGCAGGGTACACAATGCAAAGTGCATAATGTAAACTGGATTGACCTTACTTTTTCCTCCCCCAATGCTGCAGAATGAAGAGGACCCTGATGAACATGAAAAATGCTAATTTTAACAGAAAAAGAGGTCTTCAAAAGGTTTAAGATTTTCCTGCATCATGTCAATCTGTGAAAGTCACGATCCCATTGCATTTATCCTCTTTGTAGCTTCTCATTAGAAGTCAGCTATCAGTAAACTAATTAATGGCTTGATTCTCCATTGGAAACAAAAGGAAACATGAGTGCTCAGCATCCTTGCAAATCACACAGCATATGCTCTGGGAATTTTTCTGACATAAAGGATTCACAGGGGGAATGGGTAAATTGTTACCCTAACTGCTGTAAATGAGTTGCTCTGTTTTCCTTTTCCTCAATGCTTTCTGTTGCCTGTCAGCTGAACTGCCCTGAATCCAGACCTGTGTCATACGTGAGCACTCTGCTACAAAGCGGGGAAATCTGTAACAAGGCACCTGATGTCCACGGTTGGGCCTTGCTGCAGTTTGCTGTCAAAGTCAGTCTGACATTTCTGGATCAGATAAGAAGCCATCTGACCTTGTCATGTGAGTTTAAACAGAAAAMCAGCAAACACAACACTTGCACAAACATTGTAAAACAGAAGTACAGATGCCAAAATGTGGATGTCCTTTGGGGTAGAGTTAAAAGTCAAAGACAAAACTCCCAGATGCGTGAACACTGCTTTCAAAGTTTTCTACCTCTCACCAGCAGTTTTTACCTCAGGAGCGCTTTACTAAGGAATTAAGCAGTAAAATATCCTTTTAGATAAGAAGAGACTATTACTCTGTTTTATATTAAGGGAAATGGAAGGTTAAGTGACTCCTGCAAACCTTACACCTGTGTCGGGATCAGAAATAAAACCCAGCTATCTTTGCTCCACTCCTTGGCTTTAGCCCAAGACCATATTTTTCCGCTTCCTAACACAAGCCCTGCAGAAACGTGCTCAAAAACAGAGTCTTCCCCTGCAACCAAGAGCCCCCAGCTGGAAACGCAGGCTCTGAACTGTGCCAACGTGCCGCGTGTGCTAACAATGAAAAAAAAAAAAGCCACAGCCATTTGAGAAGCACAGTTTCGAATGTGGCCCAGTGCCTGCCACCCTGTCTCTAGCCACCTTCTTTTTGTACCTGAACCAACCGCACCATACTCCTTGTCCCTGAACTCTCCTTCTCCTTCCACATCTGTTGCCTGCAAATCTTCCTGTCACCACCTCCTTTTTTAAATGCCAAGGCCTGGACTGCATCTCCGTTCCTTCAGGCCACGATCACTTCTGGCCATGGAGAACAGCAAACTCCCCTTCTCTCATGAACCCTCCCCAGTTGCCCATGACACCGACCCTACCAGGTGCAGCGTGTAATTTCCCACCTTCTCGCCCCATGCAGAAGGGCGAGACAAGGGCTCGCCCCATCCCGATCAGGGCAGACACGTAGCCTTGTAGACTCAACTGCATCAGGAATGGGAGATCACACATGTCGCGGGACGGAGTCTAATGCAGTGCTAGTGGGATCCAGGCCAGGACCCACAGCCCCTTGATTTCACCAGTAGGTCTTTGATCTAAGACAAGCCTTGCCTGCAATATCTTATCTACACCCCATTGTTTCTGGGATCCAGTTCAAAATAATCCTTTTGGATTTTCTACTCCTCTCTCTCATTGCTCCCTCTATTCCCAGTTCCTCACTGTCATGACGCAAATGCACTGCTGGTGCAAGACCCTTCCATTGTCCGGAAAGCCACAGGGTCTTCCTCTTGTATTCTGCTAATGAGTTTGTGAATATTCAAATATATTCTGTGTATTTTTAACCAAAGCTTTATGTAATTACCAGCATCTGGTAATTGCCATCCTGTACATCATTCTGGAAATGGTTTGGGGGCGAGATTTATTATAGGCCATTGCAGTGTGCTCTTTGTTGAGCCTAATGAAAGCAGGGTTTACCCAAGAGAAGGGAGTAATTTAAGTGTCCTGTATCTCAGCTATAGCAATACGTTTAATCCATATGTTTGCAGACAAGCCAACCTGTTCAATTCTAACGACCTGTGCAAGAAACACATTTTTCAAACAAATTCTCAGCAGGATACTTTTCTTCAGCATCTCTGGCTAGAAGGGGCTAAGTGAGGTGATGGAGTTCTGAATCTTACATCTTGCTCTAGAAGTGCCCTTAATGATGGTTGGGTTCTGAGTTTGTAGAAGTGTTTTTAATTACTAAGGAAAAAAAATGAAGTCAAAGCTGAGCCAGCTGCCAGAGCTTCCAGAGGACTGACTACGTTCACAAATCTTATAATCTTTTTATGTTCATTATGAGAATACTACAAAAAAAAAAGGGCAATCAGATCTTGGCCAACAAATTAAATGCTTATTCAAAGATTAATTCACATCATCTGTACTCCATTAGATGTACTCTTTTGCCAGGGAATATAATGCAATATTTTCAGGGGGAATAGTTGCTGCTATTGCCAAGAGCTTGCAATTTACTGGCTCTTGCAGCACTGACATGGGAGTCACTGGGCTATGGGCACAGCTAGAGCAGATAATGTAGCAATATACAGTATGAAACATATGGAGCAAATCTGCTTCATTCTGGTGTTAAAAGGTACTGATTATGATTCTGAGATGCAGCCAAGTGACAAGGGGGAAGCAAACACATAAACCAATAAAAGTTTATCCTTCATTGTATAATGAAGGGAACAATTTGTCGCTGCTGGGTTTGGGTTTTTCCCCCCAACTATAAATACATTGAGATTTCATTTGAAAATCAGAAGATATGGCTGAGGAAAGTGTGACTTAATTTTGGTGCATCTAACCTGAAACATCGTAACAGGGCAACCTTTCCAAGAATAAATGCACAGTACACAGTACTGCTAAAGGCAGGTCCCCAAAATAATAATAAAAAAACAGCTTCCCTAATGAATTTGTGATTCCTTTCAGAATACACAGTGCCAGAATGCAGTTCTACTATCCTCCTATTTTTACATTTGCTAAACACAAAGATTTTACCTTTTGTTTCCTAACACCCAAGGCCAGCACTGTAGTGCCTACCTTGGGGACCTTATGGGTAGATGTTAGATGGGTGCTTGTACAAGAGTGAGATTCATGAAAACCACCATGCTCAGTGCAGAATTGCCCACATTAGTTCATAGGAAATAATAACTACTTAATTTTTGCCCCTTAGGGAGCTGTTAATACTGGATTTAAATAGCTACAAGGACAATTATACAATGCAAAGCTGTTTGCATCTTTTACTGGATTTAGCTCTCCATCCCTTTTCTGTGCAAAAACTTCTAGAGACACCATAGCAATAAATATCCCAAAATAGTCGTTAATTATCCAAGACCCAATTTTTTTCATTGTTTTTTGTTTTGCATCCAGAGTTCCTCACATAGCAAGCACAAAGACCTTGGAGAGGTAAGTCTCTTGTGTAAAAACTGGCGGCATCTAAATGACAAAAAGAGCACTGCAAAAGCAAACAGAGAGCATGGGCAGATAATTCCAGCTGCTAAACTGATCTTGAGAATTCAACTGATGAGATGTAGGTTGACTGATATACTGCACCCCAGATTTAGGCAGACCCCAGATCTTGCTAGTGGAACATACGGTCCTTTCCAGATGTTCTACTGTATCYGTGTTGTGGAAAAACCTTAGTTTACAGATGTCACAGAGTTCGTCTGCAGTTATATTCTTTTCATTCTGCATTATTTACTATAACAAATCACCATGAAATCTAGGTGCCACACTGCTGCATAATATACCCCTCTCAGTTGCTTTGTCTGAGGCTCAAATCAAAACCAAATGGCGTCCTTCTACTGACTTCCCTGRGTACTGGAAATGACCCTGCTTGCATTTGGTTCCCTGTGGAAGCCAGAAGCTATGAAGTGGCCATTTTAAATGGTTGAAGGGCAGAACTAAGTAACAGAAAGTTGTTTTTTCCTGTAGAAGCCATACAAGATCTGGGCTACCTAGCCAGACTTTTGGATACAGAAGTAAATACGCAGTTTGTTCCCAAAACAATTTTGTGTAAACTGGTACTTCTGCTAGATAGATGGAGAATTATTCTTTACTCTCCACCACAATGCACATTGCTTGTTTCTCCCACTGGCCTCTCAGAATTAAAGGGGGGAAATGCAACTGCTCTGTTTAATGAGCTGCTATTCTTCTTATTATGATGATGATGCCCACTAAAAATTAAGTTTTTATTTTCCCGAGCTCTTTCCTTCAGGAAATGTCAGCCAAACATAACCCAGCAAAAGTGAACACCATGTTTGCCTTGGCTTCTGGGATGCGCCATGTTCCCATAACGAGGGCAGAATAAAATACTGGGACCTAGGCACACCACCTGGCTTGAAAATTGGGCACTGTCTAAAGCTAGTTTGCAGATATTGGAAGCCAAACCTGTATTCTGGGCTTTGCCAAGTCTGGTGCTTTTCCTTCACTTTCCCAAGCCCATGATAGCCACATCAATATATGTATTTGAGAAAAGTTTGAGCGCATCCAAGGTGTTATGCAAATATCCTCTCTGCTGTTCTGCTGCAACACATGTATTGAAATAACCTCTTGTAAAGGCTTTACAGATGTTCAACATTTTTGGATTAACTACCAAGTAAAAGCCAACAATTTTCCTGCCTTACTATACATTAATATAACCAATTAGCAGTGTCTAGTTGTCAAGCAGCATCAAAAATAGGGTGTCATGCTGGGTTTGTGAAAAACAATTTGGACACCATGCTCTCTGGTTTTGGCCCATGTATTGTAAACAAGAGGACACCCTTTTTTCTTCAAATGTGCCCCTCGTGGAATAGGTTCATACTATAAATCACTCCAACTTAAATTGTGTGTTTTTATTTTCTGCATTAAGAATTCCAGAACATGATTCATCATCTTGTCACTATGTTTTGACATGAATACAACTCCTCCACAATCAATGGAGTCACACCAAACTGGGGTGCTGAATCAGGCTTTTAGGCAATACTGTTTTTACTAAGTCCATCCTCTAAGCAACTTCTACTTTCACTAAGACAACAAGAGTGAACTACAAAATTATTCCATTCCGTGATATTTATTTGTGAAACTCTCACAATCCAAGTGTGGATTCCTTGAGATTGTACTAAACCCACACACAAACCCAAGCAAGCCACAAACAGGGCATGAATGCTAGCATGCCTCCCTACGCCAAGATCTTCTGCTGTGAACGCAACCTGAAAATGAGGATTAGTTTAAGAACTGTGTCCTCAACCAGCTTTCTCAAGGGACAAGAAAACTTTAAGATTTGATCTTCAGATAAATAAATTGGGCTTGKTTTTCAGTCATATCTGTTGTTAAAACAACCCATTCCTACAAATGCAGGAGCTGTTAAAATAAGGGTACACTCGCTAAGCCCAGAATTTTCAGGATATAAAGCATAACCTGCTAATCCCTCTGTTTATCCCTATCTTAATCAGCATAGCAAAGTAGATACGGATGTGACAGCAAAACGGATGCAATTGCACATCCTGCCTTTTCCAAGGGACTCAGCAGTTTCTTGCCCCCATCAGTCACTGCTCTATGGCCTATCATTAGAGTCTCTCCTCCAAGATGCTGACTGAAGACCGTTTCATTAATTTACATTGTCTTCACTGATGCTGAAAGCCACRTGAACTTGTGTGCTTCAAAAAATCCAGATCAGGTCAGGGTTTGAGTGTCTTACTTGGTTCTTTCTGAGTTATGACCCAACACCTCTGTACATTACAGCACTAGACCAGAAAACTTCCAGCATAATTACTCCTTCCTAACAGGAGGAATCTCCAGTGCTGTGATATCAGACTACTTTTACCATATGCCACTTTTACATGCAGATATGTTTTCATTGGCACAATACTGATCTGAAACATGCTGGGGCTTTGGAAGGAAAATCTAGGGGGAGAGAAAAAGAGAGACTCTTTTCCTCTAACAGGTTACCTTATAAGCAACCAGTTTTCTGTAGTTGCCCAGGATCCTGGCAGACTAGGAGCTATTCTAGGGGAGACAACTGGATGCCAAGACCTGCATGCAAAATGCAGCCCGTCACGTGGCAATGCTGTTTATCATTCACATTCCACTCCTGTACTGTTGGTAACACGCACAGACACTAAAGTTGGATTTTATCAGCACGTTTCTGTTCCTACACATGCAACCATCATCAGAGAGCTTTGGCAACAGCTGAAACGCTGAACAAGAAAAAACTAAGGATAATCCTGGGCTCTGTAGTTTTCTCTTAAACACCTTTGACAGGACTTGTTGAACAGGCAAGAGAGCCCTGAAACTTTCAAGATGAAAGCAGAAATACAAGCATAACTGTCAAACCTCATTTGAGTTAACACCTCTAACATTGTGACCAGAAATACTTTTCCAGAGAAATGGAGGCAGGAGACTAAATATGTAACTGAAAGACGTTGCTCCTGGACTGCAATCCCAGCTCTGCCACTGACTTGTTCAGTGATTTCATTTGAGGTATTTAACTTCTGGTTACATTTCCTTCCCCACTGGCAAATGAACAAAAGGATATTGAACTTCCTAGGTGAGGCTAAGGTAAGTGGATATGTTCTGACATACGTTTCCAAGGCAAGCACTGTACTTGCRTACAATATTCAATATGCTACCCGTATGTTCATTCCTGCCTTCATTTTGCTAGTGCTGCTATTTATTTCAAATGAGAAGCTTCATATTCCTTTTTCCACAGATGCACAAACTATACTACACCTCATGGGAAGCTACTTCTAATAAACATCTGTAAATCTACCTCATTCTTGATTTAAATCCTTACTTAAAACCAACTCTGCCACGAAGTCACCCTAAAACATGTCAATGATGAGGCAAGCTCGTAAGCTGAAAACTTCTTGTATTATGCCAAAACTGACTATGTCTGCACTGCAATAGAAACATGAAAGGGAGATGTCTGATCTAATGCTGCTTCACATTTGCATGAGCCGCTGTGTTCCCATGTTCCTGTACATGGCAACCTGGAGAAAGTAGCCTGGGTCCACGTAAGCTCAGAGCAGGTTTGAAACAAACCGGAGGAAAAAAGTTTTCCACGCAACACAAGCTGTGCAGCTTGTGACCACATGATATGAGTTCAAAATGGGATTAAACACATTCACAGAGTCACAGTCTATTAAATCTCCAACTCAGGATATGGCTAACCTGCCGGTTGGTGTTGTATCAGAGGACAGACCACTCAACACATGCCTTGCTCCCTGATCTCTTCCTCCCAGCCTTTGTTATCAGTCGTCAGAGAGGGTGTCAGGCTAGATAAGCTTTTGCTCTCACCCAGTAGCATATCCCTTACATTTTTAGGTAAACTAGTGAGACCTGCTTTTCAGCAAGAGCTTATTACCTCTGGCAYAATATCATGCTATAGCGCTTCTAGCACTGTGGCAGCCTTCATGGAGCTYGGTACCCCTGCACGCTGTCTTGTTATGTTCCTGTGTTCCTTGTTACTTGCTGATATATTTTATTTAGCATGCACATTATAGGGAGTGGGACACTTGTTTGGTCCTATGTTTATTGAATGGACAATATGACTATGTGTAAATATTAGGTACAGGAGATACTAAGGTAAGCTGTCAGAAAGCCCCTGTGGAGGGAACTCATGCAGGCCTGACCTCCGGCCCCCTCAATCCATCACAGAAGGTTAGCTGATACGATAAACACCGTAAATAGAAATGACTTGTTCTGAGCAATAGCTGTTAAACCAATAAGCAGCCAAAACTTCGGAGGAAAACCACTATTTTTCCTCATTTATCAAACAAGACTCTGTATCTTTTTTTTTCTCCTCCTTTTTAAACAAGTTCAGTTTGTGAAGACTGAAGAAAAAACAAGACGTCCTTTCAAATCCCTTCTCTGGATCAAACCTCATTAGGTTTTGATGTCAATGGTGCATAGAAGGCTGACCGCTGCCAGCAGAAGTATTTGGCAGCCAGACTGTTACATAATACAATCCTGTCTTTCACAGAAGAGATCTCTGTGCTACTAAATGTGCTAAAATTTAACCCGCTGCTTTGCTCCATGCAGCCAAAACAACGCTGTGCATTTTCCATAGTACTAAATGATGGTTATAAAAAAAAAAGTCTAGCTTCTGCTTGAAAAATAAAATACCCAGAAATACTAAAAACGCATATAGGTATTTATTTAAGGAAGTACACATTTCCCTTTCCCCACCTCTGACCAAAACCTGCTCTGAGAAAGGAGATGTTTGTCCCTAAAAGCAAGAGAAGTATTTTAAAAAACTTGCACATCTATTAGAAAAAAATATGCTAATGAAAAGAAGTGTGTTACTCTCAAACTGTGCCACTGCTTGATGGAAATGTTTCGATTCACAACTCTGGAAACGTAAAATGTTTTCCAAGGCTGTTTACAGTAAGCTTGAGTTTTCAGCTCCCATGAGTAGGAAGAAAATTTCTCATTTCAACTTTGTTTCCAGAATGGCGCTTTAGCTGTGCCTGTGTATCCTGTGATGCTGAAAAAACAGTATCAGCTTTGAGTGGTGTAAATCAGGGACACTTTTGGTCCCATTCATAGTTTCTGCCAACAAACTGACATGGCAATTTACAGTGCCAGATGCTGACAGGTGATATTCCCACTGAACCCAAGTTTTAAAAAACAAATTCTCTTCTCTGAGCCCCAGTATAATACAGCCCATATAATTTCACCCAGCCATCCCTGGACCAGCCCCAATATCTTGTGTTCAGCTAATGAATACCCTCCAGCAACAGTGGTATTGGCAAATCTGGGAAACAGAAATCCCAGTTACGGGACTGACTGAAACTGGAAGAAAGGCCTTCAGGATTTGCCCTGTAGGGAATCAAATGGAAAGAAGGAGGCCCAGCTCTACCCAGTCAATTTATAGTCACCAGTAAAGATTACCCAGTGGGCCTCTCTCAGAGAGCTAGAGAAATAACTTTGGGGATACAAATCCATACTCAAGCAAAGAGTTTAAGGGGAACCGTGGGCCAGAGTAAAGGGAAGGGATGTGCACTAGATCCACACTGAAGACATCAAGCATGGTGTGACCAGCTGTCTCTCTACTCTCTGGCTAGTGTCAGGCAGACAAAATCCTTCCCAAAAAAGCTCTGGTGTCAGCTGCTGCTGAAAGAAGAGGTTAGAGTTAGAGGCATTTCTTTACACAGCGTGGACACAGGTAGCCACAGGCATCCAACACATAGCACACACCAGAATTGATTGCATCCCCTGTCCCGGGCTCTTACAATAGCAAAGACTGATCCTGAGGGAAGGAAGATATTCACTGAGGCAGCTAAGGTAACTGCTTTCCATATGCCCCTCTGATAGGAAAGTCAATAGAGAACAGTGATTCAGAAGAATAGTCTGAATTATCCACTGAGAGCAGAAGGCTAGAGAGACCAGGGAGACSCGAGTCCTAGGGCTTGAGCTCACCTCTGAGAACACACCAGCCTGAATGCCCTGGCTTGGCAAACAGGACAGGCAAAGCACCATCTCCCAGTGGACAGTGGCCAAGTTGGCCTGTGTCACTMGAGTGCTCCCATTTAGAGATGGTGTTACCGTAGCGTCCAGCAAAATTCTCCTCAGCACTGCCTGAAGATCATCTCTTGGTGCTCCTCCAAACCCCAATTGAGCCCATTATGTTTTCAATTGAGCTGCATGTTTCATTTTATTGTACACAGGGAGGAGGGCAAGAGGAGAGAAAGTAGGTGGGAAGAGTTATTTAGCTTTAGGAAAACTTAGTTTACTTAGGAATTTATCTTTTGTTTCCCTGAATCAGGAATTAATTAGCCCATATTGCTCTCTTTGTTTAAATGTTGTGTATTACGCTTTGTTAGGCGGAGAGTGGCCTAGAGCAAGTACAACATAAACAAACACTTGTTAATGGAAACCTGGAGCATGAGGGAAAACCTGGGGATACAAACCAGCTAAAGAGAGAGAGAGACCAGTCCCGAGCTGGTGAACGGGTATTACACACATGTCCAAAAACCTCAATACTCCGCTTTCACACACCATGATCCCCACCACCGAGGTCCCAAATGACAGATCCTACTCGGAGCACGTTCCCGCGGCCTCGTGCTGCAAAGGCTGCCAATGCAGCCTCCTCCGACAGGAGGGTTTGGGGAGAGGGCGTCCCTCTCAGCTCCGGGAACTCAGCAGCCCCTGTGAGCCCCAATCCTGGCCCTTTCTCCCGCCTGCCCAGTCCCTCGGAGGGATGATACAGCAAAAACCTGGCTCCCACCAACTGTTGTTACAGCCAGAGAGCTCAGAGGTTTCTCTTGGCTCTCTGGCTGACTTGTGTAACCAGGGTGAGGTGGTGTGGGGAGCACGAAGGATGAGAGACTGGATCTGCAATGCTATGGGGAATTGAGGGGAGCTTAGCTGCATTTTACTGGGTGTGAAAAACATAACTAACAGTTTGGAGTCACTATGGCTGTGCATGGACAAGGGCTGGGTTATGCAAAAACAGTGACTATACTGAGAGAGGTGGGGATTGCCTCTGTGGGCAAGGACATAAGGAAACCTCGAACCAACAACCCTTGTGCAGGTTCCCTTCCTCTTCCTACTTTACTCAAAAGCAGCACGGTTCTCCCTCATCTTCAACATTTTCTGTTGGTTTAAAGTCCAACTCCTTGTGCAGGTCCCTATTGCAGCATTATGGGTATTTTGAATAATCATAATTTCAATTCCATCTGTATGTGATTTCCTTATAATCACAGGCCGGAATCAAATTGCTTTTATTTTTTTAACACGTAGGCATTTGAGTAGATTGATAGAGATAGGCAGCACTTACTCAGACAAAGGACACCAGCCTCTCATGACATGTCCATCTTCTAGAAACCATACTGCCTGCCAGAATTTGCCACATTGCTGCTAGAAACCAAAATCTTTATTGTGTTTTTATTATTACGACATCAGTCCATGCTCACTCTTTGTAATGACAGGTACTGAATTGTAATTTTATGATAGTCCCTTGATGCAAGTAATCCAGCAGAAGTATAATTGCATGTTATTCATGCTTGGATACTACGAAACTTCCATTACCAAACAAAGTAAGTCTTTATGATTACACATCTAAAAGGGGAACTATTTCAACGCCACACAATATTTTCTTATGCAAACACTACAGCCTATATGCATCACTCAAGGTTAAAGCATGCTGAAGAGTATTAGAAAGCCTTTGGTGCTTAAATCACTTAAAATCACTGGATGAAGTCTTTTAAATCTCACTGAAATCTCACCTCTCTCAAACCCCCTTTTTTTTTTCCTCCTAATATCACATTACACACTGTTTTAGCCTACGGACATGTTAGGCCTGAACTTTAAGCCATGCCAAATAAAACTCTGATCTACTTATGAACATCTATGACCACACAAGAGGGTTTTTCACATGTAAAGCATTGTTTGCTGGATGAACTTATCAACATCTAAAACCAACTTAGTCCTCACTTAGCCATAAAACAGAAAATATGGCTTTGGACTGTATTTAAAAACCACATACCACCTTTGGTACTCACATAGCAATTTTGCTTCCTTGCCCTTGCCTGCAATCACACAAGAGGTTAAACTCAAGACATTCATTTAAACCCTCTGACTTCTCTATGATTTGGGGTGCGCTGAACAATTCAACCTACAGATGTGTTAGCTGAGCATGAAGGTACTGTATAAGCAATCGTGTTATTACTACTGGTTGGTACATATTTGTTTTCCAGGTAAATAAGTAGATAGCAATGACYAGACAAAAGCATTTTTAAACTACCCTCCCATTATATCTTCCRAATACTTCAGAAACGCTTTAATTAACCACTGATTCATTCATTGCATCCTTGAATTTGGATTCCTTTTCTAGACATGTCCCCTTATAATTATGACATATGTTATTCTTCTTTGCAGATAGCATGTTCAACTGTACACATCAAATAAGGATAAATTCATATCCCAGAAAGTCTACCCAGAGAGATGGTCTTTGGCTCTAGCAGTTCCCTCAGAAATAAGAAACCAGGCTTTTGGCTGGTCCACAGGCACCATAATTTACAGGCTACTACTTACTGACACCTCAGGGCAAGGAAACCCTCGCAAAATCACTCTCCTCCTATTTTTTTCTCAAATGAAACTATCTGATTTAATCCTAGTTTTGTGAAAAAAAATCACATCAAAATGAAGCTTAGCATTCAGGGCTTCAGGCTGGAGACAGATCTGAACTGCACAGAAGCAGACATTTCTACATAAATATTAGGTGAAAAGACTGGTAAAACATTCAGTTTGACCAACATATCAGGGATCAAAGCAAGATCTTTAGAGCTTAAGTCATTCGTTACTAYAACTCAAGCTGGAAGTCCAGTTTCTTTGAGCTGGGCCTGTAAAAGTCTCTAGAGACTGAACAGAGATCTCTATGCTGCGTGCTCAGCAGATGAAACATGCTCCCCCATGCCCTGTACTGCAGACTGAAGCAGTGCCAGGACTCGCCCCCTCTGCCCACAGAGAGAATCCCCTGCTCCACCCTCAGGGAGAAAAAGATGCCTCATTAATTCATGAGTGCTAAAAATAAACTCAAAATTAAATAAAAAGTTTACCAGGTTTGGACATTTTATGCTACAATACCACCCAATGGACTTTTTTTTTTTTTTAAAAGCTTCATTTGGCAAAGCAGCCCATTTCCCAACATGGACCAGGCACCCTGGGTTACTTCAGAGAGGATGTAAACAAGCCAAGTTTTTTCAGATTTTCAAATTAGCTACTGCACACGTACATGTAACATTTGCAGAACAATTTCCCAACACGTACATTTGTACTAAGAGTCTTAATGTCCCTATGGTGCAGAGTGATTTATATCTGAGGCGTGTGTGACAGATTCATGCAACCCATCCAAAGAGGCTGTGGTATACACCATATATCAATTCTCAGGCTTGTTTTCTTTTCATTTACTCTATTAAAAAATTAAAGAAAATGAATCAGGGAATTAAGAAATACAATTTGCCAGCCTCCCAGATTTTTCACAGTGTTTTAAATAAATCAAATCGAGATTATAAAGGGCCAAGACCAAGAAAAACTACTGCATTAAAGAACATTGTTCTGAATCTGGAGTGACTAACAGAATAGCCTTGTGTCTTGACTCTTTTCTTTGAATATAAGCTACACAGGAGCAGGGTTCAAGAAATGAGCACAAACAGAGAATTGTCCTCCTGAAAATGTATGAAGCACCAACTTTTTTTATGTAACAGCTGGATATTTACAGCTTTGGAAAGACACTACAGTGAGCCACACTGTCTCTGGCCCTTATATGGGACAAACATGGCTGGGAAAAAGGAAGACACAAGGAGATGGCACCATTATGCATCTTGTTCAAAGTCCAAAGACTATCACAATCCCTCTGCAARCTTCTGCTTGGGAACATCAACGCCAGGGCTCTGCCTACATGGCACGTTCAAAATCAACTCATGCGCAYGTACATCCAAGCATTGCATGTTCTCACCAAGGAGAGGCCAAATTCAAACACTCCTGAGTTTTGGGAAGGTCTGGATGAAAAACCACATGGCCCAGGTCCACTTCTCACTGCAGCCAAGTGCCCAGTCCCGATCTCATTGAAAACAACGACAAAACTCCTGGAGAACAATCCTGCTCATAACTAGCCAACTGTCTATCATTTTTCTCACTACATAAGCTCTTATTTTTACTATTATACCTGACTAGACTCTCCAAGCTGTGGGTTTTTTCCCACCCTGATCTCACTTGAATGATGTCAGACAGGGGGGTAGGGAGACAAATACAGAAATGCAGTAAATGCCAAAGCTGGAACCAGCACATACAAGAAATAAGTATAATAAGTAGATACCATGCCAAGGCTGGATACAGCAGCTGAGGAAAAAGGGAAATGTAAAACTTTCTTGGCAAGGGCACATGGATTCATCCAGCTGAAAGAGGCACATTCCAGCCCACAACATTGTAAGGAATAATCTATGTCTCCCTCGAGAAAATACAGATGTTTGTAATTTTTTTAATTTTTTTTTTTAACTGCTCATATGAAATAACCTTGTTGTCTTGAAAAATTYCTCCAGGACTTGGTATTGCAAATGTTACTTCTGTACAAACTGTAAACTGCTGACTCAAACCAAACACACAAAAATACATACAGGACAGTTTTGAAATGCATTCTAATAATAAAAATGTACTTGAAGATTGACTAAAGCTAGTGAATTAAAATACAGTCAGACTAGATAAGATGTAATTAATAATAACAAAAATAAAGGAATTGCAGTCAGATCTTTTCTTGTCTGCAACAGTGTCCTCCTCCTCCTCTGCATCATCTATTTCAGAATTTTCTTTGCAGAAATGATCCTCATGAAAACTGAAAAATATTCTAATACTCTTATTTCAGTTGAGCTGATACTGCAGTAACTTCATTGTATTTTAATCAGATGTTGCTGATTTACAGGAGTGTAAGTGGTTGAAGAGTACAGTCATCACGTTCATAGAGAGGCTTACTGAATTTGGCACCAAGTCCTTTGCTGGCAACTCCTATGATCTGGGCCAGAGAAATATTTTAACTGGAAAGGCCTGATTCTTCTCTGCTTTCCACTGTGTATTGTTATTTACATCTGCATATGGTAACTGTCAACTGCAGCCCTTCTGATTTTCACATCTTCTTGTGGATGTGAACAGCTGTGTGCTCTTGAGCACACAGGTGAAAAAAGTTCAATGTGAAAACACGTTTTAGTACACAGGTTTTCAGTTTTCATAGTTATTCTTTCTCTACATTAACCAGAAGTCTGTTTTGATGGTTTGTGGKTTTTTTTTTTTCTTTTTCTGGCTTACAAGTGCCATAGCTTCAGTCAGCCTCCTGGCTGAAAGTCAGCCTTTGGTTTTTTGTCTAGCTCTAGGGAAGATGAGGAATTGGAGAATTTAAAATACCTCTTCACAGAAGGGCCCAAGAGCACAAGAGTCACCACTCAATCTGTCAAGCTCAGAATTGAACCCCAAAGCAGTCACTGGAGAGAACTGTCAAATCTGCAGCTGCTGTAAATCCTCCTGGCTTTGTTGAACACTGACAATTTACATTAGCAGAGAATCCAGCCCAAAATTTGAAAAGTGTCCAGGATGGACCTAAATGTGCTTATTTGTGCAGTTAGAACACTKGGAGAAGGGTGAACCCTTGAGTCCCTGGAGATGATAGACACCTTCTACAGATCAGATCRTGAATGTCAAGAATAACAACATGTAAGCTTCTGTATGGACATCAGTACCCAACACAGAGCACACACTCCCACTGAGTAGTGTGCGCATCCTCTTCTACAAGCATTGCCAGTGACAACAAACAGATTCCAGTCCTTTCTTTGAATGAGCCCTAAATGGGATGAGGTGACAGGGAATTCCCCAGGTAGCTCATAGGTGCTTTGTATAATACTCCCTTTTATATATTCCATATGTTATCTTTTACTTGCAGCAAGTATCTCCTTAGCCATAGCAAGGCAGATCAGGAGGATGCAGGTGAGCAGAGAAGTAGTTTTCCACAATGCCCTTCGTTATCTTGCTACCTCAAGCAGATTTTGTGTTTCATCTTTTCTACCCAAATAAGTCTCTGACAAGCCCTCAGTGACCTCCTTGGCAAACAATTCTGTTGTCTAATTGATCACAGAGTTAAAATGCTTTTCAAAATTTCTCATTTAAATCTACCTGTGCTTAATTTCACAATTTAAGTCTCTGCATGCATCACCTATGTCCCTCTCAGACATTTCCTCCTCCTGGCTTTAGTTTTTTTTCCACTCTCAATTATTCATATCCTGGTCTCCCTCCTAAACCTTGTAGGAAATTAAAATTGGCCATTTAAGATGCACTATAAAAATAGGACCACTCCTTCCTGCTAAGAGGACACATGGTTTATTGTTTTCCAAGCTCTGCTGTGTCAGCACCTCCAACCAGCAATTACAAAAATGAAGCCGCCAAGGTTGGTAAAAGTCACTTTCTTATTAGTGTCTAATTATCTACCAGTAGATCTGGGTCCAGTCTTCAGTGCCATTGCACACATCTGATATTGGCTGTGACAAGTGGAAAATTTATGATTTCATTTTTAAGGAGTCTTGTGAATAGAAATGGAGAAAGACTTGGAAAACACAAGGAAAGTAATTAAAACCCTGATGCAAACTTTTTGTATTGGCAGAACCCATCCCCTTCAATTCATTTCACTCCCCAGATCATCCATTATGTCTAACAGACACACTTTTCATACAAGCTGCATGTGTCCCACTGGTGTAAGCCCCCTGAACTGAGAGTGCTTTTGAGTGTGGAGCTGTATCACATCTTTCCTTCATCTGTAAAAGTGGAATCAGTGAGGAAGCGATCAGACTGTTTTCCTAACAGTATCTCCCAAAATACAACTCCAATCTGACATAACAGAGATATCTGTTATTTCTGAAGACGACAGACCAATTCAGCACATGGGGGATGTGGCTCCTCACACAACAGCATAACTGACCTGTGTGATTCCCTGCCAAAGCATGTTTTGCAAAAAGTGCAAAAAGTTTACACAGGCTCAATGGAAGTAATTTACTTGGGAAAAAGATTCATTGAGGGTTACTAATTAGACTATCCACAGAAGGCTCATGAGACCTTCTCAGTGAAAATAGTTGAATGTTGAAAGACTACCTTGGGGAGAATATCATGTATGTTCGCCTTGTTCCTGATCTTCCCTGAGTATGCACTTGGACACCATTAGAGATGGGGTATTGGGCTAGAGGGACCCTTGGCATGTCCTCAGCACAGCCATTTTTACGTTTTTAAAGTTATGACATACATAAGGAAAGACTAGATGCAGTGGCCACGTTTCAGGTGTATACCATCCTCCTCTTTGGCCCAACGCTGATCTATAGCCTAAGCCTCACATCTGGAAAGCAAACACCATTCTTGACAATTTGGTTCCAGAAGCGAGGCAGATGATAGGACCAGTGGTATACAGTTTTTGAGCTCTTACAGCCTTGGAGCCTCAACCTTCAAAACAGTATGTTTCCAGGCAGCTACATCAGGACACCATCCACACAACGATACTAACTTTGAGCCATACCTCAGGGTCTGAACCTCCTTTGGCTTCCTCCTTCCTGAAGTCAAACTCTCCAGGAGTTGCAAAGCAATGTTCTTACCTGTCTTCCTCCTCATTCCGTTTCTCTGCAGTTTCTTATTCATGCTCTTCTGACCTCCTCATGTTTATAAGCCCTAAGATACTCCGTTTTATTGGAACTGATCTTCAGGGCAAGGCAAGAAAACTAGGAAAGGAAATGAACAGACATTTGAAATCAGTCACTTTTACCCTTGTAATATGCAGATATCATAGCTTTTCTAGCCAAAGCAGCAAATGCCTGTCTTCCTCCTCTAACATATTCAAGCCCTTTTGTTAATCCACAGACCCACTTCATGCCTCCTGTTACAAGCGCATGGTTAACGAGAGAGAGGCGAGCTTTCACTGTCATTAAATCAATTTTCAATGTTAAACTCAGCCAGGATTAGCTGGCAAGGCCCTGCTTGCCTGAAAACCCAGCCCACAGACAGATCTCTCCCTTCGAGGAAAGTCCTTGCTCTGAAGGCAGACACTTTTCCCTTGGGAACCATCACAGTGGCAATCACAGTGTGTGAAGGAGGATGGAGCACAAGAAAAAGGACTTCCTCTTACTTTCCACACTCCCATGGCAACCCTCTCCACACCTGTAGACCTTGGAAAGGTCAATCAAAGTTACCCTAGGACTCATTTCTCTACACCCACAAAGGTTTAAAATAAGAACCTACTCCCCCACCACTTTTCTGTGAAGACCCTAACCTGCCTGAGGAACAAGCTCTGGGGGAGGCCGAGGTAATTCTGCTCCGTCAGCCTCAGCCGACAGATCCTGCCAGCAGGAAAATCTTTTTAACTTGCTTTTCCTCCTTCCTGCCAGCCCGCGCTTGCCTGTGAAGAACAAAGTTCACCTAATAACCTTGTCTGAGATGGCCTTTTCTCTGTTTTGTTTCATTTCCCATTCCTCTGAGAGAAGGGGTGGGTGTTAGGAGCTTGTCTTCTGTAAGGCCTTGCAGACCCTCTCACACACCTTCCCCTGCACAAGGGATCCACTCTGTGCCTCAGCACTCGAGTGCTGAGGCAGCATACAGAAAACTGCAAACACACTGGTTTGTACCAAGAATCTGCATGTGAATAGGCCTGGGAAGTCTTTCCTGGTTCCAGTTTCCTCCCAGCCTGGTAGAGCAGTGGTTCTCAAATGGGACAATAAGATTACCAAGGTATCACGACATAAGTGAACAACTCCAAATTCAACATGAAAACACAGCAGCAATTTCATTTCCCTCTGGCATGCTCACTCAACCGGAGCTGGGAAACCCTGTCTCAGAAACCAGAACCATAGAACAGGGGCACCTCTGCACTAGCAGGTTGATGAGCTTTGTTGGTAGCCTGCATTGGACGTACTTTCTTCTGGTTTTYATCCACTGAGGAGTATCAGAAAGCCAGTTCTTCAAACACGGAAAGAAGGAAAGCTTCACAGAGGCTGTCAGAGCACCCTGTCTATCTATATACACACTCTCAGTTTCCTTAAGGCTCATTTCTGTCACTGAAGTCCAGCAGCACCTAGTGCTGTTGATGGCTCTGTAGTTTTAGATAGTTCACCGGGGAAAAAAGGGACTAACCCAAAGTCCTTTGAAGTTGATTAAAAGCTTTATAAAGGGACTTTGAACCAAGTCCTTAGCCCACCTTCCATCAGTTCTCACTAAGTGACGCCATGCTGGTGGACCACTGTGGAGCTCTCCACTTCCTTCACTGATTTAACACTTTCAGATCATAACTCAAGAATAAAAATTAAGTATTAAAAAACTGACTATTAAAGTGAATCACCATGGTAATAGGTAAATTAGAGTACATTGCTTCAAAGGTCAACGCAGAGTGCCCAAAACTATGTTTGAATAACTTGGATAAACTCACATAAAATGATGGTTTCTCATTGTACTGAGAACTTGGACATTTAGCAAATGGATGTTCTCTGTTACAAGTAACTAGTGGCTGTTAGGACCTTTTTTTTCCCCCCATCACCAATGGATTCAGGACACACAGTTTAGATCCAGATCCAAACAATCCCCAAATTCAGGGAGCTTGGATCTAAGATTTGAATTCAGTTCAATCCCTTCTTTTTTATTTCCTTATATTTTGGTCTATCTTTAAGCATTACCAGGGCCAGAATAACTATTTCCAGGATCCAATTCAAAAGGGAGCCCTCAAGCTGCTAAGAAAGGGGTTTGCCATTAAATTACCTCCTGATCTTCCAATTTTGCTGCCGAATGAAATCTCGGCAGCTGTTAGCAGTTTCTTCAGAGTCCTGATTTGTAGAGTTACAAACTGAAAAACATGTAGCTAGTACACAACTGCTATATCTGAATGCTTGTCAGACACGGTTCTTATTCAAGACTGGTTAGCCATCAAAAACTAGAGAGAGATTTTCCTTCCTCAGCATGAAGAAACTTGTTTTTCTTTTCTGAATCTGCTGCGTCAAAAAGCCTGGCCAGCAATTGTAAAAACTTAACTCTCCAAGGATGGTGAAAATTATCTACTTATTACTTTGTAATTATCTGAAAGTTTTGGATGAAAATGCCTAGAGTCCACTATCCACATTTCATCTTGGCTGACAAAGCTGGCAGATGATCCGGCACCAAGAACAGAAGAGTAGGAAATGATTTGGAAACATGCTAAATCTGGAAGACAATCCTTTGAAACCGCAAAGGAGCCTCTAATTAAGCGGTCACTCCGAGTATTCGTAACTGATTCGCGTTAGAAGAAACGTAACAAAAAGCCACCTCATTTGGGACTTGTACTTCGAGCTGAACTGAACCCAGAGTGGGGAATTGTCCTCATCCTGAGGGTGCCTTAGCAAGGCTGGATCTGTGAGGGCAAAGGGGAATAGGAAAGCCAAATATATAAAAGTTCCACTTTTCAGAGAGGAACAGGGGATTTAATCTTACTGTTTTAAATTGCCTCCAGTTTATATCCTTACACCTCTGGATKAAGATCTCAGAACCACTGGCCATCACACCTACGCAGGGGTTTGCATTACTCACATCCCACAGCAATCTACTGTGGGTAAAGGAAAAAGGTGCAGCAGGTAGGTTTCTTGGAGCTGAACTTAAATATTGTTTCAAGACCTTGATTCTACAAAGCCTTGGAACATATCCTGGAGTTCAGAGAGGAGGGACAAGSTCTCCTCTTCCTCTCCACTCTTCCCCTCTATGCCACAGCTCAGAGCAAAGAGGAAACTGGGTCAGGCCAGGTATGAGGGAGGGAAACCTTGGGGGGCCCACAGCTCATTCCCGAGCCCCTATCCGCTGGTTAGCATGTCAGTCTTTGCCATGTGATGCCATAGCAGCTACGTGGTTTTTCAGTCTCCCTCCAGCTCCCAGTGCAGCTCCTGCTACCACCAGTCAGACAACTTGTCTCAGCAAGTTACATGGATGCCCATCGCAGCTCAAGACGAGCATTGAGAACAAGCCCACAACCTACCTTGGGGACTCTTTCTTCCTTGTTCAGCAGACACATTTCTCAAGTGGTTTTGTTCTGCTGTTCCCCTTTAATCTAACATTTCCCACATATCAGCACTCTTGAACAAAGCCATCTCTTTCAACACTCTCCATCCAGGCTCACTGCCTCTGCAGTGCCCACAGGAAGCGTGTGACTCAAAGCATATTTTACAGTGATATTTATTTGGCTCTGAATGGGTTCCACCTCTGCTCTCCATTTCCTCTCTTTCAGATGACAGGGACAACATCTTGTAAAGCAGCCCTTCAGTACACTAGCAAGAAGCATTGTAACTAATAATCCCGAATCTCCATCCCAGTTCCAAAGACTGGGGTGGGATGCACAAATTAGAAACTAGACATTCAGGCGTACACTCCCACACCCACCATACCATCTCATTTAAAGAAATATTCACACTGCTTTGCAAGCAATTTAAGCATTTTATTAAATGAATCCAAATTGTTGAGAAGTTATGAATAAACTGAGAGAAACTTAGACTCTCAAAAGTCTCAATTGGAAATAAAACTGAAGTTCTGTCCCTAACTTCCTTTCCCAACTCAGGCTACTATATTAATAACCAAAGCAGGGTTAAAAATGACATTTTTTTCACAGAATTGGCAAATTTTTTTTAAATAAGAAAATAAATAAAAAATCCCTTGTTTCAGAATTTAATTGGCTGGTGTCTCCCCATGACAAAGTAAAAACACATTCATGACATGACATTCATTTATCTTCAAACCATTCACTTACAGTCAGTGCCATGGAATATGGATTTCATTGAGCAGGATGGAAAACAACCCAAGTATCTTTTGGAAATAATAATTTTGTTACAATTACGGGTTTTCAGAATGGACTGAAATCTGATGATTTCCGAGCAAAAGGACACTAAAGCATTTCCCTCCAGGGAATTAGCTTTTGTTTAGGGACATTCCAGGAAAACAGTCTGAACAGATATATTCTGTGGCTGTAGCTTTTTTGCAGACTTGGTTCTGAATGCCATTAATTAACTGAAGGGGCCCCAAAAGAGAGCCTATTCCACAGGAAAGCAGCAGCACACCAGAAGATATGCAGCTCAGAGCTCTGTGATGAAACTCCTAACGCTCAAGTTGTTCCTATCGTTGCATTTTGCACCTTCCATATCCATCAAATTTCACCGCTGTACAGGATAAGAGATTTTTCCTGAACGAAGTCAAAGCTTGCTTCTTGCTCTATTTCTTCTTCCTACTCAACCACACTGAGTCAGCCACCTCATTGTAACCTTTGGTAACCATATCCATCATAGGAGCTTTCTTCTACGTGCTTGCTTCTCAGAGATTGTCTTCAAGAGAAACCGAACACTACCTCAAACCTATTTTAGACCCCTCAAGTGACCCTCCTAGACAACACACCAAACTTTCCACACCTCACTATTAGAAAGGGCCCTGGGGTCTGCTACATCCGCCATTCTTTAACACATGCACGCTATGGACCCATACATGTGGTAGCCATAAGGCCTCTGGCTCTCTGACACACAGGAAGAATAAGTTGTCTCAAAACCAGACTCTTCCCTCGACAGCAGCATTTATCCTTTCTCCCAATGGTACAGAGTGCTTAGATAATAAGTGAAAACAGTAAAAACCCTAACACTCCGGTTTTACTCTTCCATCTTTCACAGTCTCCCCTTCGTACCCATGAACACCACCTCCAGCCTGCCTTGCTTGCACTCTGAGGGTGTGTGAGCACATTTTTCTGGTGTTTTTGTGAGAGGGTGTATTGGTCTGTCAGCCTCACTGCACTACCCCCTTCCTTTTTCTAGGCTAGGTTATAAAACAGTTTAGTGCTTCATTTCTTGCTTTTCAATTTAGGCAAACCARTTTTACCAGGACTAAAGCTAAGAAGTTTCTTCTTCCCAGCTATTTAACCCAGTTACTGTACACAAGCAAGGGTGCTGCATATCTATTGTTTTACATTTCCTTCCTGATTTCTTTTGAACTCTGTAAGTACACAATAATCAGGTACAAACTCATAGATGCATACTACCTATTCAGAGGTGATACCCCAACCAAAAAAAACCCCCACAAAAACCCAAAACCCGATAAAGGAATACTTGTACTGTTTGTCACAAATCAAATCACACTATCCTTCCAAAATAATATTATCTTCAAAACGTGTTAGTGAGCTGACCCTAACTCACCATTAGCTGACTTACAGACTGCATCTGCTCCAGAAGACCAAGAGCAAGTTTGCAAACACCAGCGTATACCAGATTCATGCTTTCCCCAGGCCATGTTTCATTTCACATGGTGGCGGTTTTTCTTTGATTGGACAGTACAATGGGCTCTCTGTACAGCCAATATATTCTGTTTTTCTGGAGATAGCTATGTCTCCAATAATTTGGGAAAAAAATAAAAAAAGAGCAACAGCTGAAATCCAGATGACTTGAATACTTTGCTAACAAAGAAAGATTGTTGGAGGCTAAATGAGACTGATCCTTCCTAGAAAGAGCTACGAACAAATAAGTAGTGCATGGTTAAATGCTAGATTAGGATTCAAATGAGGATTTCTGCATAGATCATAAATCAAACTTTGCAGTGGAAAGGGTTTGTAGAAGAGCAGAGCAGATGTGGAACGACTGCCTAAGTGTTCTGTTATGCCCCTTCTAACATAAGGGGTTTCTGGTTTAAGGGCTAGAGTAAAATTTAGAGTTATCTTTAAGATCGTACCAGCTTTATGAAAGGCTGTGAACAGGAAGATGGGGGATAACATTTTTAGATTTTCCCCCTTCTTTTGGATGCAGCCACTTCCTCAATCTCCACTTCACTCCGGGCAGTCCAGATGAGTTCTGCCAATGCACGTTTCCCTGAATTTCCTCCCTCTAACGCTGATATCAACCCTGAATGCACAGTCATGTGAGAGGGGTGCATGTCTGACCTGGAACAGATGCAAACCCACACATGAGGTCTCACACGGGAGAGGCACATGCCTAGTGTTTTGGGGATGATGTAACAGGAGGCTGTAGCCTGAGGCTGCAACCAGGGAGCATGCAGTAGGCCTCCCTCACAAGTACATTTCTTGGCAGTCTGGGCATAACAACCAAAGTTAAAAGCGCTAATCAGGCATCCTCTTTCCCCTAGGTAAGAGGAGCTTTCAGCTGTGGGACCAAGAGTTCCCAGTCAGCAGATAACTATTGTGTTTCTTGGAGATCAGTACCTAAATAAAGATGAAGGCCAAAAATATATACATGTATGTGTGGTGTTTTTTTTTTTTAAAACAAGATTTAACTACACAAACCCAGCACCACAGTCTGAACCTTAGACTTCAGTCTCCCAAATCATAGTCCTCTGATGCAAACTGAAAGGAAAATGTCCCTTAGCTCTAGCAGTCCCAAGCTCTCCTCATTAGGCTACCAGACTCAAGACCCACATACTTCAGCAGACCTCCTTTCCAGCTGCCAGTGAGCAGTGCTGGGACCAGGCACTTGACCAGTCCCTGTGGGTACTGCCTTCAGATATGCACTTGCTGCACTGGACATGGCAAACATGAGCTTTCTGCTATGTTCACCAATAAACAGGTGGGAGGTTTCTTCCTCCAAAAAACAAAACAATGTTATGCTGAGGTAGCAAAGTTGCTTGCATGAATTGAACTTGGTCACTTTGTGCATATACAAAAGAAACTGGTTTGCTACCACGTGATCCCGTAAGCCCTTTTCTCAGGGGGCCTGTGTGTAGGGAATGGCTGGAACCCAGCACCTTTGGGCACTCAACATTTTGGGAACTTCCCCCACCATAAGCTTCCTTCCACAGGGAGCCACTCACGCACCCCAGAAGTGAGCCCCTGTCCTTTCTCCCTAGACCACATTAGTTAACAGGAAAGTTTAAGAATTTGTCCTTAGCTGATGTCCTTTCCATAGGGCCTCTTCATTCCCTGACAACTGAAATCTATCTGCTAACRAGCCACAGCCCCTGCTGAGAGACAGGGTTTATTAGCACAGGCTCAGTCCTGTTGTAACATGGCAATGCATCATCAGGCCAGCTCAGGATGTGGGCACAGCTTACTCAACTTCCAGCCAAAGATCTTCTGGATGGAGTGTTCCAATTGCTATGTAGAAATTACAGCTCCTCTGATCTTTCTTTGGGGCTGTAACTGCCAGTCCAGTGCCAGCACCTTGAACTGACAAACCCGTGAAGTGAGGAACACACCATTAGTGGCCATCCACAAGAAACTTGGCTCAAATAACTTCCCTAACGACAAGCAAGACTTTGGGGGGCAAAGACTGGCATAGACTCCAGCACAGCAAGGTGCTATGAAGGCAGCTGAATAAGGGCATCCTCCTGTACSATCTGTACCCCTTGGCCTTGTTCCAGCTCACAACACGTTCCTGCCTCTCTGCCCAACACAAATTCTGCCCCAGAGTATAACCACCTTGTGCCTTGAATGAAGCAGAGATCTTAGGAGATGTAAAGAAAGAAAACTGAACAATGAAAGACTGTATTTCATACTTATTCAGAAAGTAGCCAAATTAACCTTGCCTGTCCTAAGGAGTACATGCCCTTGCTTGAAACACTTTGATTTGTCCCATATGTCAGTCAGAAACAGTAAACACAGGTAAAAAGTCACCTGCTTTAAGACAAGACTTTGAAAAATCCATCAGTAGAGCCACTACAGCATGAGTTCGATGGGGCTTCATTTTTTGTTTTGTTTTGTTTTCTCCAAATAGCCACATATGTGGCTGCAACATTTCTGTGGAGACAAATACATCTTTATTTTAGTTACTGGAGTCCTCTCAAAAACGCGCCTATAAATCCTTCGGGAGTAAGGAGGAGTCACAATGGAAAGACTGATGKATCTGCAACACTACAGCAGCTCACACAGTTCAATTGCCATAACTGTTCCTTTGTGGCCGCAGCGTTAGCTGTGTGTCACCGTGCCTTAAATACACATTTTGAACTGTCATATCCAATATAGTGGACCCTGGTGGATAGTTACAGACAAAGGAGAAAAATAGAGCAGCATGAAAATACGATGTGAAAAGACTCACTTTTTAAACAAGAGAATAGGAGCTGTTGTTGAACATGGTGCCTGATGGCTAGTATATTCTGCTGGCCTTGAAGAGATAAAGGATTTAGTAACACAGCCTTTATGGGTTTACTTAGTTGTACACTCTGAATGAAGAACTGACAGTATTTGGAGGCTCTCCTCACTCCTTTTTTTGTGTTCTCAAGACCAGAATATTCTCCAGCAATGCAATTTCCAGCTGACCTATCCTGAGGCCAAATGGAAACAATAGAGAGATTAATGGCCTAGGAAACTTTGAAGAGAACAATAGCACAATCTTGGGATGAACTAGAACACGTGAAACGTAATAATCTTGGGGGGAAAAAAAAAGCAGWTCTGCAAACAGAAACCTTTTCCACAGCTTATTTAGCAATGAGCGTAAAAGGAAAACGTGCCTGACTGTTTTGATTTATAATTTGCTGGCTATAAACAATGATTTTGAAATAATGTGTTGTGTTTTAAGAAAAATAATATTGACTCACAAGGTCTAAAAGCCAAGTTCTCCTCTGGTTGAGGCTGGTACCAGGGTGATCAAGAGCAGAATTTGTGTTGATTGCATTTGGCGCCTGGTGATGCTCACACATGAGACATGGGGGCAAGGGACTGTATGAAGAACTCCATGAATGAATGGTTTTGATCTGCAGACAGCAACGGGTTGCTCCAAGAGGAAACGTGCTTTTATTATCAGTACAGAATGACTCCACGGTAAATAAATCATTTGTATTACAACTGAAATATTACTCCATTATACATCAAGGACGCATGCAACCTTTCCGCTTTTTTTTTTTTGTTTCATTCTGATGTTTTTTCCAGCTTGTTGGGTACCTCTCTAAAGATCTATGAACTAGCAGTTAGAGGTTAAAAAAAGGTAAAACAGAAATATCCGAAGAAGTATTCATATTATACAGAAATCCATCCAAGTCACAATAAAACAACTCTCACGGAACACAAAAGCTCTTTAACTAATCAGCTTAAGTTGTCTTTCAGTCTCTGCCCTCCATTGCATTACCCAAAATTCAGCCTTACAAAGCATCTGTGAAGAAAGGTAACCTTTGCAGAAGGCAACCAAATCTAAGCCCAGGCTACCCAAGAAAGYAAACATTTTCAGGAGTCTGGCAAGTACTTCCATAACCTCTGGAACAAGCCATGCACAGCTTTCTATAGCATTGAATCCTGATGGTGGAACACTTGGTGTCACTTAAAAATCATTTAATGACACACAGCTTCTCTGGTATCTCTCATAATATCTTCTCATGCAACTTCTCTGACACCTTTCCAGAGGTGCCACAGAATTTCCTTTTTCTCGTAGCTGCTTGCTTTTCTCTGAAGCAAGTAGAAAGACAACAAATTACTACATTTCTGTCCAGCATAGCTGAAATCAACCAAAAGGTCCTAGCAGGAGGATGAAGCCTGACACAAAGACAAGTGCCAAAGTCATATTGCTTCAGAAACCTAGGTTAAAAACACTATATGGGAGGTTGTATGGAAGGTTTCTCAGCATAGATGATCACACTTATACTAAATGTGCAACAAGGAGAGAAAGATCCTAAAGTATTTTTAAGTTAAGATTGGAAATAATACTGGAAAGCTCTGAAGTCAGAACAGCTTTTGAGGTTTTGTTGCTCGTACGTGCTTTGCATCACTTCCCATTCAAACCATTAATGAAAACAGAGACATGGGTAAGAGGAGGAGATGCCCAGCAGAGAGAAAAATCTGGGCCAGATGCTCATATCCAGCTGTTGAGGCCTCCTGAAAGCAACTGAAATCCAGTGCACTCCCTTTGTCTGGAGCAGAGAGATCATCCTCCTTGGTGTTCTGCTTGCCTTTTCCAAGTCCACCAGATTTTGTCAACTTTATCTAGATGAAGCATGAGCCAGTCTACCATTAACTAGATGCTGGAAAGATACCAGGGTTGTCCTTCCACTGCACCTGTTGTGTTTGCATAATAGGGTTCAAGGCTTTTATGCAATTTTCTACTGGCCTTGTATCCATGCTAAGAGAATCGAACTGTCTCTCAGTAATGCCTTAAAGGAGTCAGTGAGTTAGGCAGACAAGTTACTTTAAGAACTCACTAAGAACAACGAACTCCCAAACACAACTTAATTCATTTCTACCATGGTGTCCTGGAGAGCCCTTTGTAGTCAACATATCAAAGCTAACTAACAGATGAAATAAAAGGAGAAGCAGCATTATCTTCATTTATTCCCAGGAGAAATCAGATGTTCTGGTATCATCAGCAACATATCTGCTTTGCCCAGCTGAGAAGGATTTAGGAAATTTAGAGGATTTCAGAAGTGTCCCAATTGCATCTGTTATTATTTTGATGACCTACTTCCTATTACCCAGCAAAGATGTAATGTGGGTCAAAACAAAGAGGAACTTGCTATGTGTCACAAGTAGGGGATGTAGTTCCAGTGTTTTCACTTTTTTTCATCCAGATTAAGTCTCATGGCTGTTTCTCCTTGATGTGCAACAAAAAGATGATAGTTCCCTTCACCCATCCCCAAGCATTTCCACATGCACAATCAGCCACTATATGCAAAAAAAMGAAAAACAAGTGGGGAAAAATTAATCCAGCTTGTCAGAGGCATACAAACAAAATTAGCATGGACAGCTACAGAACATCTTGAATGCTTAAACATTCTTCTTATGCTGGTATGTACTGTATATAATAGACAACTGTTGAAGGAAGTGATCTGTCCTCTGAAGAATGAACAAGTAGAACTAGAGTCAGAAGCAAAGGAAATAGCAGACGTTTATCTTGCATCTGTCTGCACTACCAAAAGGAGAGATTGTCAACCTACATTAGACGTCAGTTGCATGGCAAGGCTGGAAGGACATGGATTGGGAAAGAATCTACTCACCAGCTGAAACCAATGTTCCAGGCTACAGTATTTCCAATTTACAAATACTTGGATAAGTTACACAGCATGGGTGAACAGACACAGCCCTCCCTCTACTTTGAGAAACATTTAAGGTAAAGCAATAAAAAGGAACACTTTTAAAGGATGGTCAATACTCCCACCATGGTACAACCCTTAAGGCTCACAGATTTCATACACTCACTTCTGATGAGGCTTCAAAGGCAGGGAAGTTGGTTTCATTCTCCTGTGTTACTTYAGAACAGGTTCTTCATAAAAATGTCCCTGCAACCATCTCTTCCTTTAAGGAGAAAAACATAATGAAAGCTGTTCCACAGCATATTGTGATTTAACTTTACAATCAACCCAGACTAAGGAGCAGGAGAAGCACAGCTCCCAAGAAGGATAAGAGAACATGGGTAGTAACACAGTTGGTGTTTCTTCCCTCTTTCTTCATTTCCACCTTGCTTGTTTAAGTCACAGGGATGAAGACTCCTTGTGGAGTGCTTTTCATACACCCCACCATTCTCACAGAGGAACTGGGGCAGAGAAAGAAAGTAACACCTGGGTTCTTTCAGCTCCCAAATCCCTGCCAAATCAGCGTGCTCGCTTCATTAGCCTAGTACACATGAAAAAAAGAACACCTTTCACCAGTACTGCATCTAAGCAGCAGCAACCAGAGAGGGGACTGCAACCCCTGACAATCCAGCCCCGGACACTGGCTGTCCATTTAGGGTCTGGCACAAGTAGCAGCAAGTAAGAAGAAGCTGGATAACAGCAGAGAAGATACACAGAGATCACTCTGCAGTTCGGCAGATACAGGCATGGCCAGATCCAGCATATTCCCAACAATACACCAGAGAGATGCTTAAGCAGGAGTTAGCACTGACATTTCTTTGCAGCTTTTGGCTTTGGTGAGGGTGGAGTTGTGACCATAAGATGGGTACTTCTCCAGTGCATGYCGCGATGGAAGGGAGAAGCTGGAAGGGAAAGTGATGACGGTGGGAACAGGAATGCTTTTGCATTGTGTGGAAAGGTGGGCTTGACATTTACACTTTAGAGGAATTTAACTAGTTGGACGCAGAGCCAAGAGGCCACACTGGGTGGAGTGCTAAGTATAAAAACTCAAACTGTAGACAAATGACTTGCCTGATCTGGGGACTATTCTCTGGGCTGCATAATGTTCCCAGCCCCATCTTGAGCTCCATGCAGAAGGGCCTCCACTCAACCAGTAAACACTGCGCTTGAGCAGACAACGAAGCCTTAGCAGCAATACAGTTCTTAAATGAGAAAGCTTGCTTTCAAACAGCACAATGTGGTTACCTCAACATACTTGGCATGAGAAGGAACTGGAGTTGAAGGCGTTTGGTGGTTTTGGAGAAACACATAAGGCCTTATTTCACCAAATACCTTTTTCTTTTTTTTCATAGCCAACTTTTTTTCCTTTTGGGGATGTTATGACTGGAATGTACAGATTCCATGAGTTTGTTTTCTTCTCTTTTCTATTCCCTTGGACTTTCTCCATCAGAGGACTTTGCAGAACAACTGTCTTTGCATGTGCCTTGTGTTCTATGCAATTAAATATATCTTCTGGCATCCTGTTCAGCAGAGGTGCATGCTCCCTCCAACACCCATACTTAACACACATTAAAGCAATTAAACCTATTTCTCTTCTAACCTTTTCTTGTTGCAGTCCCTTGCTGCTTGATGCACTTACATGCTTGGATCAGAGATCAGTTCATTTCATGCTGGAACTGGATCTCCTGTGCATGCATGAAAAAAAAAAATAAAGCTTGAGTTCAATGAAGACAGGACACTTGGCCAAAGCCAGAGGTTCTGCCCCTTCCATTCTATTGTAGCACAGAAAGCAGAAATAAAGGAACACTAATAAGTAAATTGAACATCCTGGCTGCTTTGGTACGTGTGTTCCCTCCTCGTTTGCTTTATAGTGCTTTGGCTTGCTATTCTCTGTCATGTGAGCAATATTGAAGAAAGCCAGATCCTTTTTACTTGGAAATTGATGATGTATGTACCCGAGTGTTGATCCAACTGTCTTTATGGCCCAAGAGTAACATGTTTATCTTTTTTTGTCCCCTCAAGCTTCTTAATATTGATAGGATGGGTCTATACAAAGCCCCAGCATTTATAAATGCCTTCACTCAAGCTTCCATTTCTGAGGCTGCCATGCAGTTTGTASACAGTCCTAGGCCAACTGTTTCCACATCCAAGCATCCCACCCTACTCTTACATTTATACCACTTGCCCTGCTTATTGTAAGTTTCTCCTGGCTGATTTCCCGGAATATCCTTTGCCTCTGGCAAGATAATTGCATAAGTCTAAAATACTGTTGCCACAGACCTTAGCTACAGTATATGCTGTTCTCCATATACCCAGAGGGGCTGGAAGCCTGTGGGAGAGAAGTGGTAGTTCCTGAAGAGTTAATTCTCTTTCGTGTTCCAGAAATCACACCGTTTAGAACAGTCACTCCAAGTTTAGGGTTTAGAATTTTTTAAACCTGGGGGAAAAAGTTCAGTTTTCATCTACCAAGTGAGAAATAGTGAGCAGGGGTAAAAGGGGCTGGTCTTTCGTCAGCAAGGAAAAAAAGAAAAAAAAGGRAAAAAAAAGGACTTTTAAGCAAAGTGGATATTTTTTTTTAGTTCAATACCTAGTCTTCTGCTGAAGAGAAGGGCAAATGGAAAATTTTAAGCTGTCTTAAAGTATTTGATCCACTTACACTACACTTTTCTTAACTATGCCCTTAATATACTAACAGAAAATTAATGTTACCAGCCAAATGCCAGTCGATGACACAGCAGGGACTAAAACCTCAGGTCAATGACCTTTCATGGGCGCCATGAAAAAATTCAGTCTTCTTTCCAAAATTAGAGGGTGGGGATGCCGATAGACAACACAGGCATGCTGGCAGACAACATTTGAGAGCTGGAAGTTTCAGCCTTTTGTGGAGGTGATACATGACCACCAGCCATTCGCCTCTCTGCACGGTGGCAGCTGCCAGTTCCTGCTGCTTTCAGATCTCACCAGAGGCTGGGACCCATCTCATTTCCCAGGCCTGCTCCAGCCCTTCTGCTGCCACTCAACAGCTGCTCATTGCCATCTTTAACACAGTCTCCATGGCAAGTGGTCACTGAATTACACTCCCTACCACTTCTTTGTGGGAAATTGCAAAGCATCCTTAAGATAGAATTTTTCACATTAAAAAGACTTTTTCTTCCAATTTGTGTGCATTTGTGCGGTTTGGTTCAGGCCACATCATACATCTTGGTGACACCAAATGTTAGCACAGAGAATAAGTAGTATATGTTTTTTTACCTTTACTGTTAAGGGCAGGCTCTATTCGACTGTCTTCACTTGCACTGTTTTTGTTTTGCGTGCATGGTGGAGAAGAATATGAAAGGTGGGTGTTTCAGTCAGGAAGGATCCCTGGCACTTGGGGAAAGTTTAGGGTAGTGCCACAAGAGTTGTTTGTGTGATCTCGGGATAGGAAGCTAGACGTAGGTGTAATTGCAAGGACAACAAGCAAGGCATGGTAAAACCTTCATGGTCCAAGCATTTGTTTTCCTTATGTCACAGCCCTAGAAATCCACAGTGGTGGCTGCTGAGGGAGGGCATAAGGCACCTAGAGCAGCAGGCACCGATAGCAGATAATGGGAGAGTAGCTTCTTGCAGAATAGCAGTTACTGCCCTCATCCTCAGGTCTCCTACTCCTGTCTCAACTCCACATGTTCCTCAGATCTTTTTCATTGCAAGAACAGTCTGACCATGCTTGGGTACTGGTTTCCAACTCTGCCCACGCCCCAGGGAACATTATGCCAGGTCTGCCCACAACCTCAAAGATACTTAGGTATTCAGCCTTCCTTAAATTTAAGGTGAGCTGGATCCTTTGAAAAATGTGGGCCTGAATACCTCAGATCCTYGTTTGCACCTTGGACCTTTGGATGTACTAGCTCTTCTGACACCCTCCCAAGTTCATGAGTTCCTCAACCTACCATCCTAAACATCTTTCTAGACCAGAATTATGTGCTYGTGTCTCCCTACCTTCAGCCCTGTAAGGCATTCTCAAATGCTGACTTTCCTCCTACCAGGCTACAATATGAAAGTGCACCTTCCACAGAAGAAAGGCTGTTGGTTTTGAGCTCCTGGTGATCACAGCTTGGGCTGGTGTCACTACACCAGAGCTAGATCACTACGTGCTCTCTACATCCCTCATCATCTCAGAAAACAGAGCTCCAAGTTAATTCTCACTTGCGCATAGATGCACATTCTAGTATTTAAAGGAAAGCACTTCACTTTAACAGCAGAATAATTGCATTGAAAAAAAAAAAGTGCTTTGCTTCAGCAGAAGTCTCTACTTAGAAATAAAGAAAGAGAAACTTATTATTCAAACAAAAGATTAAACAAAGAACAGTGATGGCCACACTGCTCAGCAGCAAAGACACTGATCAAATGTGATTGAACTCTGTCCAGGAGGATATTGATTATAACCACTTGCTATTCACTTTGATGAAATTAAAGAGGTTGGATTCTACTCGTAATTACACCACAAGTTTCAGTGAAATCACTTTGAATTTGTACTGCTGTCACAGGACAGCACACACCCCAAGTCTGTAATTCTTCCCCTCCCCCGTTCAGTTCCTCTCACGTACTTCATGGCTGAATCTCCACTGCTGAGGTTTAACAAGTACTGAATGAAAAAGGCGATTCTTCAAATACACATTCAGGAAAATGTTAAAAAAAAAGTAATAAAATATCCAGTAAGTCAGAAGCGCAAGTTTTGTGGTGTGTCAGAAAAGCAAATTGTATTTGGAGCTTGGGAAAGGAAAATATAAAACAATTCCATCAGCTGGTTGAAACCCAAGGAACAGTTTTATGTTAATACCCAAATTCAGAATTGCAAATTACACTAGAGTCCAGCACTGCTGGCTGGGCTGAATGAAGCACAAATGGAGGGGAAAAAATTGAGTTAAAAAAACAACTTGCACACAAAACCCAACAACCCTTATTCTTATTTTACTCATCCACATGAGCAATACAGCTGAGGAGAGTATTTCAACAATCTGTGTAATTTTATCTTTCCTGTGTTCTTCTTTGGATATTATGTGTCATCCCTGTTTGCACAACAGCCAAGTGCCTGATCCTGCTTTCTTTGCCAGCCATACAGATCATAAATCAGAGAGCACAGCTCATAAATCATGTGCCACTGAATACTGAATCAAACTAAAACACCCAGGCAAATATTCCACTTGTAGGAGCTGCAGGACTTCAAGAGGGCTGGGGGCAGCTGGGGTATCCCCTGAATACATGGGGATAGGCGCAAGCACAGTCGACCTCAGCACTAAACATCCCCTGGTAGGGTGCCTCGACCAAGCTGTCTGCAGGGCAGCTGGGGTGCGACCCAGCCTGCTCCTTCTCCTTGGCCCATTTCAAGCCCATATCTATTCCCTTGCCATGTACATGAACTGGACAATGCGACTTTTCCACCATGTCCCTGTAATCCAGTTTGTAAGTATTCGGAGTGAGGGAAAGGGAGTCCATAAAACATTCAGACTTCTGTGGCTAACAACTTTTGCTTTCAGTGACATGACAGTTTCTTTCAGTTTTCCTCTAAGCCCATACTTATGGGAAGGCAACCAGTTAGCAAACAGCCCAGTTCTGCTCAGCAAGGCAGTCCAGAAACATCCTTCTGAAGCTGTAACGCGGCCCTGAATGTACCACAGCTGCTCATCCAGCCAGCCACGCTGTTCATATGAACACTCCTCAATCCAGGCAAAAATGAGCCAAATCAATTTAAACACGAGATCATTATAACCTCTCCCCTTTCCATCCATCCCCTCTGCAGTGCACGATGGAGTACCTGCAGAGACATCGTGCCACAGCTAAAAAGAACCATGCAACATGCAGCTACAAAAACATATGCAAGGATCATCAGGAATGGGCTTAGCATCCAGCCCGCACCCCTTCTCACCGCTTTTTGCAGTAATACATCTCTGAATGTGGGTGGGGAACATGCTTGTGCTTTGGGGAAGAGTAAGCTTGGAGTGACTCAGTGTTGGTTTTGGCTCTCTGTTTTTAGAGACGTGGGGAGGAGAAGCTAAAAACATCCCCAGCGAGCTGAGAAAGTTTTCATTGTAGGTCTTTTTCAGAGCCTGATCTCCATTGTCCTGAGTAGTGCTGAAATACATGGAAGAAGGTCTCTTAGAGAAGGTCCTAGATGATACTGGATGGTAGGGGAACAAGAATGATAAAAAGCTGGAGGCATGGGCACAAAACCAGGTGGAAGTGCCACTTTCTCCACAGAAACCTTTATCAAGCAATGGGCTACACCACTCTCATGCGTGTTCAGTGCCATTCATGCATACACACCCTTCTACTTGTGCACCCATACAATGATCTCAAGAGAGCAAGGCAACTATCTCAGCATATCATGGTAACAACTATTCCTACTATTCCATCTTGCTCCTCTCCAGATCCTAACTTAAGTAATACAGGGAAATTTTACAGACAGAGAAGATGTGAGTGCTGAGTAGTGCCCAGATATGCAGACACCCCCACCATGCTGCTGGGAATAGAGCTCATGTGCCCCAAATTTTCTAATGCCTTGCTCAAACTGCTCTGAGTCATACAGAAGACAATTAAAAACAACACACTATAAGGTAAAACATGTCAAATTCCCAGCTGGTGGAGCCCCACTGAAACCTGGGAAGTGATGCCACAGCAGAACAGGCCCAAAATTGAATATAAATATTATTTCCAAAAATGAAGGCAAGATTTTGTTCCCAGTAATCTTTAGTGGTATCCACAAGCCAGAAAAATCTGCATTTGCATGCGATTCTTTTCCCCCCACCCCTCAAGTTCAGAAGAGTTTGGATCTATGGGCTTGGTTCAGTTGTGAACTTGGATTAGGAAAGGGCTAACGTTATCTCATAGGCTGCCAACAGAGGTGATACTGAAATGCATACACCATCCACAGAAGGTTAATCTCCATTTGTAAGGGAATTAGGCTGAGGCAAAGGAATGACTCTACTAGGAAAAGAAGTTCTGCTGCAGCTGTCATACAGAGTTTTATATATATGAGCAGACTTGCGGTTAATCAGTACTTTGAGTTTGAAACGGTTGGGACTTTGAGGATTTTTTTTTTTTTTTTTTTTTTTTACGTTTATTATTTCTTTTCAGAGGCTGAATCAAGCTCTGCTCTGCACTCATCTGTCAGTTACGCAAGAGACTCATTTGGAGCTATGACGGTTTTCATTACTGGAAACACAGACCTTCCCTCTGCTGAGGCAGGCTTCAAAACAAGAAGTTGGTTGCCTCGGGACACACAGAGACACGTGCACTCCATTGAAGAGATTTCAGAACCAACATTCGGAGGCTTGAAGCCCAGCTCCTGCTGGACACTCAAGAAGAGCAAGAAAAAGCCCCAGGAASCTCTTGTAATTTAATGGCATAGCTAAAAAGGCATGCACAATAGAAACCTTTCGCCCTATCTGGACCCTCCTCAAAATGTAACCAGCTGTGGAGAAAAAGCACAGCACAGTCTCACTGAAGGCCGATGCAGTAGCTGCGATCCTCTGGCCTTTGCGGTAGGCTCCAGGAAGCATCGTACTACCTAAAGACCTCTTTGAGCTCCCTCAGCACACAGCAACCAAGCTCACCTGGGCAGTGTTTTGTCTAACAGACATCTCCTGCAAAGCACTGGTTCTCACTGGCAAAGCTTTCAGTGCTTTKAGTAAGCACAACACTTCCATCACYTGTTTCAGCTTCTCTCGTAACCACTATCACAGGGTGCAGGCCTACCAGAAACTTGTTATATGTTAAATCCCATTGAAGTGTTCAGGATGTCACGTGGCGGGAACTGCATGGGTGAAGCTCACCACCATGGTCAAGACACAGCGAGAGGCCTTATTCATTTYAGTACTGTCCAGCTAAGGTGCCAAGAAGTCGTACCCTCTACGCATTGGACACCTGGAAAGTGAGTCAGATGCTGACAAATGTGTTTGGTGGACTAGCCCATAGCACTGCAAGACCTGATGTCCAGCTTAGCAGAGCCCAGCTCTGCATCTATGTTCCACCTAAACTTTGGTGGAAGTTTTGGAAGTCAGAAGAAAAAGAAAAACTGTTTTTTCCTCCAAAACTCCAGCAAGCTGTATACAATGAACACAGACATCTGTCACAAGCTGTTGGAGGATTACATATTTGGGTTTTTGTCACCTTACATATAGAGACAGCACCTACAACACATGAAGTCACTGAACCAAGGCCATTCATTTCCCCAACAGCAAGTCAGTTAAACCTAGCTGAAGATGTTGTTATGGTGGATTAAGACTAAGTAAAAATTGTGTTGTTACCCACAGTCCACTATTATACCCTCCTGAAGCTGAGTTGGGGCAAAACAAAGTCTAAGTTACAGTGAGAGAACTGCAGTTTCTAGAGCATAGGTAAGACCCTTCTAATTCTAGAAATCAAAACATAGTATGCCAAAATACCACTAGTCTTTATCTCCTTATCTCCCTATTAGTATCAGGTACCATCATACTTTCATGCCTATATTCTGCACTACWAAAATCCATTCTCTTTAAAACAGACTTTTTCCAGGTACTAGATATCCACATCTCAAGATAACCCCCATGAAATAAGGGACAGAGAGAAGTATGGACCAGAGGAACTTGGCTCCTGGAACAGATCAGTGTGGGTTGCAGGATCAGAACAAATGGAAGGGACATGAAAAACGGAGGTAAACTCCTCCCTGTATGGGGTCAACTCCCAACACATGCCTGTATCCACCTTATTACTCAGTTACACGGTTTTGCTTTAAACTGATGATCTATGGATTATACCAAAACAAATGCAGAGTGCAAATAGTTACTCTGTAACTAGTTGCCTCTAGTACAGTGTAAACACTCCAGGATGCACAGAAAAGAGGCTTTTGTCTCCTTACCTTACTTTTCTTAAATTTTAGTTTATCTGCTTGMTAGTGAGAAAGAACACTAAGTAGCAGCAATAGTACAGTGCCTTCCCACAACAGTATTCCAAAAATGACACTTGTAAACAGTTCCATCAAGTAGAGAACAATAATGCAATTTGGCAGAAAGAATCTTAGAAGCCAAGTTACACAGAGAAATTATGGTTAAAATTACATTAATGAAAACCAGTTAGGAAAAGATGAGRGGAAGACTCTGGCAGAACATATCTGGGATGTTACCAATTAAACTTGTTTTTCTTCCTAAAAGGCAATAGCATTCTTTCTAATTAGCCTCTGTCATTGTAATTCTAACAATAACCCACGGCGCAATTACTATTTGAGCTACTTGAAAATTTAAAGCATGCGCCCAGTTTCTTTAAAAGACTACTCCGTGGACAACCAATAGGGCTGGGTAGAGACAAATAAACAGTTTACTTTTTCATTTCTGAAGCCGAGTTATATTACAAGATATATTCAAATGCTGAGAAGCCATTCTGGGAATAGTAAAAAACAATCTACAACAAATAAATCAACTAGCTAGGAGTCAGAAATAAGCAGAAAGATGTTTCTTTCCAGATTTAACTTTAATGTTCTCTGTGGAGCAACACATTGGCATTTACGAACCACCGCAGAGCTCTGCACATACTATTGCATTACATGAGCTCACACCAGGCACACGCTGGCATTTCTCCTGTTCCTGCTGATGTCATTGGCACTGAAGAAGTTAATGCCTGTAGGCTGCAATGCTAACCCCAGCTCGGCTAATCCTCTGGCATTACTTTGCAACATAAATGCTCGGCTGAAATGAGATTAGAAAACTTCATGGCATTAATGAAAGCCTGATCTATAAAAACTCCTTAAAACATAGAAACACTGCATTTTTCGGATTCTCTGGGCTAAGACACACAGATCCTCCAGTTTGCTCCACTGCTGCAAGTTCAGAAGCAGAAGTACAATACTTCAGACCTTCCAACCTCACCAGAAAAATCTGTGATTCTAGCAAAGAAGGTTCATTAATAAGTTACATTTTGTCTCACTGAATTTGTACTAGATTCCAGTCTTCACAGTTATTTTCCTTCCTCCACCACCAAGGACACATCTCTTCATTTGCACTCACTGTGGTGTGAATTATAGAAGATAGTTAGGGAGGACATGAAAGGTGACAGTTTGATAAAAGTTGCACCATGCATCAAGGGAAAATCTCCGTTCAAAGACAGCTGATAAGACGTGCTCTAGAAACACATATTAAAACGATTACATATTAAACTTGTGAAATACACCTGTTCTTGTTGATAATCCTTTTTATATCCTGATTGTGACCTACACTCTGTGCTGAAATATCTTAGTAGGGAAAAAAATCTGCAATATTTTCAAGTTCTTGCTTTTCTGTGGAAATGAGTTATTGCTAAAAAGGTTACAGAACTCTTCATAGCTTTACTAGAAAACAGACTGCATAGCCAGAATTTGTATCTGCTTCCCAGCTTTTTCAGTGCTTTTCCCACAGAAACCCATACAAATGGATAGTTTCCCCTTAGACAATGTGATTCTCTGAAACCCATTAAAGATCTAAAGAAGGCTTTTGCAGTCAGTTCTATATTATGAATGTTCATGRTGGTGGCCTTTTCCCCAAATATGTGAATTAGCCAATTCCCACCTGGCCACTTTTAACTTCCTTCTGTTGTTACAGAAGGGCAAGACACGAAGCAAGATCACAAGTCAGGAGATCTGAAATGGCGGAGATTATTTTTGCCTACACAAAATACATCCCCTCCCTCCAACTGGTGAGATACTCCCCCCAACACACAGTACAAGATAAAAGTAAAAGAAGCACTATGAGATATAACGAAGAACATTGGAGGATTGAGAGGAGGATTCAATGGTTATACAGATAATGAGAAAACATTCACAGTGGCACTAAGTAGGATATGAGATATTTACCTTCAGGCTCCAGGATGCCAGCCAAACATTAACCRCTAGGAATTCAGAGGAAAATGTCTCTAAGTAATGATACCGTATCATTATTTAATAGAATTTTACACCTTGCTCTGAAGCATCTGGTAAAGTATTGCTCTGGATGCAGTACCTGGCTTGACTGACTGATGTCCAAAGGGTGGAAATACTCGTATTTTGCCCTACAAAGGAGTAGCATGCAACTCATAACAAAGGCTATACCAACCATGCTTTACAGCTTCACATATTCTAGTCACATGCAGCTTCCATTAGACACTAATAGGTATTTTAAAAGCATCTCAGCTCTTTTACAGAGTATGGTCTTAAAATAGCCCAGCATAAGACTTGTGGTATGCTGGCAAACACCACACATTGGCAGCCAGTCTGAGACCACTGCTGGCAAAAACAGGACACCTGTTGTCAGTATTCTATCAAACATGATCATTTTAACATTGGGAAAGTTTGGAATGGCTCCATGAAAACCTGTCTGATGTCAAATTAGCATCCCAGCCAACCAGCAACTCAATTAAATTTTCAAACTGTCATCAGTCGACTAACGAACAGACATGAAAAATTTAGATAGGCTTATGGGTGAAACATAGTGCACGTCAATTTGAAATATTTACTTGCAAAAAAGGCATATGCTAAAAATAGTGTTTGAAAGACACCCAAATGTTGCGAACAGGTATTTCTAATGAAAGCCCCAATGAATGAAAGGGAATGACTAGAAATGCCTGGTGAAGCAGTCAGAAGAACGTTTTAAAAAAAGCCACATCAGAGATTGAAGTCACAGCCCCAAAGCTCCTGTTACTAATCTGGGAACTGATGAACAAACAACAGGAATGGAATAGCCAGGATTCCACCAGCTAGGCTAGTTCTGCCCTTTAGTGCTCTCCTAGAGTGCCTTTTTTGTACTTTCTTTTTGGAAACATGTGCCATGACTGTTTGTCTGTACAAGTCAGCATGATGGTAGCTTGAGAACAACTTCAAACTAAAGCCAAAGAAAATGAATCTGTGAGATGCTCTGGAGAACAGACACATTTGACAGAAGCATCTTGCATCAGCTACTGAAGCARGAGGGCATTTAGAGGAACGTAGCTCAGCCAGAGCAGAAATACCCTGGGCACCACACTTCCTATTCCAAGGAATCCCAGAGACAGCACTGTTTATTTATAAGGCTACCCAGTTAGAGATACCCCGAGGACAGCATCCAGAGAACTTGCCTTTTCCASTGTGTGTATTGCTGCAAATTCACCTAAGGCAGTACTTCCAGAAAGAGCCTGACAGAGGAAAACATCTGTGATTCAACGCTRGTGAGCGCAAAAATGCATCACCATTAATGTCATTGTGATCTACCATGTATGTAGCACTGCCCAAGACTGCCAACATTCTTTCTAACACCAGTTAGGCTATGAGTTTGATGAATATAACTCTGGTTCTTACAGGAGCTACGTTCACCAAACCCAAGGCTCAGCTAAGACTGAGAATACACTGAAGTACTCTTGAGAATTAGACACGTAATATAAGGAAWCTCTCTCATAATGAGAACAGTAAGCTCTGAGAACACATGGAAAGGGGAGCAGCAGAAAGATAAAGCTACCCTATTCATGTTCCCAACAAAGTGAGAGCCTTGATAGCATGCCCTTGGTACAGTACCTAGTATCTGATGGGAACAGTTGTGTTAGGTAGTAGAAGCAGCTCTGATTCCTGCAGGCACTGGATGTCAGTAACAGTTTTACTGCCATCAGCCTGAACTGGTACCCTRTGGATAACACTCAGCTCCCCAGTGCAGACTCAGCTAGATAGGTGTAACCTGGGAATGACTTCACCCATCTCCACATTTATGTTGGCACAGTCAAAGCTAAAATCAGTGCCTCTGGAAAAGGCTCAAGAGGAAATACTGAGCAGAAGGGTAAGGCAGATCCGTAACACAACAGAATCAGACAGGCAACCAGCACAACATAAAAACAAAAGGAAATTACTTTCCCATACATTTCTTTTGTCTCCTTTGTAATTATTAATTCAGTAGCACCTTAAGACTCCAACAGAGATCGTCTCATTTCGCTAATCACTGATAAACATGCAGGGTGAAATCTAGGCTTCAGAATCAAATGAAGTACAGTTTTGTTACTCATATCAGTAGAGGCAGGATTTCTCCCAGAGCAATAGGCCATCCCTGCCCTAAGGTATTTTTATCTAAATAAGCAAGACCAGTAAAGGGAGGAACAGAAAAAAGAGGAGCAGACAGAGATGAAGTTCAAAATTCATAGAGCAGATCAGCAGCAAGAGAGAAGAGAACCTGAACTCCAAACATTGCTTCATGTGCTGCAGTCCATCACGATACAGCAGCAAATTCTGCTAAGCTACATGATACCAGCTACAGATAACACAGGGAAAAAGCCCTCCCCACAAGCTGGTACTTGATATCCAAGAAAAWTGGCAGAAACAATGTACTCAACCCAAGAATAAAATTAATTCAACCCATCTCAGCTGGTGAAAGAGGCACTAAAAGATGGAGGACTGTGGGAACTTGCCAGCTCTCTGGCTGGACTCTGATGTCTTCTGTGTAATGCAGGAAGCAGCTACAAGACAAACCTTACCAGTGTCCTTAAACTCTGTCATTGAAGAGCTGCCTGTAAAGGTCAGATAAGCCTCTATGGTTATATTTCTCTTGACTCCTCTATATACACAAAGTCCACATACTACTAAAAACATCTGGGGTCTTGACATAGAAGTCACTAGTGGATAACATTCAGTTAGTATGGCAAACAAAGCAACAAATCCATAATCTCTGGGGTCAACTCCAGCTCCAGTGTGCATTTCCTGGACTACTTTAGACTTCAGTTCCCTCACTGTAAGTGCAAGCAAGTTCAATAATGGAATAAATCCACAGGAGAGAGGCCAGAGACCAGAGCACAGTCCTTAATATAAAATCTCACTCAACCTGCCCCTAGAATGATTTTGCTCCCCAGCAGCAGTAAGCCACTATGAGTAGGCAGCATTTAGACACACAGCCTGTGGCAAAAGGCCCCAAGGGATGTTCAGATAGCTGTCACTTCTTGGGTACACGCACAAAGTATAGAGATTGGGCCCTCCACAGCTCAAGATGATTTGTACAAACTGTGCTAAACACCTGCACAAAAAATGACACCTTTTTCTTACAGGTACAGCAATAGTATTGTCACCAGTAAATCAGTGACACTTGCCATAACCCTGCAAGCCAGAACCTCCCAAGTAACCCTCCCAACAAGGGTGTGTAGTACTTTATCATTTTTTATGGTTTGTTTTGACAATGAAAGTCCTGATCTGGTGATATTCTGCAATATGCAGCTGCCTGGCTGACTTCTGATCCTGCATGGTCTCACTGCACGTTCCTGTTTAAGTGCCTGGCTGTTGTCACAGCAGAGCAGCAGCTCCTCAGAAAAATGATCCAACGGTGTCAGCTACTCAGCCAGGAGAGGAGCGGGAAAGGTCCTAAACATACCTGGCATCTCATTCAGATACAGAGAAGTCTCTTCCTCATGTTATTACACAACTAAACTGTGTCCTCAGCAGTGGGCATGCACTGAAAAACAACTGCGATGAAAGCCATGAACTTTCTCCACCCYAGTCTGGGAATTAGGTCTGATGTGGCAGATGGCTTTAGTGCTCACCCATTCAACCCACCCCACCTCTCCAGGTTGCAGGAATTAGTATTCCACAATGGTCTGAGCTGCCTGCAGTGCTATCTCATGAGGAAAACACCATTTCCTATGAAATAAATCAGGTCATTTCACCTGGGTGCCTCTATTAAACTCATAAGCAAAAATATTGGTAGGATCATAACAGTTTTGTGATGGGCAGGAGCTCTCTGCTTGTAAGCCCACTTCATCATGAACTGGTGAGAAGAGAACCTGGACACTGCAGAAATATTTTTAGCTGAGGTCAATGAAAACACTTGTACAGTCCCAGCTACTGGTGCTAAAACACACATAAAAATAATCATATGCAGACACACAACACAAATCTAAACCAATTAGAGAACAGAGTTACATCTTGTTTGTTAGTTTGGCTTTAATTAAGTTCAGCATCATGTCCTTGTGAGGCATTAGTTTTGTTGGAGGCCTCCACTGTTTTATAATTAACATCCTTTAACTATTCCATGCCCAGTCAGCAGTAACTTTAAGACAAGAAGATGCTACTTTAGCCTGAGGTTCATTTGGAGACCTTTTTACATTTAACACCATCCCCTAGCTTTGTTATAAGGAATTGTGTCTTTGCACGTGAATTTCCCTCTCCATTGGCTGACCTCCCTGTAAGAGGTTTTGTAGTGTCCTCAGGAATTCAACTAGAAAGCAGTTCCCTGCCTTCTGTCTTCAGTTTGATACTAGCTTGCAGATGAAGGGACCCTTTCTGACTTGAATGGCTGAGGAAATGTAACAACTGCTCCATCAGAATCACTCCGGGTTTATTCCAGGGTAACTGCAATAACAGTTTGTTACCAGTCCTGTAGGTTATGTAAACAGTCAAAGTAAATAACAGGTCTGCAGCAAACAAGCAAGCAATGTAGCTGTCCTCTAACACAACAGATGAAGCCTGAGCACATCTGAATGAGGATGTCCACAAGAGGGACATGGAGTCATGACTAACATGAAAGAAACGCAAACTATGCCTTTGCCCTGATACCCTAAAGTCAACGTAAAATGGGATCAATTCCAGCATATTCCAAATACAACCCTAGGTATGTACACTAATGCCTATAAATGCTTGCAATTTTGCTGTCATCCCCAGCAGTATCTGTAGTGGGCACCCTCATTGCAGCCAAGCCTCACCTGCCTCTAAAAGACTGTGTCAGGACTCTCCAACCCAGTATGTTGCAAGAGGGACTTAAACATGCCAGTTCTGGCTAAATATCAGGGAGAAAGATGAATGTGTGGTCCTGCAGTACAGGGTCTGCTATACCTGAGTGTTTATAGACTCGACACTGTCTCCCCTCTGCGTGGAACACCCTGAAGATGTGGCTGACCACAAAGACACAAAGAAGAGAGCTGGGTGAGAAGGTTGCCAAATTGGATCCAAAGATATACAGCGCCTTATCAGAAATCAGAGTACCTCACATTCAACAGCATCTCCCAGCTTCTGTCAAAACAGGGAGCCAAGTCTGCACCTCAGTTACTTGAGCTGAGCAGCCTAACAGATGTCTTAAACTGATCAATCCACCAGGACTACGGTGGTATTATTTCAGATGGCACCATTTTGGCATACATAACCTATTGGTGGGACAGGATGCGCGCTCTCTGCCTGGTGCCCATGTCTCTTAGTGCCAAGGCAACAGGAACTCACACTCTCAGCCCTGAAGCCCCTCCATTTGGTCCTCAGACTGCTTGGAMAGATGAAAAGCCCTGAGATGTATCTCATTTTCTAACTTTTCTTACAGCTGAGTCCTCCATYAAAGCCAACTGTAGTGCTTGCCAACTAGAAAAAACACCGTATGCAAGTGAATAGATGAGAATATGGAAACTAAAGCCTCTGGGGAAAAGAAAAAAAAAACAAACAACAAACAAAACAAAACCAAAAAATCCCCACCAAAAACCCAATGAAAAAACCCAACTCATGAGATTATTAAATAACAGTGGAATATAAGTGGAAAGAGATAGGGAACACTTCTCTTACACCACTTTTATGCCAACATAATTCAATTAGCACTGCTCCCTTTGAGCAAAGATTTAGTTCTGCACATACCAGATTTATCATTAGACATTTGTTATGCAACGATGACCTTTTTAGTGAATAAGTTCATTTAACCAGTAACATTATGCCTCTCGTTTGTAGCTTCGTTTTTTTGGACACAACTGTCTGTTGACATTATCTCTTCAATTTCAAACTTTTTAAAAGGACATAAATAATAGAAGACTGTGCATAATCTTGTGGTATGGAAGGGAAGGGGAGAAAGGTTTCCGTGACATCCAATGTTGCACACTTTTTCTGGATGTATTAAGAAGAACAGATCTCTTGAACAATTTCTTAGACATTATGTTTATGTTCTTCATACACTCAAGGCCAAACTATGGTCCAGGTTACCACAGTTGCTTTGGATTTAGACAAACCTGCTGAGGTGCTACGAGTTACTGTSATCCAGACCAAGATTCATTTCAGGATACATTACTTTGCTCATGTAGTCCTCTCATTTTAAGTATTTCCAGTGAAGCATACKCTCCATTTCAGGAGAGCAGATACAATGTGACAATAACATATTTTAACACCAAATGGAACCACTGAAGATGACCTCCCTAAYGTCATGATATGCTCACTCTACACGAGGATGTTTGTTAAAAGGGCCAGTCAGCAAATCTTAGCTTTTCCCATAAACTAGAGAACATGCTGAAAGGAGTACGTATGATGATCTGTGACATTTATTTATAGCTTCATCTTCTGGCAATCTTCACACAGGCCTGGAGTGCAGAGAACTCCTAAAAACATTGCCACCCACTTGGTTTCCAACCAAAAAAATTATTAAACCAGCCACTCTGTTGTGCTCTACATTTGTTTCCCTTCCCCTCTGTCTTCCTGCCAGCTTTGYCTGCACAGATGCAGTAGGCATCCCACCCTGAACTCCTAACCTTTTCCTTGAGCCTAATCCGCTGCCCCATTCTGTCAAAGCTGACCACGTTGCCACCCTCCTTGTCATTTGGACCTCAGCCCAGCTACAGGGTAGCTGAGTCTTCCTTCTTACATCTACATTGCTGCATCCTAATGTCCTTTTCTTCCATAGTTAGGAAGTTCAGCCTTGCCCTTTGTCCATTCCAAAGGAGTGCTAGACTAGACAAGCTCACCTATTTAAACTTCTTTCCTGCTATTCTACAACAGCTAAATCTGTTATTCTACTGCTGGATTAACACCATTTTTTCTAACCTACTCTGCTTGCATTCCCTCCTCTCTGCCTTGACTGAATCCCTTAATTAGCATCCCAGCTTCTAGTCCATACCTTTAGAGTCTTCAACTCTGTCCTTCAATGATCATATCCTCCTCTCTAAGAATATGGGGTACAGAAAAAGGAAATGGGTTTAGATCACRCATATAGTATGTGTAATGTTTTCTCTCTCCCAGTGAGGTTCTCTAGTAGTCTTGGGCTGTAAGCTCTTTGGGAAAGAGGTAGATACCTCTGCATTTGCTGTGGTTAATAACAGCTGATTTTGGTCAACCTCTTTAGCTGATACAGCAGTACAACATCATTACGATCCTTTCTGTGAAAGGGGTTTTTCACCACGGTAATCTCTCTAACATCCTAGACTGACCCTTGAAGAACCCAATCTCTTTTTGCTGAGTAACTTTAATCTTGAGGAAGGAATTCAACAACACTCAACACATCTCACAGGAGGTACCATGATTTTTTAATTTTTTTTTTTAACCCTGCACTGGTTTAACACATATTATCACTGACTTGACAAGAATTGTTCTTGATTAATTTACTAGTACAAATAATGTTAAACTATATAAAAAATACAAGGCCTCATTTGCTTCTCACATRGGGTAGTTCTTTAACAACACAGACTACTGGCATGGGAGCCTTCCACAGTCATACTATTAACTCTCTTACTTTTTGGAATACGCTGGTCACACTTATGCAGACTGGTGCCAAACAGTACTAACTCTTGAGCCACGCTGAGGAACTGTTTGGAAGAGTGCTAGATGACCAACAGCATGCCAGGGACAATGCCAGTAACATAAAGGTACAGATGATTGAGTTCCCATCTCTGAGAACACTTCTAATATGCTTTAGCATAGACATAGGCTTAAGGCCTTCAGTGATTTTCTCCTGCTACCACTAYGTAAGTACCCATTCAAAATAACAGGGAGAGAATATCCCCTCTGGACTAACAGCTTAGCCACTGCTTTAATGAACAGTATGGGTGTGCATGTATACAAACATACACATATAATTATAGATTCTCTACCTTATAAAGTCATAAGTGCTACAGACTCATTCATTGCATTTGATAAGTTTATATATAAATATTGTACTTTAAAGACAAAACTGTTCAAAAGCAAAGTCCTAAGAGCTGTACATGGCTAGGAAGATTAAAGCTATTAAATATACAGAAGCATACATTGCCCAGTGATGTGTTAATCCATAGTCTATAATAAGGCAGCTACTGAYAGTGTTCAGGAAGAGCTTTCACAGCTTACATGGGACTTGGCTGATATGGATACACTGATTTGGAGCCAGCTTTTTGCACTTCTGTGCAAAAGGTGATATCTATACAAATGTAGAATATGTAGAAAGCCTTGGAACACCCCACCTGTGGCATCAGGTAACCAGTGACTGAAAATATGTATTGTATATTTTAAAGTATTCTCAAACTATGTATTTAGRACAGCACTCTAACAAATCCTTGCACTTAAAACTTATCCTCCCATCCTGCCCCCAAACTATTAATACCAACAGTCAAATACTGAAGGACGAAAGAACACAGTTTGGCTTCAGTCAGACTGGTGAAAATCTGGAGCAACTCAGCTGAGGCCAGTGTAACTGAGATCAGAATTTGGCCCAGACTCAATAAACTAAGCCAAATTCATTACCACACTCTTTCCCTACATGTCTGCATATTAAAGAGCACGTTTTTTGTTTTGTTTTGTTTTCTTAAGTGCACATTTCAGCCAGTCTAAAAGTACATTCTGTAATTGTGACAAAAATGCCAACTGACGTAAAGAAGCTCCACAGATTTAATAATATTTTGCTTGGAAATGGGTGTAGAAATGCACGCATTTTCTAATCCAGTGTGCATTGGCTCTGAGCTGTAGGAAACACCTTTCTCAGAAGCAAGAAAAAGGAAACTTTTCTCCCACATAGAAAGCTTCAGCAAAGATCTCAGCAATAACAATTATTTTTATGAACTTGGACATTTTCTTTAGTGCCTGGATGAAGACAAYTTAATCAAGATAAACACATAAAAAGCAGACAGAAAAGAGACAAGAAGATTTTGGGCACACTATACCAGTCCAGTGTGAAAACYCTTCTTCCTGCCATCTTTTACTGTTATCAGTTAAATGCTTCACAGGTCCCAGCCCACTGAGTGTCAAAGCACTGAATGAAATAAAGTAGTTACCTGTCTGCCTCTTTGGTCTTTTTTCAAGAGAAAAAGTTAAAAACTTGCCAAGTTCTGCCCCCACATAAACAGGTTCTTTGCTAGTCAGTCTTGGTCCATATTCATGAATGTGGACTGTAAAAAACCTGGGCACAGCTCTAAATCCRAATGAAGCAAGGGGAAGGGGCCATACTCACACAGCTACAAGTGCACCAGATGGAGTGCAAAAAGTAATGGTGGAAAGGAAAGGATGTCTTCATCCCTTAGCATCACCCATCCCTGTACACTGTGTCACGATCAGACATTGACTACATTTTCAAGCACTAAGACAGAGCTATACCAGACAGTTATTTTGGATTCAGGCAACAGCAATTAAAATCAGARTCCAGCTCCCACAGCCAGCATACAGTTTTCTCAGTAGCCACAGAATAATTTAATTTGCCTCTCCARGAATAAGAGAGGTCATTTATTTCATTTTCTCTTGTGGTGCAGCAAATTCTAGAGGGGGTGATTGGTGCCTACAGGAATGCTGGATGAGGAAGCATTCTGGGGAACCTTTAGAAGAATCAGATTTATGGTCAGTTTGTCTTTTCTACTCTATTCCTTCAGTTTTTCCCATTACCTCAAGGACTCACCCTCCTTATGCATACACTCTGAGGACCTACACTCCCAGGACACTCATATACCTCTCCTCTATGCATACTCTGTCCATGCAATAGCTGTGGATTGCTCCCCTGCTCCTCTCCACCTTCCCCCATGCATCTCCACATATCTCCCTTCCCATCATCAGCTCCCAGTCTGGACCTGCTAAGCTGCTGGAGTGGGAAAGAGGAGGCATCCACGTCTGCCCAAGRAAGGAACTGTATCTATGCCAAAGTACCACAGAGCACAGGTACAGACTGCCACCTTCAAGGTGTGGAAGAAATGGGTGGCAGAGTCACCAACCCATCTACCGTTCTTCAACCCCAACAGCTGCAGAGGCAGAAGTTAGATGGACTATTTGCAGCAGCATGCTGTAATTTTTCCTTTYGCTTAGGCAAAGAAGTGATCTGCTGCTCAGTGCAGCTCCTGAACCACCTATGGCTGAAGCCAGCAGCCAGCCCTATTGTCACGCTTGAGACCATTAGCCCAGTTCATGCTCATACTGAGGCGCAGTTACACAGCTGTGGCCTCAAAGTCAGCACTCACAACTTTTACATTCACTTTAAGGCTGGTCCTCACTGCCAGATGTTCTCAAAGTGGCTGTGGAGTAAATTAAGTCTGGGCTTAATAAAGCCTATTTATGCTGTCTCATTTAGCAAAGTTCATGTTTATGGGGATCTATTAGGCACTTAACTGTATGAAAGAGGAAAATATTTGCTTGTAATTTCAATTGCTCCATATGGCGCTCTGACTCAGTGGCCTCTGAAAGCACACAAATACTTTCCAATTAACAAAGAACTGGTTCAAACTGCTGCCCATTGAAACAGAGAGACTGAACACAAACAGATTTGATTCATAAACTTTTTTTTTTCCCAAAAAACTGGAAAGGATTCAACTTTGGGGTTTTTTTTTTGGTTTTTTTTTTTTTTTCTGTAATGTGATAGAAGTCTTCAGTTTGGATAACTACACAGGGCAATAACTCCTTCAGTCCTCAAGGAGCAAGTGACTTAACCAGATAGTGAAACACAAGATTAAGCTTGCTGCTATAATAATCTCAAAAGTACAACAGCACATGGTCATCATTTTGACTCTTGCTACTGACCAGCTTCAATGAAGATTGAACCAGAGATTTCCTGCATGCAAGCATCTTTCAGAATGAATCCAGGTGCAGAACTATTAGCAAGTRATTCTCCTTTGTAGGTCAATTTATATACATGTGCACCCACATGAACAGGACCCAAAGAACTTTCAATAGCAGAGAACAACTGGAAATCATAAAACCAAGCAATAACTAAATAACTAAGTCACTGTGCCAGATTAGTGACTAGGCTGAATAGGCAAAAATCAATGGAGTCAAACAAACTGTGCCCATTTGCATTAAGAACAGTGTGTTTCATTATCATTAAGGCTCCTTGTTTCTTTGTCAACAGTGATTAGGGCAGTTTACTCAACAATTGCTATTGGCTTTCATTTTCTAAGTTGTCCAAAAGCTTTTTAGCATGTTGTCAGCTGGGCTAATTTCTCCTATTTATTATGCAAATAATTTTCTAATTGTTCTTGCTTTGTAGCTAGTTCTCTACATCTCCCTTCTGACTACAGAACAGCCAAGGCACAAGCCAAAATGTCAAACTATTTGTGGGCTGGCAATCTGAATTGTGTTTTCTCACCAAACAGAACTCTTGGTCTTGAACTGGTATTTGTAGGTATTCACACTGGACTGTATCTTCTCCTTCACTCCCTATATTTTTGTATATTCTCCTCTCGATACACCTTGAAATTTTCATTTAAGGCCACTGAAACTAGTCCAAGAAGAGACTCAGAAAGTTAGACTCCATCCAGGTTTCCAAGAGAACCACTCTTAATAATTTGGGGAGGGRTGTGGGGAGGTGGCTGTTGTCTGTTGCTTTTTTAAATAATCGTTCATTTACTTTGGGATGTCTTTCAGACTTAAAAATCACTGCCAATGTACGAATCATATACCAATATGCAAATTGAGATGAAAGTATGAAGTGTTAGATTTTATTCAGAGACTATTCATTGTATTATATCTAGGKGATCACAATATAAGCAGAACTCCTCTGGAAACTGATCCACAAGTAAGTGACTTGACTTTAGGYAGACACAGAAGAAAAATATTTGAAAGGAAAAGCCCTCAATTCCCTCACTTTTGATAGCCACAGTCAACCACCTCATTGTTTCTCAGCACTTATTTTGCACCTTAGTAGGCCATATTTCCCTCTCTGAGTGCAGTTTCTATAYGTGAAATATTCACAATGATTGATAGGATAAGCTGTTACAGTGAACCATATCAGTGGGTTTAAACATAAAAATCAGATTTAGAAAAGCTATTAATAACTTGATACTCTGGGAATGAGGAAGCTACAAAACAAAAAAAATTACTAGCATTATGGCTTACAGAATATTTAGCAAGCCATATATTAACATTGGCACTAACGTCTGCTGAACAGACTCTGATGTCCCCTAGGAATGGATTTCTGTATCTGTTTGCTCTTAATACCACAGGGCATCTGTCCAAAACTGTGTACTAGGAAGACTGTGCACATYTTTGCACCTCTAAGAATTGTGAAAAATCTTCTATATGTCAAAAGTTTCATTCCTAAACTATTTCAATCAATTGGTTCCATTTCTATTTTTCTGGTTCAYTTCTGGTTCATTTTTAACAAAGGAATTTGATATTACATGACAACCTTGCTCATCACATAATTAAGGCAAGCTGCCTCTTTTTTCTCCCAACTGTTTTAAATGAGAAACAGGGTCTCTAAATCAACTTTTGTGTGAAAGAGTTGCTCATTAAAAATTACTTTTTTTTTTTTTTTAAAAAAAGGAAGCTTCTGGATCCAAGGCAAAAAAGTAATCATTTTTCATTTTTTGACAGAAGACAGAATTTCTTCTTCCCCCCACCCTCAATGGAAAAATTTCAAAACTCATTGCAGCAATAATATCTTAACTCTGGATGGAGAGAGATCTTATTTCTCTGGAAACACTTTTCTCAGGGGATGCGATGTTTAGAACAAAATGAGAAATTATAGTTAGAAAGAAAACAATTAACTTCTACAACACACAGTTTCCCACTTCCACTTAAAACAAAGAAGGCAAGTTTCTTTTGTATAGTGGCATTTTCTGTTGAGAAATACTGCTTAAGGAAACAAAACTAGCTTCCCACCAAGTGACATACATTTAACATTTTCAATACAGAAAACACAAGAGAGGCTCGAATATGACCTGCTTGATGAGTGACACAGTTGTCCCTGCTCAGAGATTCTTTATGTCCAATTTCTTCCCATAACTGCTGGTTTGTCAGGCAGCATAATTACTGGGGAAGCAGAATGGCATTAAGAGACTGCAGGGACACACACCTCTCTATACCAGGAGTAGTATCTCCTTCCCCTCCTAAATTGCTCCTATCAAAAGAACACTATCTTGTGTTCACATCCATTTCTCACAGGCAAACCATTACCAGTAATATTTAAACCTCTTCTTGAGTTGCCATATTATTCTTAAGCCAGTCCCTGAGCTTTATGATTTATAAGTCTTACATTTATTATACATCAGCATATTATACATCAGCATATTAACGTAAGATTTTTCGCATCGTCCTTGGCATTTTGTCAAGATTAAGCATCGCACACCACCAGAGAAGACTGATATATGGAGCATAAGGTTGGCACAACCCAAGTGTTTCACATATTGCCTTTTGATTTTAGAGGACTGTCACCATGAGGAAGACTCATTCAGTTATTTATCATTTCTCCCCTTTCAGAGATTACAACAAACTGGGATCTTTACCATGGACTATGAATCATATAAAGCTATGCTACATTCTGGAAAGTCCTTGATCTCGTATGGGTGCAGATCAAACACTTGAATCCTGCTGTCAAAGAAGGGAAAAAGTCTGCCTTCACAGCATTGCAAATCTCATGATTTCATCTGGGAGCTTGTGATCAGTTCTCAGTCTTATGATTATCAAAAAGTTCCAGCTTCCACTTTAAAAAGTCAGTGTCTAGTTTCATTGTCCATAGAGAAACGACATAATCCTATGGTACCCTTAAATCCCAAATGGTTCAAAGACTAAGCCACAGGATGCAACATTTAACTCTTTATGGGAAAAAGACTTCTTTTCACTGTACTTTGGGGTTAAAATCCTTTATTATTGCTTTTCCTGCTTCATGGAAAATAGATCTCCCCAAAAAATTGATGTTAGAAAACACGTTTTGCATATTAAAAGCACTTCTGGATTCCGAAAGCTAATTTAGATTTTTTTTTACAGTTCCTCCACGGTTCTTCATTACTCAGTGTTCTGATAGTCACAGCCAGCAGTATTTAAGGAGGGCTTAAAACAATATTTAAAAATTTTAACTATTGCTCTTCCATTTACAGCAGAATAAAAGATCAATGCATTTTCAATTTTGCAACAGTCACTATGTAACTCAGTGCCACAGAACTTAGCAATTTATAAGGAAGTCTTAATTTAAGATCTCATAGTAGAGAAACTGTAACTTTTAGAAAATAAATTGTTCCTTTATGAAAAAGAACAGCCTGCAGATTAAAAAAGACAGATTGATGTGTCAAGTGGCATTCATTTCCTTCCCTTTTCTGATGCTTTAAACTCAAACCTTCATTATAAACTATACTTACAGTTATTGGGATGGACTTACTCTTAATCGAGCAAATCTATCACTGTGGATTTTACTGACCAGGAATGACAGGAGCAGCCTTGAACAGCATAATGATTGGGCTTCCTCTGCTTTGAGACCACATAGACTTGGAAATACTCTTTTCATTTATACCCATGGTTTTGAAGATCCAATATTCTCCTAGATGATAATTAAAAAAAAAAAAAAACTGACTTTTTGATTCTTTGCATGATTCAGCCTTTTATTTACCTTAATACAATTCTCTCTACAACACTTCAGCGAAAGGAGCTAGAGCCTCACACTTACCATATGTTCCAAATTGTCAGTGTTTGAAGCTTAAGTGGCAGAAAGGATAAAATTAATTATTCTTTCCCTTTAAAAAAAAACCCAAACTGACAGAATTAAGAGAATTCCCTTCAGCTGCTTCCAGTCTAAAGTCCATCTTTTAGAGTTCAGTAATTCAGATTCAGTATACTACCAAAGGTGATACATGGGAACACTAACAGTGTATAAAACCCCAAGAATAATGAAGTTATTTTTAACTGTATTGTACTAAATTAGACTGGAAAAAAAATCAAGTTCTGAACATGTCCAGATAAAGATGGAAATCCAGGCCTGATAAAAATACATACATAAAGGAAATTAGATATTAGACATTGGCAACAAGTAATCTGGTCTCCAAACTAGTTCAGGGGATGACTCAGCCAAATGTTGTACAAAACTGTCAGATTTATACTGTACAAATCAGTTGAAAGCTTTAAGCTTACAATAATAGTTTGTATGCATCTATGCCATGACATTCTTTGTAAAGTGCTTTTGCAAGCATCCCCCACACTGCAATTCCTCTTCTACCTTTAAAGCAACAAGGAGCAGATCATTACCAGAAAGCAAAGAGTACTCCAACAGCTGCAGACACAGAGAGGAAGTAAAAATGGGATTACGCAAATTACAATCTGGCCAGGGGTCTGGGATTAGAAACAGGGAGAGAGCTCCAGATCTCCAACTCTCTATCTGCTGATCTCATCATTGCAATTCCTCCCACYTCCTTTAAGATCTTACCCAAAAAAAAAAACCAAAAAAAAACCCCMAAAAACACAAAACCCAAAACCAATGAGGTCATAGCCAAAATGCATGCTTATTTCAAAACTCTCAATGCAGCCTTTACATAAACAGTTCCTGTAGAGACTACTGGAAATTCCACTGTTACAACCAGGAAGGAAACAYGAATATTGGACTCTCCAATATCACATCCAGCAGTTTTCAAGGTCCTCAAAATGTTTTACCCGACTTCTCCTCAGGACAGAACCATCTTTCTTTCCACATCCTATGAGTGAACAGCCAAGAGAACAGGCATTTTGAGGTAGCCAAAATAATTAATTCCAACTCCTTGGGAACAAGCACATTTGTTTCAGAGACAAGGAAGCTCCAAGGTAACTAACTCTGCTTTAGCAGCTACGCTAGAAGTGGTGAGAAGGCCCCTYAAACATGAAGGAAGAGGAGAAAAGGAAAGGAGGGTTCAGAAGAGTATCACTGTCACTTTAAAAGTAGCCCCATGCTATCTCTAAAGAAATGCAGCTGTGGTGAAAGGTGAGAGGGGTGAACAGCTTTACAGATCCAAACAACATGGTAATTTTATTTTGTTCTTACTCATGGCCTAGTGTGAAAGGAATGCAGCTGTCTGAGAACATAATGGTTTTGCACCAGATAATTCTCCTTTTAAGCTCCACTACCTCCTTTTGTGTTAGATGTACTGTCTAGGGTAACATGTAAGGCTAGTAGGACTGAAACTCAACCAGCTCTTTCTTTAGAGCTATTCTGAGCTGCAATGCAACAGCAGAGAGCACTCTAGCCCTACAAGCTACACTAAATGTCCCCAAATCACCCACCATCAAAGTCTTCCTTCTGCCATCTGCAAGCCTTCCCCCAAGTTCAATGTTGCTGCGCCTCCACTTTCCTTGAACAGGAGGTCTCAACCACCTGCAGTGGAATTAACAGGAGAGAAGAGACTCTCATTTCACACAGTCATCTCCAAAGCCCTGGTCTGCCAGAAGCACTGATCTTGTTCCCAGAAAGGGGACAGGTCAGTTGAATCTCCTGAAGAGATGGTGACAATCAAATAATTCCCACCTTGAAAGCCTGAGCAGTTGGGCCTAGCAGCCATTGCAAGACCCAACACCTCCCTGCATCAGCCCTGCTGGTAACGTGAGGCCTGTCGAGGTGCTTTTATATTTAGTCACAGAATAAATCCATAACAAGAAGCAGAATGGTTATCCTTTCAGCATAGTTCTATTTCAGCTTCAGTTCCAGGTAAAACTGTCCTGTTTAGTTCTGGTAAGACAATTATTTTATGGCTAAGAAGCAGGTTAAAGAGTCATCTGCTTATGGGTTCCGTGACTTCCAGCCAGTTCACTGGAAAGCAGAACATGGGCCCCCTCTCAGGAACCAGCAGTCCTTCCCAAAGAACATCAGGTTTTAGTCAAACTGTTATTCAAAGCATGTAACAGGGTTTTGGTTTAGTTCAGTTTTGGGTTCGTATTATCAGAAACTTCAAAATGAGAGGTCAGACTCAAGCTGTGGTTCCACAGACACTTCCACCACACCTTCCCTCCACCACAGTTGTCCCCTCCACTTCCCCAGGATCTGCTGCCATATCTATGGCCCATCAAGATGAATCAGGGGAGGGGGATCCACAGCATTAGACACATCAGCATCACCATGACTTCCTCACACTTCCCAAGCTGCTGAGCAATGTGAACCAGTCTAAACAGGACAGCCATAGCAGGCAATCTGTATGCAGGAGAAAAACAGCTCTGTAGGACCCCACACCCTAAATCAGGCATTATTTTGAGGCCGTGAACTTATCAGCTGGGGAGGACATGTACTACATAGCTAACTTTTTTTTTTTTTTTTTAAAATACAACTGCTCTGCCTATCCTGGGTATTGGGGGTCCTGTTGTTTACCAGGGTACAAGGAAGACCTGTGTCCTGAAGCCTCCAGGTACAGCACAGTACAGGAATTAACCAGTAGCCAGGAAGGCTGCCTGAGCACACTAGTGCTCTGGCTGCTTGGAAGAAGAGATCTGAGCAGGAATATCAAGCCTGGGCTGTTCTAGCCCTATCTACAGGATGTTCTTTCCGCTTTTCTCCACAAGTCTTTTTTTGTGGAAAGGCTGCATTTGAAACAGCATCCTCAGGCACGCCTCATGTGTCAGAAAACTACTGCCATCACTTTGTTTCTGCTGCTCCCGTATTTTTTATTCCCCTTCACCAAACTCCATATCCAGAAGTCATTCCAACTCTTCCCTCCAAGCTAGAGCCAAAGGTACCATCTGCCAGCACGAGCATGCACGTGGCAGTGGCAGACAATGCTGCAGCCGCTCTACTTTGCCCTTTAAAACACGTTCTCTGGGTTCCTGAGTTTACCACTCTTGGGGGTCTGCATAAGACTTTCCCAGTTTTTTGTTGTTTGTGTGTTTTGCCTTTTTTTTTTGAAAGAAGGGAGGAGAAAAAAATACATCTTGCTCAGACTGCAATTTTACTGCTCCAAAAGTTACAGACAGTTTGCCTGTCAATACTAAAGCAAGCAAGGCCTTCCTTTCTAAACCTCTTACTTAGCATTAATTTCCTCTTGGTCTAGCTTTTATCAGACCAAGACAGAAATAAAGAGTTTAACTTCTTAAGTTTAAAGGAGCAAGAATTATTTCTTACCACCCTATGCTTACCTATCTCTATTTTTGCCACTTGTTCTTTAGCCCTGTATCTGCATCTTATCCCGGCCTGAACCATCCTCCCTTTCTCTGCCCCATTCCCTTTTACAAGTACTCACGCGTAAATCAGATTTCTTCTGAATAGCTTCTGTTAATCTGACAGCTCAGAAGGGACTAACCCCATCACTTCCTGCCTAAAGATAAATATCTGCCATGGCACTGAACAGAGAAGGAARGGATGCTCTAGGTCAACAGCTATCTTTATAGCATCAAGGGGGCGGGGACACAGGGGAAGCGAAAAAGCACCTCAAACAGTATCTTTACCACCAAAACAATAGCTCTGCAATATGCACAAGAGGTCAATCATGTCTACCTATCCCCTGGACAACATCAGAACTGCTGAATGTGGTGTGCAGTTTCTTCTAAAAGCCAGTGTGGATCTTCACCATTTAGCTCTTTCGACTTTTTTCTCTGATTGACCATTATTACTCCATTTTACACTCTCAATAAGGCATACATGCAGCTATCATCGCCTGAACAGTGATAATCTTGAAAGGTTACAACCCTCATGTTAAGGGGCAATAAGTCAACAGAGAAAATTTGACCTAGTATATAACCTCTTCTGCCCTATACATACGTCCACTTCCAAGTCTAGCAGAAGAGGTTCATACCCTCATTTTTTCCTCACTCCCCACTCTTGATGCACTTTCCAGGAGGTCAGTTTACTGGGGGTAGAAGCAGGAGGTGAGAAGAAGACAGGGCTTGTGGGTATTTCAGGGTGGGGGCTTACCCTRTTAACCCCAGCTGGCTCGTACCCCATATCACATCAGAGGTGCCACACAGCTCACATTTACATTCCGTCTCTTAATGTTGTCAGCCTGAGGGTATCAAGAGAAAACAGAAGGAAGCCCCAGATTTATTATGTTCAAATGATCACACCTTAAGGCACATCCAAGCCTGACACATGATTTGGGAATGACAGGAACAGATGCTGTAAAATACATTTAAAGAACAACACATAATTGTGATAGCTCATAACACCTTCCCTTCTACTGGCTGCATTTGCTGTAAATCCTCCTGCTTTTTCATTTCCCTGGCAGGTAACAGGAAGCCTTACATTCCAGTGGAGTATCTGTGCCATTAGCTAGCCTCCACCAGCTAAGCACCAGGGAGCTAGCAACCTCAAATGACAGTGATGCCTGGAATAACCACCCCATCAAGAAACCCAGGAGGTGATTACTGATCACGTGTTTGCAGAAACACACACTGACTCCAGTCTCAAATGACAGAGCAGGAAGAGAAGCCAACTGGGTCCACTGGGAGCACCTGGCTAGTCACTGGGTACCCCATGTTTCTGGGCTTGCTCTGTGACTTCAGTCTCCTCCTTTACACTCTGTCCTCACACAGAAACCCACACTGATASTAAGAATCAGGCTGACCTGGCCTAGAGAGACATGGGAGAAGCAAACCAGCAATAAACAGTGACATCCACAAACAGCGGTGGGCCCGCTGGTTTACAAGCAAATGCTGAAAACGATCAAGTCATGCCATCACACAGATGACGTGTCACTGGTGGCAGCTGAGCAGAYGTTTAGAGACTGAGGGACATCTAGTCCCTGCCACGGTAGCCTCCAGTGGGCCCTGCCAGCCCACAGACACAGCTTGAGGCCAGTTCTCAAAATATGCATTTGCAAATGTCTGACACTGGGGAAGACAGTGCCAGCTTCAAGTTTGGTTTGAGAACCGAGGAATCAAATTCTTTGTTGTTATCTTAGCTGGCTTCAATCTCTCCCTTTCTAAGGTCATATCCTACAGGGACTAATCAGCATCTCCCATCACTAGAAAAGATGGTCAGAGTCTTGGTTTCCTCTTGGCTGGTTGCAATTCCAAGGGAGACCACTGTGAAATCATACCATTTAGAAAAATAGAGCCTCRGAGCTGGGTATCAGAGATAACAACACTGGCGACAGCAGAAATGCACACTGATATATCTTCTCAGTAGCAAGCTGATGATTTTGCTGACAGTTGAGCTGTACATAACCATTTGAAGGAGACTGCAGTCTTGTCTTGGGCTCAAATTCCCTCCCATCCCACTATTTCTTCAAGAAACCACAAAATATGACCTAATGCAGCAGCCTCCCAGAGAAATCAGGCAATTTCTGCCTATGGATTCCTGTCTTTGCTACAGAAAAGGCTGCATTTTTTTGAATTTTTGGGTAACTCATGCTGTTATGTTACCAATTGCAAATACAAAAATCCGGCAAGGACCAGGTACTGGTTTATCATTGAGTTAGTCTGGCTGGAAAGTTTACCTCGTATTGTGTAAAAGCTGATGTGCCTTTGTTACTCACGAAAGGAGGCATATCAACAATAGTCTCAAGACTATGGAGAAGCTGTTTAAGCACTCATTACCACCCTGTCCGTTGGAGATCTCTCATTGTAGGGTTGCATCAGGTTTAGGAAGTGAAAGAGAAGGTAGAAATTCCATAGGACAACCTCCTCCCTCTGTCATTCAGCCCATTGCAGCAGTAACAGAGCACTGGGAATGTGCTACTCGGAAAAAAAAAAAAAAAATCATGTCTAGTCTTAAAGAGAAAGACCTAAGCCAATCTCCTAGACTCAAGCACTTTGACTCTGGAAAACTTCATTCTTGGATCCTAGCTTTACAGCCTGGTCCTAGGTACTCATCTAGTTTAACCAAGTCCTTCTTACCCCTTGGGAAATGCTAACAACCTCAAAGAGTTAACTGCCAGGAAACTTTTTTCTAGATATGCATCCTTCATTTTCCATTGCTCAATTTATTTTTAACTAACTCCAAGTTATACCATGATCTTGGCTGCTCCTTGAGCAATCCTTTTCCTCTGTCTGGATGCTAATGCCTTTCAGAGAGTCTGTAAATGGCTATTAAACATTTCACCATCTCCCTGATCAGATTAAGGCAAGATTTTAGCTTTGTCTGTTCAGTACCTGCTAAGGAGAAAAGCAGGGTAGAAGGCATCAGGGCTCTATAGAGAAATGGAGGAACATGTTTAGTTGAAGGGGTCAAGACATGGGAATAGAGAGTAATGAATGCAGTAGGAAGACTAGATTTGTGCAAGGCAGCACTACTTCTTGCAAGCAATTTTGCCTTGCCAATTTCAATTGAACAAAGCTAGAAAGGTAAATTTGTTGAGTTTATTAAACTACAGGCCAAGAATCAAAGGAAAAAATCAGAAAGAGGAGCAGCAAATAAATGTCACAGTACACAACCTATTACTACAAATAATTATAGAGAATTTTGTGTCTCTGAAGTGCTTTGCACACAGTAGTTCAGTAGGCAAGCCCTACTTCTCAGTGGCTACAAATGCTCTGTGCACTGCAAGAATCTGAATGTCAGTCAGCCATAATGCAGGCTCATGACCAAAGCAGCCTTTATGACCCAGTTCAGCACTTTTTTCCCCTCCCTTCCACTGCACACTAGGCAAGGTAACTCAGGAAGTTGCATATGCAACAGAAAATCATCCCCTTCCTCCCTTAATATGCTCTCACATCAATTTCTATAATCTTTACAGTTTCCCCTGCCTCTTCTGTCTGCGATACATACATCTCACCTTGGTTATCAAGAAATTCAAAGGAGCACTGAAGCAAGCCTCACGACAACTGCAAACAGATCAAAATTACCTAGCAGGAACCAGGAGCTAGACAACTGCAAACAGATCAAAATTACCTAGCAGGAACCAGGAGCTAAACAATTTGACCTTAACAGTATTCATTTCAGAGGAGTGAGACAACTCTGAGGCAGACCCCCAAAGCAACAGGTTAAGCAAACACTGGATGTGATTTCTCAGCTGTTGGTTATATGTCAGTGTTTGAATTAATTTGCCTGACAAAAGCCACTTATATACAATAGTGATCAAGCAAGGTCACAATGACATCTGGCCCTCTCAGAGCGGCTAGCTGCTCCTCTAACCCCTTTGCTCACTGCACTATGCACAACAGCTTTGGTCTCAGCCACTTTGATAATCAGCTGAGCTATTCTGAGCTAGAGCTTCACATGGAAGCAGAATCTGGCCTCAGGCTTTTAAAATACACCTGCAGCTGACTGAATGCAAGACTCAGGCAATGAGAACTGTTGGAGCCTACTTTCACCAAGGGAAGCTGGAACATGCAGAGACACATGAGGCAAACTGAGATCCAACCACGCATTTCAGCAGAAATCCAGCAGGGTTACAACTAACACATGGCAGAACAACATAACAAAAACCTTCCTGTTTCACCTCCTAGTACAAACATTTCTTCAGAGTTTGAGAAGGACCCCAAACGTCTCTGCACTGACGAGGCACTTTGGCAACTCTTTCTGCAGGGCTGAGCCTTCACCAGACAGAACGAGGGATGGAGGGTTCTGAGCCAGGACACCCTGAAGTCAGGGGGACATCAGGGTGGTTGGCACCTTGTCCAAGGCATGCATACCTGAGCAGGACGGGACTAGTTATGCAACATCATTCTGCATCAAAAACTTAAGAGCGGAGCTTTATGCATATGAACAAATATTTTATTTGCTTCTAACTTCATCTGTACTATACTTTCTCCTATCAAACTTTACCACCTTTCGGTTGCTTATTAACATCTCAGCTCATTAAGTCTAAAGATTTAAAGTTTTGACCTTTGCAGAGACACTTTCCTACTGTGTTAACATAAAGGTGCTTTTTCAACATGTTTTCGCACATCTGCCTGGCTCAAAAGTGGCAGAACACCTCYCACATGAGACACTCTGGAAACAGCCAACAGGAGGATTATGCAGAAAATCTACATGGGAAAGTTTATATGGGAGAAGAGCTGCCACTAATCACAGTTATTACAGCACTGAAAGCTATCAGTACAAGCCTATGTTTAATGGAACAATATGTTATGGTACAATACATCCTACAACAAGACACCAAGGCCTGATCTGACCCAATTCCCAGAAGTTGTACTTTATTAACAAGTGTTATTAACTTCAGCACAATTACTCACACAGACAAGAGTATCCACAGGCAAGTCCTGATTCAGTAACCTCTATAATATGACTAAAGTTCTGGTATGTGGGTACTCAGCTTTATTTAGGATGACTCAGGTCACTCTAAATATAAGATACCCACTTTGCCTTATAGCTTTAGAGGTTTTTAAACCATACATTAAGTGATCTCATCATGTGCTGCTTTGTACCTTATTGCTCAATCAGGTATTGCTAAACAGGAGTGTTAAGTAATCTATTGTATAGTACACAGTACTCCATAAGTACTACACAGTACATAGAACTCCACTCTAATTCCAGCAGCAGTTTGCTRTGTAACTCCTGATACAAGCAATAAATTACTGTGGCCAATATACTTTACATTTTAAGGGCTGTGAAGAATGCATTGCATAATCAATGACAGATGCTACAAAGTAAGTTACTTTGATTTTGAAACAGTCAGAGAAGCTTCTCATGTTYAGCACTCAAATGGCCACTACAGAAACATCCCTCTATCATTTGACTTCTTTCTCTCTGTCACTGGGCAGTGACAGATCTGGTAAGACTGAGACACAGCAATGTGTAAAAGGAGGAGAGGGGAGATGCATGCAAGTCTGAACTAGGTCACRGCCAGTTAGTGTAGTCGTGTTAATTTATACCAGCAAAGATTTGGTCTTGTAATTGCGCACAGAAAGTATTCCTCAGAATATAACTCCCCCCAGATTAAGAATTCAGTTCTGGTGTTAAAGCTTTCTTGCCTTCAAGGAGGTCATGGTTTCAACCTTAACAAGTGGGGGGGAGACAGGGAAAAGAAGCATGGGCCATAATTTGTCCTATTTCAGCTGCTTTTTTTTGGTCTTTGAAAGTGTCTCATATATCATTCCCCCTTGGCTGATTCCTTGTGCTGAGGTAGAGGAGATAAATCAGCATTCCTTTCTGATGTCTGTGAGTCTGAAACATCATCCTTTTCCCAAAGCCAGTGAGTGCAACAGCTTAAGGAAGAGCCCAGAAGAATTCACTATGAAAGCAGATCACCTGAAAGAGAATTATACCTTCTGATGCATGCTGAAGTTCTGCATAAACTTGTCTGCTTGCCCTAGCTCTAAGGGAAATCCTTTGCTCTGAGCAGAGTGCCCAGMACCATGAGGAATCCCGCCCCTCATCTGGCCATGGAGCTGTTATTCCTTAGCTGACTCAGATTCAGCAAGGAGACCTATGCAGTATAGGATACACTGCTCTTGCCACGAATCTACTCTTCCTTTGCAGCACAGCAGGAAGGGCTTTAGCTAAGTGAAATTAGCAGAAACCCCTGCATAAGTGAAATTAGCAGAAACCCCTGCATAAGTGAAATTAGCAGAAACCCCTGCATAAGTTCCCATTGTGCTAAGTAGGAAGTAGGTAGCATATACACATCTCCCTTGGGAGACAGCAAGGATACAAGCGCATCCAGGAGAGACTTTTTTCTATCAGTTGGTGTCTGTCACCTTTAAGGGACCACTCTGGGTTGAATCCACTCCCGGATTCAAGTCTCATAAGTTTTTGGCTAACAATCTGTCCCTGCAGCAGGCTACAACACAGAATAAACTGCTACCAAAAAAAAAAAAAAAAAATTGCAGGGTCTTCAAACAGAAGTCTGGAGTTATTGGTGCTGCCAAACCCTGAGGTGCTTTCATCAATTTCCTAGGCTCTACTACAAGAATTTGCTTTATTACCTCTTTGTATGGAATGAAACACCCTAAATTTTCAGAATGAGGTGAAGTACCACCACTCCAGGTGCCACTAAGTTCTGCAGAGTTTCATAAACTGCCTTTGCTGCTGAGGACAGTCTTGCCCTTCATGCCTAATGCCTTTTTTCCCCCCAGACAGCCTTTCTTAGCATGGTTCATTTCAATAATCAGATTTACACTGAGGCCCTACAAACTGTCACATTGGCACAACCCAGCAAGAGCACTATGGGAGAGGAGCAGGCATTACTTGGGCTAGMTTTACCAACCAAAAACAAATTCCTAGAACACCTCTCATGTGAACTGAACAGCTATAGTCTGTTGAGCTCCTTGTGGAAATCCTGGCTTCCACTCAAGACAATACAGTTTTTGCAAACCCCAGTTAAATTACCTTCAAGTTGTATGTGTTCATTTTGCTTCTGAAGTACAAAAAACATACAATATATTCCCCTCCCATCTCCATGTGAAACTTGCACCTGTACTAAACCCAGCTCAAAATCTTCCATCATTCAAAACAGGCCTAGACTTCCAAGCAGTGCAAAGACTTCAGTAGCAAGTAGCAATACAAAGGGTTGCACTTAATGACTTAGGATCCAACTCAGTTAACAGTTCTCTGTAGACACATTAGAAATACTATAGATAAAAGCCAAGGAGACAGTTTTGGGAAGGTCTTGCTGGACTTTGCCATGATTAACAGGAAATCTCCTCATTTTATTTAGGGCAAAAAGCAGCAAGAGACAGGCTGTTTGATTACATGCATAAAGTGACTGGAAAGAACGGGTGCACTGGAAGGCAGACCATGCTGGGAGGCACTTCATCTGCAGATCTGTACACAGGAATTCAGACAAGACATGCGCTAGCTGCAATGGTGTAGACTGCAGCACGTAGATGACAATCTGTGCTATCCCCTTACTGATCTATGATCAGCTTTCTTGGACTATCTTGTCGTGTTGGTGTTGCTGTCTTGCACTATACATAGCCCAAGTAAATTAATACAGGTATCTGATGAGTCCTTCTCCCAGTGCCATATCCAGGAGGAATCAGAAAATTTCATCTCCACTGGTACAAGGGGGACAGATCAAGGGCAACTCCTACAAGCTCTTTCCTTGCCTTGAAAGAAATCATTACCCTTACTTGTCCCAGCCACTTAAGCACATGCCGTTTATGTGCAATAGCCCTACATTTTAGAGACATGCACATAAAGGGCAGGGTACAGCATTCATGCAGGTTAAGGGGTACAAGGAAAGCAGGCTGGAAAAAAAGAAAACAACCAACCAACACTCCACACCAATCGCCACCCAGTCCATCCTTTTGTGAAGATCTTTGTTATATGAAAGTAGCTGCCAAACCTTTTGAAAAAACAGATTTCAACCTTAAGAGATCAGGGACTGTTTGCTGCCCTTTATTTGTGGGTGAATGGCATTATTTCTTCTCTGCAGCTAAATGACAAGGTTTTTTGAAAAATTAATTACAAAATGGGAGAATTGCAAATACTTGTCTGAGCACAAATTGCTTTGTTTGCCTGAGAGGGAAGGTGTTTATATGAAGAACAATCACTCCTGTACAGGCATCCTCAGAGACAACACACATTCACAAACGCAGTTGAGTTCCCACAGCAGCTCATGAGTGAGCGTGAGCACAAGCAGCTCACTGGCCTCCAGTGAGATTAATTGAGTACTTTCTCAGTGCTCATCTCCACCCAGAAGCTGGCATTCTCAGGCCTGCAGTAAGTGATCCACCACCAGCCATCTGTCTTGTTGTCGTCCCCATTAAATTAAGCATGTTTTATTTCTTACCATTTACCTCGCCTTTATGCGTCACTGGAAAACAGAAGTGTACTGTTTGGGAAAATTACTCCTCTACATAATTTAAAGACTTGTGGTTGGACATAACACAAGGAAAGCAGATCCAAAGGTCAGTGCTCCTACAAGTACTCCCTTCCATCACCCCAGCAGTTGTAATTTGGCAGTGCAGTCCGGGCTTTTATGTTGGCATCTTTCACAGTCCTGCATAGGGTCCCCTGACCCCTTCCTGCAACAGCTCCCCAGCTGTAGAGACACGTGCCACATGCTTTCATTGCCAAGATCTTGCACAATTTACTTGCAAGTCTTTAAGGCAGACTCTGCTGCCTGTTCTGGGCTCCGGCTGGAAAGGAAGGGAAAGTGAATGCTCCCATTTTAGCTTCAGATTATTTTAAACACATGATGACAGATGCTCTGCAGTGGGAAAGGCCTCTGGCTGCTTCTGCAGCACGAGCACACACAGGCACGTAACTGCAGGAGATGGGGAGAAGAGCTCAGCATGTGTTCTTGCCCAGCCAGGTGACCCTGCTGCATCCTGAACAGCAGTGACACAATGTAGGCTCTGAATTAGGTGTCTCCTATATCTAGGTCACAGGTTTCTGCCATAAACACGGTATATTAAAAACCCCACAGGAATCAATTCAACATGAAAGTAACTGAAAGCTCCCTCCCTTCTTGGTATTTGTTTCCTTGTCCTCAGTGCTAATGCCTGGGATATGCCACAGCATAATGACACTTTCTGCCAGGCTCCAAGGAGTAGCAATGGATGCCTCTGGTGCAGGGAACCATCCTGTCTCTCTTCTGTGAGCTGCTATAGCTCAGTCTGAACTGGATCTAAATCCCCAAATTTGGGGAAAGAAATATTTGCAAGCAGATCTAAGCATCACAGCCTCACTCCCCTTTCCCAGAGTGGTCTGGGCTAGCTTTGTCACCTTTTAAGACTGCCAGAAAGTGCTGAACTTTGCAATGCACGTCTGTCTTCAAGTCTCCACAGCATCAATGCCTTGCATAGGCACTTACTTCCTCTAAAATCCAAGACAACACAATTTGTCCAGTATTACTGGAAGCAATCAGCAAACAAATCCAGTCAGACACCAAAGAGTTATATCATATTCTATCGAACAAGTATCACACTTCAGCATGCCACTGCATTAAAGAGGATTTCCCACAGCTTAAGGATACTGTCAGTTTAAGTCTATAATCACCTCTTGACCCTTTAGTCAGTACAGAGTACAGTCAGTCTCAAGAAACCTTGCTCGACACAGGACAAGGTCAAAGACCAAAGCAGGAACAGAAATTGCTGGAAACCAGCATTTCTGAAAAAGGCTTGGACACCGCTATACCAGGATGTTCCTGCTGAAAAAGTGCCCATTGATGAGAAGATGGATCTTCATGGGGTATGGTCTGATCTCTACCACATGCTCCTAACTCAGGAACTGTGATAACTGTTCCCCATTGCCTACAGAGATAGCCAGACGCATCCAGATGTTATTTCACAAAAGGTCTTAGTACAGGCTGAATCACCCTGCAGGTACACAGTTAGCCCTCAACAACGAGTCAAGGAAGACCTGATGAGTAACAGATACCTGATTCCTGTAGCTAGTGGTGACAATTGTCATCCTTGCAACAGTAGTAATGCAGACTTCAGTCACTTGGAAATCGCGAAATCAAAGGAAAGAATAGAATGCACAAAAATAAAGGAAAACATTAATTTTTTAATTTTCTGGCTTTCTTGAGGTATTATTCTCACTGTGATTTATGACTCCATATGCAATAGCTTTAAACAAAAAAAAAAAACAAACACAACAAAGGGCACTAAATAAAACAGGGCACTATCAGCACCTATACACTTCCCAATCTACAAAACTGTACTGAAAGCCAGTCTTCCATTTCAGAGCTTCATCCCAGACCCCTAAGCTTTCCTTCAGTTGTTTTTGCAGCTCCAGAAACATTTTGAGGTGTGGACCCTAAGCACACAGTCTCTCTACACCCACAAAATCCATTTGTCACCTACACAAGACAGCCACATACATATTTTTCAAAGCCTCTCACACTGCAGAATGATGCTGGCTCCATGCCTTCCTAAATTTCCTTCAGACAGGACTTGGGAGGCCCCTTCATTAGCCATCCAAGGTGTCCCCAAGAGACCCACTATTTTGCRGACATTGAAGATCTGTGTCCATAAATCCCCTACACACCAAGGGATGCTTGGACAAGACCCTGTAAGACAGAGATGATTACCTTGTCAAATTAGAAACCGATCCCATCCCCTGTCAAAAGCAACTATCACAACCTAAAACATTTCTGTTCTCCTTCCTTCTCTTCCTTGCAAAAAGGACTCCCAAGCAGATACAGCAAAGTGAACGCATTTCAAGAACAAATTCAAAGCACATACACATCAGAGGGTTAAAAGTGATGAGCAGACACTCTCCGGAACATTCTGCTTCTTTTCTCTCAGGCCTCAATTCCACAAACACACGTGTGTGTACTTAACTTTAGCTAAGTAACCAGCAGGTTTCTGTAGCACACTCATGGAAACTAGGGTAAGGACACTCCCATCTGCAGAATCAGGGCCCAAGGCCGTGGCCTCTCATTGGAGTGTAGGCTGGGAAGTATCTCCCTCTACAAGACTGAAGTCAGCAGAATAAGGTCACACAATTGGAGTAGAAACTGTAGGGAAAAAAATGATGTTAAAGGGCAGTGCCACAGTGGATGGGTCTGCAACACCAGTTTAATCTGGTTCTCCACGTCAGGGGAAAAACCTGCAGTCTGAAGAGCYTTCCATTTCTACATGCATCCACCTGAGGCACTTAAACAAGTGTTGGTATAAAACAGTACATATTACAGCAAAAAAGCCAAAGGGTTAAGCCCCTAATCGCACAAATGGGAACTAGGGAAGGACAAGCATTCAGATGGAGAACACAAGCCTAGAGCATTCCTAATCTCAGCTCAGGTATTGGAGCAGCAACTTTAAGCGAGTGCTGTGGCCACCTTCTCATTTTTGTCAGGCTGGAATCTATTCCGCTGCACCTTGCCTCCCAGAGGCAGCCTTGCAAAAAGATTGTTTTTACAATCTGGGAGGCATCTGCCCAGCAATTAATAGCACAGCATTCATTTAGCAATATGTCCTTCCTCCACCCCACTCAGCCTAGGCTAAGCTTTGATCACCCCATAGTCTATTCATTCTTAAAAGTCATCAGGATGAAAACAAGTATTCAGAGGGGATAAAGGATCTATGCCTTCCTTTATATGAATCATTACAACAGGGACTCACCGTGTTAAAGTGAGTCTCAGTAAAGATACTTTCGTGAGAGGTACCTTCCAAGAACATGAATAAAAGTTGACTGCAATGTACTAGCCTACGCAGGCTTTTGAAATGCATCAGTCTCACCTCAAGTGCCTGGCCCTGCGATATGTCAAGCCTCATTAGTAGGCTGGTTTGGGGAGTCAGTTGAACTGTTATTGTCTGATTGCTCCCTTCCCAGACAGCATGACTTACACGGCAGGATTTTTTGCGGCTTCATCACAACTTAAAAGTTTCATATCACGAGCTATTATCTATGCAACATTTTCGACAGTTTCACAATTTGAGTTGTATTGCTTGTCTTCCAGAAACCTGGCATAACATGTTGACAGACGGTCTATTTGGCATTTAAAAGGCCTTGCTTTTTCGCATTGGTCAGATTGAGGAGTTTGGCCTGCCCCAGGTAGCTAATTTTACTAGTTTTCCGTACTGATATAGAGATCAAGGATCTCAGTCATGAGCAGTCCTGCTGAGCAGGAGCTGTACAAATGCAGAACAAAAAGACAACGCATGCTTTTTGCACCACTTTGAAACAGATTTTTAGCTGTCTTGACAACAAGATCTTTCTCCCTCACAACAAGCACGTGGAGCAGCATAGAGAGAGATGGCCTGCAGAAATTAAGACCTTCCATGAAACTCCCCAGAGGAAGGACTGAATAGATCAGTAAGCAGGCCTAGATCTGAAACAGGCATTGGGACACTTCTAAAAAGGGATGGTTCAGTGTGTTTTCTCCTCCCATCACTTAAAATCGCCCACACAAATACATAGACACACAGAGCAAACACAGATTTTACTTCACATATTCCCACCACTGTCTGGTTAACTTTTTTAATGCACCCATTTTTTGCTCATAAAACCAAGCACAAAAAAAAAAAAAAAAAAAAAAAAATCCGTGAGTTTCAATCTTCCCTTTTGGGTGATGATTTTACTGGTATTATTTCTGCACACATACACACTCCTGACAACTCTGTAGTTTCTCGCAATTCCCAAAAAAGATCAGAAAATGCTGACTAACCCTGTTTTTGAGGCCAAGAATAAGTGATCATGCAGACAGCAGCAAGACATAACCTGGTCAAAGTATGAAATTGCAAGCCTGGGAAAACAGAACTCATGTACATGTCTATAAACAGGACTGTACACATGCCCTTGCATGCTAGTCCTTACTCACTGTCACACACACACTATTTTTGCATCAGCTATTGCTGTGGACCTCAGATCTAAAGAGCTGCAGAGACCATCAGATGCCTAATCACCCATGATTAATCCAAATGGAGCTTTCCCATTCACAGGAACACTCCCTGCTTCCGAACAAGAACAGCAGAGTGTTCTCAATTGCGTCTCAACATGCTCTATAAAGTGTGATGAAAGAAGACAAGAAATTTATCCTGGAGAAAGACAACAGGCTACTGGTGTTTTAATAAACTTGTACATTTAGTTCTTCATGAGTACAGCCTCCTATTACCTGTGGCAAGCCAAAGCTGCTAACCAACACACGCCTCTGGGATAGTCCCTTTATATCTCTCAGAGTCCGCATTAACATGCCAAACACGCTAAGGCTTAACTTCTCTTTGTCCCTCTCACATTCCCATCTGCTGTTTCCTCAGAGTGAGACCCCAGTTTCAACAACATGCACCAGTCACACAGAGAAAGATACATTCTGGCAGGTTTGTAGCTACATCTGCTGCATAAGACTTTCGTATTTTAGAAATGGTAAGTCACGTACTTGGAAGCCCATTCTCACCTGTGCACTACAGCAGACAAAAGCTAACTAGGTTTCTCTGCATTAGGCTCTAGCTTCAGGGTACATGTAGGTGGAACTATTTCCCATAGATAGTCTTTCCTACTCAAGGAAGAAGGTGGATGCAAGGTAAGGGTTTTTCAAAAGCACATATTATTCCAGACAATTCACTTTTACAGCACCCAAAATTGTGCACTGGAAGGGCACCTTATATCTTATAGACAGCAGTGAACATCTAGGGCAGGGAGAAGGAGCAGGACAGCGGAGGGGGGGGACGACACGGACACAGACAAGGACAATGCAAAACAAACAAACAAAMAAAAAAACCAAAACAAACCACAACCGACAACCAACGAAACACACATACCAGGCTCTATTAAAGCTCTCACACCGAGACACCCAAAATCATCAGTTCCAACCAGAAGTCACACCTAGAATCCTTAGATGACACTCCAAGGTCTTTCAGTGATTTTGTGTGTGGTCTTGGTCACTCCCTGACTCAGTTTCCCCAGTTACACAATCAGGAGTTTAATTTTTATTTGCTAATACTGACGGAATGTGGATAACAGCAGTTTTGGGGGCCTGTTTTCTTGTTTTAATCTGACACACTGCCCATGATTTACTGCTTGGTTTCATGCAAAAGGTGTGACAGTTTTTTTGCAACTCCAGGAACTTCAACCTTGGCTTGAGACATTCAGTTCCACCCGAAAATGCCGAGAAATTCTCTCCCCACCCTGAAATTTCATATGGAAGAACCACGCCAGCTGCATCTGCCAAGTTCTGCTTCTATGACCACAAACTCAAAGTGAAATGTAAAGAGATGTATAAGCCCAATGTGGAGAAYCAAAAGCAGCTCCAGGACTGTGCCTAGGCATTAGGAAACCCATGCACACTGTACCTAGGCCTTTCTCTTGACATCAGTTATATTAGCTGACCTCTCGATACTTCAGTTCCAGCCAGACAACAATGCAAACACACCCCTCTACCTAAAATGAGTTGTTGTAACAACAAAAAGAGGCACTACAAGTTTCCAGGTAAGTGGAGACAAACAGGAAACTAAGATGGATAAAACAAGTGTAGTCAAAAGAAAGCAACCAAACATCACAGAAATACATGCCAGGAGCTCCAAACATGGACAGCCCAATCCAGTTCTCCAAATACACCTAAAGGGTGAAGCAATCATATGCCCCCATACACATGCTGTGACCAGTTTTTGCACCAGCAAGCCAACACTGTGCAAATAAATAAATCCAAAAGGCATGCAGAGCCATACCTACTGCCCCGGGCACTTCCCCACCAGGCCCTGCAGCCTCCACCTGCACAGGGCTCTCCTCTGGTGCCTTTTAGGATGAGGAGACAAGGGCAGTGCCTCACTTCTCCCACCTCCAGAGCAGCCAGACTGCTTGTTCCTACAGTTTAACACAGCTGCTCTTAACATACACACCTGCAAACTGAGCCCACACACCTCTGATGACCAGAGGACATGCAAACCTCCAGCCAACCTTAAGCCCCATCAGCTAAAATGGCTTCCCTGGTCACATGGGGTGTTTCCAGCCAATCACAGTCCCTGACCCAGGTGGCATCCTTCAGGGAGTCCTCAGCTGTGCTGAGGGGAAGAGGAAAAATGAGAAATTGCTAGAAAAGAGCCATCTTCCTCCCAGTGTTTCACCCAGGGCAGTTAATTAACTCCCCACTGAGAGAAACACACTGGTCCCTCATCACTTTTTACAAGCAGGCTCTGAAGCCTGTGGAGAAATGAGAGCTCTCCCCAGGGATGAGACTGGGATGGGCAGAAATTTGGAAACCTCTTTCTCCTCCTGGTAGATGGCAATGTGCCTCGGGATCTGTTTTCAAATTAGCAGGGTATTTCAGAAATCACAGGGCTTATACTTTTGCAGTACACAAGAAGCCACGGACTACTGTAAAATGGCCAACCAGTTGAGGCAGCATAACATCAGTTGGAAAACCATGAGGTGATACAAAGCCAGAGCTGAATGGTGTCAGGACTCCAGCTCAGGTTCTTCGGGGTTAAAAACCCTTCTGAAACCTGCACACGGTTAGCACAGGTTTTATAATATCACTGTGCATCCATGAGTCACTGGACATTTTTACCTGCTGCGGGTGCCCTGGCCATGCTGGCAAACCATCCCTTTACCTCTCCCTTGTATTCACATCCATCTTTTCTGTGAGTATGAAGACAAAAGAGACCTTTTTCAAAAAGGGAGGTTAACCTGTCTTTTCAAACAAACCAAAGAAAACGTGTGGTTAGAACTGTGAGTTTTCCTGATGCATCAGAACCATCATCCAGTTTCATGGAAAGCACCACAGAGCTGACAGAAGATTTTGACCCACTTGATTTCCCAGGAAGAAACCTTGGTGTTCATCTGCTGTAAAGTCTATCCTCCTCTGTCAAAAAAGGGAGCTATAAGATTAAGACTTAATTCATTCCTCTCACACATCACTCCTTTAAAGTACCAAACCGCTGCCCTAGGTTGATACAGTTTACCCAGTTTTCTTCACTGTTCCCAGCTTGTCCTTAGAGCTGATGAAGTCACTTGTTCTGTAACTTGATAGTAAAATTCACCAATACAATGCACACAAGCCCCCAGCTGGCTGCCAGATGGCAAGAAAGCCATGTGATTTCTATTAACTTTATTGGATTTGAACCTGGGAGTTGAAGACCCCATATCTCACAGCCAGTCCTTGGCTGAGTCCATTCCCTACTGCTCTCCTTTCTTTGAAGATTCAGATTTCATTCAGACAATGAGACACCTGTCTAGCCAAATACTACCTCCAGCCCTAGCTAAACTAAATCCAGCTATCCACATGAATGATGAGCACAAACTTAACTATGTGAATCTATGAAATACAGCATCTGAGCAGACACCTGGAGGTGATCTCTCCTATGACAAGTATAGYCAAGCCACCTGCACCGCAATGATATTTATGCACCAGAACTATCTTCCAGAAAAAACACTTTAAATAYAGTAATTATTTTAGATTCACAGCTAAGTGTAACTGCTCACACCACTTTGCAGATTAAAAGCCCTGAGGCAAAGGTATGTTAAGCAACCCAGATCTATGGCAAAGTGGGTTGGAACAAAACCCACTCTCTCTGCTTTATAGTGTTAAGCTGTAACTAGAAACACAATCTTCCTTTATATTAACACCTCATCTGCTCGGTGTCATTGAGAATAATGAGATAAAAATTGCAGCAACATAACTGGAATGGAAATTAGTTGGTATGCCTTGATAAGATTGTCTTCATTGCAAGGTGATACTGCTTTGTTAGTTTCCAGCTGACACATACAGAACTGGCAATAGCCTTGTGGTCTTGCATGGAGCCTGAAATGGATGCATTCCCACTTTTTCAGATGAACATTGAATGTCATGCATTGATTTTCTACTCAGCCCACAGGTGTCCTTCATGACCTGGGGCCTCAGGTAGTTGGCCTGAGAGCTCATTCTAGAACTGGAGATTTTGACAGGAAAGTTCTGTTAGATGTTACACCATAACTTTGTTGGAAGGGTGTGGAGGAAATGCTGTCCAACCTGTTAACTGAGTAAAAGGTCCTTTGAACTGTAGTTACCTGTTGGCACAGAGTTCAGTTAGGCAATCTTAATTGTTTGTATTTGTTTATACATATAAAGAAAATGTGAAGCTGTGTCACTTTGAACTAAGATAGTTTCAAAAAGATGTGGATAAACAGCTCAGGAACACACGGCAGGAACACCTAGAGGTTTCTGCCAGGGGAAAAACAGTTGAGAGACACCTCAGGACAACCCTTTACATTCATTCATCTGGTTGTTCATCCATTCATACTGTCACTACCCTCCTTTTCAGTGCCAGTGGTTTTTGATAGAGCACAAAGAAGGAGAGTCTTGAATGGACAAAACACAAAATCATGTATGCGCATATGGTGGCCAGTCCTCATATTTGGACTAGATTCTCCCACAGCATCTACGTTTTGGGAGAGTGAAGGTTCATGTTGCACGCGGATCAGATCTGGATCCACATGCATATGTGCAAAGAGTCACATCAATGGGCAGTTATCAGGGGGTTTTATGAGACTGGTGGTAGCATAAAAACACACACATGAGAACACAAAGTATTCTGGTTACCCAATATGCAGGCATCCTGCACTCCCTGTGGCCAGGCTCTCAAAGGGTATTTATTATGTGTTGTGGGGGGTGTTGGTAATGGAGAGACTACCAGAGATATGGAAAGGCAGCTAGCTTGGTTCACAGAGGAAGCACTGTGACTGTACTGTAGAGGAAAAATATAATGATGACTAAGAGAGGGAAGACAGAAAAGGAAGAAGATATTTAATGTCAAAGGGCTCCAATGCATATCCTGATTTTTAGCATCAGCCCTTTTGGGTCTACCCACGTTTATATGGAACAATTTATTGGATGGTGAGAGAGAGAAAATAAATGTAGTTCTGTAGGCTATATGCCAGAATATTCATGAGAGCTGTAGATGATTTATAGCTTACCAAAGACACTGAGATCAGTGCTTGGACCACATTGGCTATTTTTCTATGACAAGGCACAGGTCTATATAACGCAGAGGGATTAGGGCCTGTCCATCCGTCGGAGTCACTCATGGAACATCAGGTTTCTGATGCCAGGGATAAAAAGCTCCCATTTGCTGTCTCCTGGCTCTGCCCCATAAGCTGCAGTGTGTCATATGCACCACTAGTGTTTCAGCCTCTTTGTTTGCTTACAAAGCAGATGTTTGACAGGCACAGAGATAATTCCTTCAAGATCTCTAACAGCTGTGGCCAGCATTCAGATAAGAGGCCCTATATTTCTACAGCCACGCAGCCAAGGCCTTATGCAACTTGGTTAAGTTGCCCTTTGAGACACTGCCTTGCCAGCTCGAGTAAGTGGCAGACACCTCTCTACGGGAGAAGAAAATCAGTCTTTTGTTAGACGTCAATTTGCTTTTCCTTTGGGCTCAAATTTTGAAACACTATTTTTCCCTCTGTATTGTTTTTGGGAGGTTTTCATAATGTGGAGTCTTCATGCTTCCAAAMATGGCCTTCTCCTGCCCTTGCCAGCCTTCAGTGCTTTGGTGTGGAGGTAGGTTAGCTCTGTCTCTGCAGGAACACAGAGCTTTCTTGAGGTCCATGGTGTTGAGTGGCTATTTTCATAATCCTAGACCTCCTCCTGTTTGCCTGACACTGTTTGCTCTGTGCAGGGCACAGTCTACAGTTGATGGTGGAGTTTAAAGGATTCTCTTTCTGGAACTAAAATATCATTCTGTGACCATTCATTAAGGAAGAGAGAAGAGAAACCAGGCTGAACTCAGCAGAATCCCTTGGGTACCCCTCAACAAGAAGAGGAGCATCCCAAGACATTTTTGCACACAAAATGGGAAATATGGGGAGGTATAATACAGAGGTACTCACTCACACTGTGTGGACACAAGCCATCTGCAGTAGCCTAACACTGACCTGATATTGCACCCACTTAAAAAAGCAAACCCAGTGTTAGGGATTAGTGCCTTTGTCTCAACACCACCAGGTGCTGCAGATTCGGCTCTTGCTGGCTTAAATATTTTTTTGCTATAGTCCGTATCTATGGTGTCATCACAACTTCTTGGTTCACTGAAATCCAGGCTTGGTACACCTGGCTCAGAATTTAAACACAGACCCTGTGTACCCCTGTACACAAAACGCCAGGCAACAGAAAGTCTACCTGGCACATTTTACRTGTGGTTTTGGGATCCTAGAAGTAATAGAGTATGTGCAGATGACATGGAAGAGCTGACACCAAAGCAGCCAGAACTAATCCACTGACCTTTAAGTTAGGAAGGCTTTGGAAAAAACTGCAGGTAGAAGAAAAACTTTCATATTCTTAGTGAGGAGCTGAGAATAAAACTGAGCTTCATCAGTCCAGACTGACGAATTTCCTCAGGGTTGATTACTCTGGGAGTGGCCATCACAAAGGCAGATCTAGGAAACAGAACATGAGTGAAGTTCAAAACAACAGCACATGATCACTCTTTGCAAAACAGGAGTCATAAAAAGTCAAAGGAACTATTAACACTTCGCCCTTCTGTTGCACCTCCCTTTGGAGGACTTCAGTGCGCTTCAAAGACACGTGTCAGATTGTGATGCCTTTACTCATGCACCTTGCTATATATGTGACCTCATTTGATTTTATGGTTCAAAGCAGTACCTTAAGTACAAAGGGATCAGATTCTTGCCCTAGCCGATGCAGTGTCAGTCATTTTAGGATTGTTTTTTTTGATGAAAATGTTGAGTCAGAAATTACTGCAACTTTCTCTTGTCTTTAGTCTTTATATTCAGAGTCCAAGGTAACATCAGTTACAAATACAGAAGTCTGATGATCAAGACACTAGTCAAGGAAAAACAGAAAACTACCTGACGTATTAAGCACTGCTCTCAGTGGTTGTTACACTGCACATGCAATATTATTTACTGCATTAAAAGGTATGAAGGGCTTCGGCCTAGTCTTACACTTGCTCTTTCAAATTCAAACAGGGGATCATCTTAGCTCCTCCTTGGATGCATGTGAAAGGTCACTGAGCACAGGCCCATTGAGATATGGGTAAGCTGAATCAGGAGCCTGTTCTGTGCTACATTTTGCCCTTGCTGAAAGAAAGGTCACCCACTATAGCAATTCCACAGTGGGTAAAATTTAATGATCGTCTTAGCATGGCATATTCCTATTGTTGTTACAGTGATCCTAGTAAAAATATTCACAAGGCTTCGCCTGGCTGTAACTGTCATTAACAAGGATTTCCTCTTGCAACATATTGTGGTTCAGTTAAATGATAATTCCACTAAGGGACAGTGTCCATATAGCAATGGTATGCATGACATGATCCTGCAGATGGTCAACATTTAAAAGAAGTAAAAATGTCTTAGATGTTTTTATGGCCATTTCACAGTAGTGAGAAATGAGATTAGATTAGATGGGATTGGATTAGATTAGATTATTTTTGTTCTGGCCTATATTCTGGGGGATTTCTGGGAGCTTGAAATCACATTGTGAATCCATTCTTCCAAGTGGAAGGAGCTGGAGCAGAATTTCCTAGAGCTTTTCTGCTGTTTTCCTCAACTCCCAGGTGCAAATTGTGTTGATTCTTCCCCTTTGGCCCCTTCCTCTGAATTTGCTTAGGGGAGTGTTTTGGGAAAGTCCTGCTGAGCTCTGGCCAGGCTTATTGAGGTAGGGACTGCCTGCGTGTCCCCTGCCTATACATGACCTTCACAGTCCTAGACTACTGTTTCTCTGCTCTGCCATAATCCAACCAACATCACTGAATACTCACTAGACTCCTTCTGACTTTGTGTCATGTTCAGGTGTGGAAGTGCCCACTAATACCAGAGCTGCTTCAGTAGGTTGCTCTGGGAATCAGATCCAACTGAACACAGTACCTTCATGGTACTGAAAGTGAAGCCACTAGCCCACACTTTGAGTCAAAGCTGAAATGCTGAGCAAGGGGAATTGGGTTCTCTCATTCATCTATGGCACAGAGCAGCTAAAACCATAGCTGCCCAAGAATATGGGGAAGAATGCTTTGAAGCACCAGTGCAGCCCTGGGAGCTGTTTCACAGCAAATATTTTCATTAGTGTTGCTCATTAATCAAGTATTTCCATTTCTGGTGGTTTTCATTGCTTGGTTTTTAGCTTACAGATATTCTTTGGAATGGTTAAGTTCTTCCCTTCCCCTGTACAATTGCTCAACATGGTCACAGTTTTGAGACAAACTGTACTAGTCGAGGGCAGAATTTGGATGGCCATGCCAGAATTTTGCATTGCAACTTTTCTGCAAGCAGATTTCTTTGGTTTAATCCTCAGGTCAGACATCTAGCTGATATATATAGAAATTACTTTCCATGGACCCAACTAAAATGAATCTGAGTGTCCAGTGAGAGAATTATTGTTTGCGACTGATTGCACTCAGAGTTGCAACACAGGGGAGAGTGGTTTTTTGCTTTTTTTGCTTTTTTACCCCTTGTCGCCTTTGGAAATTTCACAACCTTCAGTTTGCCAGACTCTGAGTCTGAGCTGAGGATCTTGCAACACCGGCTTATCAATGCCACTGAAAAACAAATCTGTACAGCGTCATAACTTTCATTGATCCACCAGGTTGGATCCAAGCTGATAGCAGCTTAGATGGGATCTCAGGAAAATAAAAGTCAGACTTGTTGATTCAAACTGACATGGAATTGCAGCCTGGCAGCACATAAGCCTTCTGGTTATCAAACAGACCACAGGGCCCAAGACTTCGCTCAGTACAAACTCTGACACAGTACAGTAAGGCAGGCACCTTCAGGGGTAGGGCTTTTCTGATCCAGGACTTTCTCTTCAAAGTTACACCTCTACTCAGAGTAACCAAGAGTCCAGTGGCCAGATGACTGCATGTTGGCAGGAACCACAGCATACCTCTGCACTGCCTGATTGATAGAAGGGACTTGAACCTGGGGAACAATTGCCTGATATTGTCACATGGGTAAGGGAGAACGTGCAGAAATGCTACATACTACGGTATACTAGTACGTATATTTAAAACAAGCACACAAATATATCTCACACAGAGTCTCATGGACCCATGAATCTGGTTGCTGCAGAATGTTATGAATCCAAAGGCATAACTGTGTTCAAAAACAGGATCAGCCCATGGCTGATCTCTGGTACTAACCTGAAGACCCACAAGGAACTTATGGCTTCGAAGATCCCCAAGWTGCTGCTAGCTGTAACTGGAAGGACAGACTAGCTATACTCATTTCTTTTTCTCTTTCTGCAAGTAACCACCACTGGCCACTATCAGTGAGGAGCTAAAGCCCTAATTTCAGGCAGTATGGCTAATTTTAAGTTACAGTCTAGACTTTAGCCAGTGAATCAGAATTTCCTGAAATTACTGAGCTTCCACACCAGGTGCTGTAGGTATTTACCATGCTGCAGCCATGAGTTTTCTTTTCATAACATAGCAACGTGTGCCAGATTTTATAGGCACCTGTGTTTTATAGTCAGTGTGCCTCAGGGATGAAGACTGTGCAGATGTTACTGATTTTCCTTAATGCTTCTCCAAATTTTGGATTTGCTCCATAATCCAACATTGATTTGTGTTGGAATAGTCAATGGAGCCTAGAGTACCTACTGCTCTCACTTCATGGCAGTAGAGCTGCAGTGTGTTCACCGCATATTTGTTGATATTTTTTCCCCCCTCACCAATGACCCTTGCAATACTGACACACCRCAACAGGACTTTGTGTGGGTGGCCTGTATATATGAGTGAGTGGGTTGCACAAGTGGAGGATGCCTGGGGAATACTCTAAACCCTCAGCCTGCTGCAGGTCTCCAGACAAATGTATTTTCCAGCAGATTTGTGCAGAAATAGGGAATCATTACAGGCTTGGTCCTGCCTGGGGCTGAGAGTTTGAGCCTGGGTCTAAGAAAGAACTTAACCATGTAAGTGTTTTTGCAGGATTCTTGCTAAAACTTAAGCATGCTTATACATGCTCTTGTTGGAGCTAGACCAGAAAACTCAGCACCTAAATGCACAAAGACACACAGCTTTAGGGCAAAAATCTAGACAATGGGAATTTTTGCTGTTGACCACGATGTTATCAGAACAAGATTCAATATCTATCATCACCTAAGGGTTCTCCTGCTGCTGCCAGCCAGATCAGAGGRATGGAATAAGTGGCTGCAGCCTCTAGGAGAGATTCAGCAGCAGCTCCCCAGGAATAGCCAGTGTCCCTCACAGCATGTCCCTCCCTCATAGCAACAATAGCCAACATGGCCTTGCAGGGCAGCCATCAGACAGCCACTGTAGGAAACTGCCTACCTTGCTGGTACCAAAARCCAAACCTGTGAGCACTGTCTTCCAGTCTTCCATTGGATAGGTAACTAGGGATTTCCATTACATTTTCCAGCACTTTGTTCCATCACACCCATCATTTTCTTTGCTGAACAAGGCATGTCAGCAGCAGGTTTCAGCCTTKCTCATCCTTCATACTCCATCTCATCCAGGACCAGGAACATCTTGAGAGTGCCAGAACCATGACTGCAGCATCTAAAAAGGCAAAGTCCTTGAGGACTCCTCCTCCCTGAGGAGGCCAAAATGGCCCCATCACAAGGAGAGAGATGCTAGGCTCCTGGGACCTGCGGGGTACAGCCAAAAGAGGCATTGCAGACTTGCTGTAGTGTGGGGTCTTTGAAAGCTATAGCACACAGCATGGACCCAGATGCCACCCATCCAGTTAACCCCATATAATCAAGGTTCACTAGTTCGGCTCTTGCCCAATGAGAAGAGCTTTAGAAATGCTCTTGTTGATGCTTTTGGCATATGGGACCTGGGGGCTGTTGGTTTTGTTTATGTTTTCCTCTTTATTTGTTTTCTTTTATTACGTTAATGTAGTCCCCCCTACAAGTACTGTTGCCTGGATCTGTCCCATGGTCTTGTTAGTGATGTCACTGGCAGGGTTATGACCACTTCTGACAGCACATGCAAAAATAACCTTTCAGAAGATAAGGAAGCCACTGGAAGGACTGATATACCAGGAGGCAGGAATCCTGCTTCTGTGTGAAATGTCCCATGTCAATAAACCATTAAAGAGGGAGAAAAATATGATGAGTGTAAGAAACACTGCATCAAGCATTAGATTTTCCTTTAGATCTCACCCCAAGCTCAACAGAGGGACAAAGGATCAAGGACTTCATGTTGGCTTCATCTCCTTCATTCTGTATTCTTGACGGGAGCAAGTGAGAAYGTGAGGACTGACCTTTCCTAGAACCTCTTCCGCTTTTCCTGGAAATAAGTCTTCGGTCACATGATAGTGTTTTGCTGCTCTTTAGGAATTCCAAATCCTGAATGAGGCAGACAGTAAACAAGGAAACCTGATACCTCAAGGACAGAAGGAGAGAGAGAACAAGATGTCCATAGACACACTGGAGTGTGTTCAAGCATTGCCATGTGTTCTGTGGTTTGTTTATAAATGTACCTGTCTCTGGGTGTACACACACACACATATATGTACACTCCTACAGAGTACATACTATCATTTTTTATTCCACATCACTAAAAGCAGACCAGAGAGAGTCAGYCATAAACAAAGCGAGGTTCTCCAGGACAGGCACCGCTCTTTCAGCCCAGTCCTGACCACAGCCCTGTCTTTGTGTCTGCAGCTCTGTGGTTTCAAACCCAGTTATTTTCTGGCACAAGGCAGGGATTGCAGGGCCTCGTTTGTGGGTGCAAGCAGGTACATGAGCACCCACAAGCTGCCACTCAATACCAGCCTCTCTTGGCTGGCTTGTTATTAAAACCCTGTCTGGCTTTTAAGGAACATAGCTGACTTTGTGGCTGCTGGGGATGAGACGTGGGGTGGGTGCTGGAGAGCAAAGGGAGGATTTTTTGAGCAAATAAGCAGCATGGTTAAAAGAGAGATGGGACCGATTCCTTGAAAGGCACAAGGAGAAAGAAGAAAGTTGGAGAATCAGGGGAAGCAGCTGKATTGGTACACCACACCACTGAGACCCTTGCCCAAAGGGAAAAAGATAACCATAGGAGAAGCCTGAATCTTTACACTAGAGCATGCTCTTTCTCCTCTGAGCCAGATGCAGTTTGCAGTCCTGTGCCAAACACTCACACGAACTCCAAAGAGCTTCTTAATCCTAAGACATTTTCAGTCTTAATGTTAAACACTTACCTCTTATCAGAAAATTAGCCTTAAACCTAATACACCTGGAACTCAGCCATAAACAGGGTCAAAAATTGCTTTTTCTCCCTCCATTTATAATAGAAAACTTTTAGACAGTTGGAGACAAACCTCTGCTATCAAATCCTTCCCAAGTGAGTTAATTTGCTGCCATTTGCAAAATGTTGATCAAGGAGCCCTGTTTGCTTAATTCATTTTTGGAGGCACAACCCTCAGTGGTACTGTGAGAGGAACAATCATAGCAACCAGGCCATTAATTAAAGCCTTATAAAACCCCAACTGAAGTTATTGGAAGGATTCCCATTGATCCATTAGATTTTGGATAAGGCTTGAAGTACAGCAATTGAACTGTAAAGTGCATAAGAGACCTCTTCCCTCTCTTGCCAGATTTTTTCCTGTTACCGGTACTTTCCTTTGTGTGACCAATGCCACAGGGATCAACGACCAAAATCTCTGCCAGGAAGCAAAGGTGGTTTGTTTTGTGTGCGGTCCCTGCAGCATTGGTTTTAGGGCTTGGTTCGAGCTGCCGGGTGCTGTCTCCCTGTCTTCCTCGTGCTGTGGTAGCTCCAGGGCCTTGCGATACCAGCACGGCTGTGACTRACAGTACTGCACAGTGGCATGGGTGCAGCACAATCTTACAGAGTAAGGAAGGAGCCTTGCTGCAAATTTTGCCGTATCCCACTGAAATGGGCTGAGCTTTACTGGTCGATGTGGACAGCGACCTCAAGGTATTTAGCTGAACAACTTCTCGTAACAAAACTGTCTTCTAACACTGCATGCAAAGCCACTGTCCAGAGCCATTCACAGAATCTTTCCTCAGTCCTCTCCACTGTTATACACTGGTTTAGCCTAGAAAGCACTACGATCAAAACAGTGGAGTGGAGTAAATACTGAAACTRTTGGAAAGAAAAAGACCTCACTCATCTCAAGGACTATGGCAGTATAGCTTCTTGGTTAGAGAGCTGCTGGGGACTCTTGTTCTAGCCCTGAGGTAAGCACCTGCCAGATCATTTTTCCGCTGCGGTGTTACTTTCTGTAATGTAGAACTAATTATTAATATTACGTGTCACTAATACAACTTATACCCAGCCTAAGAGGCCTAATAAATACTGGAAAGTTCATGAGGAAATTCACATAGAGTTGCAACACAATGTTAATACTCATCATATAATTGGAAACTTCAGCTCCCCTGCCAAATCAATGGGGCTATGACGTTCCTGCTGTTCCCTCCCGCCTGAGTACAGCTATACAAACAACTCGCCGCGACTTTGCCATCCTGCAAGGAGCTGCCTGTCTGCAGTTGGATATACCCTTGGATAAATGTCAGTGTGCTTCCTTGGCCATGAAAACATGGGAAGATGCTTTCTACCCTCTGCAGCGTCATAGTGGGCAGCTGGGCTGTTACTGGGGAGGAACAGACAGGCCAGAAATCAGCCCCAATTTATCTCAGGCCAGCTCGTTCATGCAGCCATAGCCTGGAGCTGCTGCAAGACACTTCTGGGCCCAAGTTTTCATCTCTGGATCCTCTGGAGAGAGTTCTAATGGGCTGAAACATCTCAAAGGAAGATTAAAAAAACGGCCAACAGTGATATCTTTTGCCAATCAGCAAAATTTTTTCCTGACAATCCACCAGTGTGTGGATGCCTGGTGGTTTATATCCCTTCTGATATTTCCTCTCCTATCACTTATAACTGTGAATTCTCTCATTAGTCATACTGCACCACTTCCAGCACAACATTTAATCTTTCTTCATCAAAACACCATTTAAACAAAGATTAACCTATTTGAAATATGGCTGCTGTCGTCACTTCCCTCTGTGCTGTATTTATTTGCTGCTCTAGTCTTTTTTGAGGTAGTCGTGCCAGGTAGCTTTTGATGAGTAACATATTGTTCGCATGTTGCTGTCATGTAGCCAACAAAGCCCCAAAKACGCCATCAGAAGTAAAAATAAAGCTCATTGCACGATGCTGAAATAAGCCTTTCTGCATGAGAGTGTGTGCCCTACCCTGTCAGACAGCTCTTTCCCATGCCATTCTCTCCATCCCCCTTTGGAAAACATCCTGCTCCCTTGCGCAAAAAGAAAGCACAAATCCCCTAGATTTCACTTGAAGGAAGCATGTCTCACTCGGAGTCACTTTATGACTGATTAAAAACCTAACTGCAGATAAAAGTTGTTAGGGAGGGTGCAGAATATTCCTGCTGTAGCTACAGCCACTGTAGAGAAGCAAATTGTCCCTATTGAGGTTAGTCTGAGTGTATGCCCATTTCTTCGCTAAATAGTCATGCATGCACTGTGGATGTTTGCAAGCATAAGCTAACTTATGCTAATRTTGCAAATGTGTTTGCAAGTACTCAGCTTCAGAAATCTGTTCTGTTGTCTTCCTATGTAGAAGTGGCCAGCAGAATGCACTGTACGTGCAGCACAGATATCATTTGGATCATTGCTCAATGCCCACAGGGCCAGGGTTAATAAAGCAAAAGGGAACAGAGCACCAAAGCACTCTTGATAACTGTATGTGCACCAGAGACCATTTTATTGGCTTTGTGAAGGAGCTTTCTATCATCTAATTGCTCAATATTCAAAGCAATACTTGATACTGCTTATCCAGAGATCTACGGTTCCAACCAGAAAAATATATAGACTGACAAAAAGGGCAGCGTTAGGAAAGTCACAGCAGGATTTGCAATGGAAAAGCATCTAGCCAAAGAAAAGCTTCAGTGATCAAACGCTATGAGATAAAGGTTGGTCTAGGATCTGTAATAAAACTCGAACTTTGCATAGCCAGGGTGTAATTCTGGAAGGAATTAAGAGGTCCCCACTCTAATTTGAAGTAGGCTACATATTATTCCCCTTACAAAGGTAGGAATGAAGGTTAAGGGTCTGCCTAACACCATAGGGCAGAGGACTAAGCAAATGTGGAGCCTAGTCATTCCTCCACGTGATACCATTTCCTACCAGATCTAATCCTATATGGTGTTCAGCACCTCCTGTTTATACACTTCTGAGCATCCTCAAATTCTTTGAGTTGGTCTGGGATGGCCAGAAGTCATTACCAAAYAGATAAGGACACGTTCTCCTTGCTTAGAACAGTAGTTCAAATGTAGTTTGTGAGGACACCAGCAGAGGAAGAACTTGTGATAAGGGGAAGATTTTAAACAGGATTACAACAAGGAAAAGGAGACATAATACCTGCTGCATTTTGCTCATGGGAGAAGTAGAGGGAGCAGCATAAGAGAAGCGTGGAGCTGGGGGTGCAGAATGAGACAAGACTGGAATGAGCAGGGCTGTCAAAACAATACCAACCATCTCTGAAGGCGAGGCCTGGGAGATCCCCACATCCCCTTCTTTACCACACAGGGAGGGATTTGGGGATCTGAACTAGAGGGGACAGGGGAAGGAGGAGGAAAGAAAGACATTTCCAAGCCAGATGCAGGCAGCATGTCCCCCAGAGTCAGGTCCAGCTGGGGGAAGGAGGGAACCTGGCCAACCTGGGACCCAACTGTAATTTTAACAACCAGATGGCAGGCTCGATGCCCAACTTGAGGGCAGGAATCTGTATGTCTTCCTCCAACAGCTAGGTCACCTTTTCTTTTCTCACTCTGCATGGACAAGCTCCACTTCAGTATGATTTGCTGTCATAGAGGCATAAAGAAACCAAGCCAGACACTGCCAGATCAGAGAGCTTTGGGATGGCCGCACAGTCACGCTCATGTTGATGGGGAAGCAGTTTGAGTCAGTCTTTTACAAAGTGGCCTGAAAAGCCACAGGACAGTGGCTGCTTTCTGAAGTCTCCCACTCTCGCTTCTCTCTAGTAAAGGCTCACAGAGGGTCTCGGCTGGCCGTCCTGGCTGGGCAGACTTCCCTGCGGGAGGGAGGGAGGGAGCAGGACCTGACACTGTTTGTTTTGCACATGTTTTAATCAGCAGAGCAACGCTTCATGAGTACTCTTGTACATGCCAGGAACAATCCTCCTACACAGAGTTGTCAGTGATATTAAACAGAGTGAGAAGACAAGAAGGCCCAACCTCATATGGGTCGGAGCTGTTATTTTCAGGGTCAGATCGAGAGCCTGAGGGATGGACTGACTTAGGAGAAGACCTTCTTCTTGATTTAGTTAGACACAGTGAACAGGCTCTGCCGTGAGGCAGAGGAGGGGAGGGGGTGAAAGGAACCCCCTGCAGAAGCCATGGCTCTTTATGACAAGCAGTTAAAGGCTAGGGTTTTGCACAATTCATTGAATGCACAAGTTCACGTCTTTCCTCCAATGAGTTCATATTTGTCCATCTCAGCAGTGCTAGATCTTTGTTCCACTGCAGCCCCATGACTGATGAAAATAAGATAATGCTGAGTTTGGACAGCTGGAAGCTTATAATTACCTCTTTTTAAAGTCTGTATTGTATACATGTGTGTGTATATATATGTATGTATATATATGCAGATGAAGATGTGGCTCACCTGTTGATACCCTGTACATCCTCTTTAACAAACACAGAGAGGAAAATAATGCTTCAAGACACTGAATAGAGAGACACAGATTGTAGAGGTTTAAACCTACTCATGTTGCCACCAACAACCAAAGTCCTGTTGTCTTCAGTGGGGAGGTAAGCCTGGTCGTGCTTTGGTACTGTGGTGATCCATGCCTAAAACAGTCACAGATTGATAGATCCATATCTGAGTTTGGATTTTAAACTCTTTTAGGCAAGAAACTCTCTTTTCAGTGTCTGTAGTAATGTGAAACCCTTTTTGAGCATTATAATAAATCCATTACCGCTGATAGCAATTACTGTAATGATCAGTAACAAACTCCTCTGGCAACACACAAGAAATAGCTGCAGTCTCCCCCAAAATGGTGGCAGGGAATTGCCTAGAGATACACCTAGTCATATTCTCCTGTCATTTACCCCATTGGAAGCAGGAAGAAACGCCAACAAAGTCAATGAAYCACAGTCAAGTTGGTTGTTCCCCGAGACCTGCACCCACCACCAAATCAGACCGAGGTGTGCTCGTGCACAAATGGAGCCTGCCAGGGGAAAAAAGTCTTACTCCCAGCAACTTCCTAGGACTGCTGTGGTGAGTGCAAGATTTCTCATCTGTGGGTCTGATCCTGCCCAACACAAGCAGTTTAAGCACAGACTGCTAAAGATCCCCTCGCCTTGCATGGGTTCATGATCAAGTTGTAATTGCTCAGCTATTGCATCTGTTTGTGTAATTAAAACCAGCTGTCTTTGTGCTAGCTTCCATCCAAGAAATAGCTGCGCAAATACATTTTTTACTGTTAATGTAAAGAATAATATTGTGGCATCTGCCCTAACTGGCCCTTCAAAAGTAGCATTGGYGTTTTAATTTCTTCCTAGTTCACACAAAAATGTAACCCCCCAAAAAAGTCCGTTCCTGTCCTTTCTTATAATCCAGCACAAGGCCTGAGACATTTCCCACTTGTATGGATTTATTGCCTAGTAATTATAGTTCATGAAATCCATTCACAGTAAAGTGTGTCCTGGATACTCCAACTCTTTCTGGCAAACCAAATGTTTAACATCATGAGGGGTATAAAAATATAAGCAATCGTGTTTGAGTCACTTTTAGTACAACCGATTAATTTGCAGGGTCTGGCAGTGTTTATAGCATAAATCACACTTTAGAGATGGGAAAATACTCCTAGATTATCTAGTTCAACTGYTTTTTGCAAGTATGTATTCTCTGCTGCCTTCATCCAAACCTAATTTGAGAAATATCTCTATGTATGAGATTTCCACCACTTCCCTTTGGGATTATCCAACAACTTGACAGAAATCACTGTTAGGAAATATATCCTGACATTTAAATGTACAGTTTCCATTGCTCAGTTTAAGCTTTTTACTCCTAACGTTCAAACTTGAGTTAGCATCCCATTCCCTTCCCTTCCTTCCTTCAGYGTTCACAGCCTCCAGATATTTGCAGCTGGTTCAAACTTCCTGTAGTTGTCCGTTGTTTCTGCCAGCTAACCCGTGTATTGGTATGGACAAGGACACTTCTCCAGCTCTGCTTCTCTCCAGGTCAGGAATCACCCTAGAGCTCTTGGACATGGTTTTGCCAGCAGCGGAGAAGAGAAAGGATTGCTAAGGCCAGGTCAGCAGCCAAGGCAAACAGTCGCTCTCACACAAGGGAGCTATTTCCAGTATTTTGAATTATTTCACTTTTAATAGGTGTTTTTCCCCCTCTGGTAACGGTTCAATCACCTTTCTCTTAGCTGAACCACTCCTCTGACAAGAAAACAGGAGCAACCAACCAAGACATGTTTGGAGCTAAAGGCTGCTGCTATTTACTTGTGTATTTTGCTTTCTCACAAAAGTGCTTGGCACGTTGTGGCCTTGACACCGAGCGAGGAGAGACCGTGTGTATGAGGCATGTAAGGTACATACTCCCCTCCTTGGCAGGAGTCCCTTGGCAGCAGCAGCTTAATGCACAGTTCAGTGTCCTGCCTTCCTCCTCCCGATCCCCCTGCTTTATTTTGCACTTGATACATGCGAGCGCTCTCCCCTCCGCTCGCTCAGTGCCCTTATGGGGACACGAGAAGTGGAGCTGTGGCCCTGAAGTCAGTTCAAAATTCCCACCGACTCCTCCGAGGCCAAGATTTCACTTTAAATGACCGTTCTTCAAAAACAGTGAAGGATTAAAACTGTGCCACATGAGTGCACTGGTTAAAATGGAAGATTTGCTAAGCAGTTACAGGGTCCAAAACAAGTTACAGAGGGTCAAGTTTCCAGTTCAGTGAACCCTGTCAGCTGTCCCAGGGCACTGCCTCACTTGGGAGAACAGACTTGCCATCCGCAAACACCAACAAGAATTAAAGGCTGAGATTTCCAAAGCTCGGGGCCTTGGAGGCACGAAATCTGTTTGTTTTTACACTGATTGAGAATCAGATTCCTACCAGACCTCAGCCTAGGAAGGCACGCACTCTCCTCCAAGTTCAGAGAAGTGAGGTTAACTGGATTTGACAATGTCTGGCATTGCCACGGCACCCGCAACAAATCCACTCGACACCACGACCCACGTGGCTCCTGGAAGAGGTGCAAGGTCTGCCGAGAGCCGCTCGCAGCAGAGAGCCGTGCTGGCAGGTGCGGTCACCGCTTTGGTGGCCCACTCCTGTGCAGGGGAATCAGGCACTGACGTGACACCAGGCTGCATTGCTCCCCTGCATCACTGGTTTTTGGCACAGGGGAAGCTGGCAGCAAGGACATCAGGGAGGGACTGAGATTATTGGAAAGGGAAGCGATGAAGGAAAGAATTCAAGACAAAGAAAATCTTTCCTCGCCTTTTCAGTCTCTCTGACCTTCTAGAGTTGGGTACCTACATGCTCATACCACTTGAATATAAAAAAAGGCAACTTAGGGTGTGCATCAGGCAGTTACCTGTGGTGCTTTACACATGCATACATATCTTGCAGCAAGCACTGAACTGTTTCATTGCCAACAATTTAGCCATATTTTTAATTAATGCAGAACAGAGTATCTCTTTAAAAATGTTTGAAACAAGCACCTGGGCCAAACTAGACAACCCATGTCTCTCTTTTACTCTTACTGAGGGCAAAACTCCTGCACAATCATCTTACAGTGTGCTGTACCCTGCAGCTGGGAGGAGATCAAACCCTTTCTCCTAGAGATGATGTGTTTATAAAACAGTGACCTGCAGCAATGATAAGACCAACACAACAGAAAATAGCAGGTTCAGCTACTTCTGTGCCCACTTTCCCTGTGTGGAAATGTCACCAACTGGACGAGGTTGGAGCATAACCAGAGAAGCATCTCAGCCCTTCCTACAAACCCCTGCTTCCTGAGGCAGTTCCCTTCTTAGTCCAAGACACATATCTCCAAGGAGGTGAAATGCTGCTTTCCCCACCTTAGCACCTATGAAAGGGCCCAGGTGAGGCAAGGTGTAAGAAGTAGTACGATCACAGAATGTCACAGAGTCAATGTTCAGCTGAGCTCCTGCATACACCTCTCCTGCTGACAGCCTGCTGCAGAGCCAGTCCTACCAGTGCAACACAAGCATGGGCATGTGCCAACACCCCCATTTTCAACCAAGGATACCTGGCCATATGAAGCTCTACAGGGGCAAGAGGTCTTCCATGGTACCAGAAAGCCAAATGCCCTCACATTACCTCCACCCCTAACGTGCACTTGGCGCACTGATCGTTACGCTGAACATATACCACAAAATGCCTCTGCAGTGGTGGGATCCGAAATTTATAGGACGGAAAGGTCTTAAAGATAAAAAATTCTAGGGCTTGAATGAACAAGCATTCCGGATGCAAACCTGAATTCAGTGCAAGGTCAGAGGAGTTTCTCTTGTTCAAAATATCAGATCATGACATAGTTTGTAGGATGAATATGTCAGTCAAAAAGTCTGAAGCTTTCTGACAGACCCTGGCCCATTGCAACGCACAGCTCTCTCCTGTGGGTGCAGTGTGAAGATGTACACTGTGTCCTCTCTTCTCTGCAAGGTATTTCATCAGTCACCAGGCTGTTCTGCAATGTGCTTAACAGCATAATTGTGTAAGCTCAACGAAAGTGAAGGCAAAGAGCAACTTTGGCAATCCCTGCCCAGGACAGCAAAGGTGATGAAGGCTGAGAATGGTCCTGCCGTTCAGTCACAGTACAGGTGGTGATTAGATATTTGCAGAGGGTTTTGCAGGTGTTTGCAATCCTGAAACAAGGAAGCAAAAGCTCTGAAAGGAGATATATGTGAGCTCTTTTATTGCATCAAGTTGGTTGACTAAATGCAGCAAACGGTGTAAAGTTTAGTGACTGTGGTTTCTCCCTTTGCTAGAGCTGATACCACAAGATAAAATTGTGGTTTATAATACCTTTATCAAAAAAATGGTAGTCAGCACTAATCATAATCAATGCTCCTTTGCAAAACAACAGCCAAGGAAGGGAGCTGAGCCTGAGGGAATGGATTTAATCAGCTTCATTGACATTTGGCCTGATTAATATAACTGGAACTGGTCTCCTGTCTTGTTTAACACAAGAAAGTCTTGACAACTCACCACCAGTAAACCCCCAGACTGATCTTGAGAACTAGCCTTCACATTAGATCAGGGCSGGGGGGAACCCAACACCAAACCACATTTGTCTTGCACTTCCACAAAGCTTTCTCCTGTTCTGAATGACACTGCAAGAGCTGACAGGGGCTTCCTCCTGTCCCCAGTATTTCAGTTAAAAATGCCTTGTGCTTCTCACTGAGCTCTCTAGAAACTGATGCATTAAGTTAGTTCACACCAGAACGTGAGATGGGGCCATCGCATCCTTGATCTTCCTTTCATTCCCCCATGCATGGTTTTGGTTTATTTTTTTTTTTTTCACGCTGCTCTTCTATTTGAGGGATACACACCAAAAGCCATAGTTTCCAGGAGCAGAGGCAATGCATCCAGACAGGAATTACTATATGCAAGCAACCTGGGCAAAACATGCATGCTGCCCTGAATGGGAACTTGGGATGCACCTGGATTTTTTTTTCACATGTTAAATGCATGTGAGGATTGTTCCAATGAAAGGTGCTGAAGTGGCGGAGACTGAAGTCCTGTATTGATCTCCCTAACAGGCAACAGCAACGCAACGTGCCCTGGCCCTGACCCGCATGGCYGGCTGCAGGGGTAGCCACTCTCTCTTGAGCACTGGGGCTCCCCATTGAGAAAGCCAGCACAGAGGGCAGGTATGTCACTGGACGGATGACCAGGCAGAGGACATTTTTCTACTGGGTATGTCCACTTATTCCCACCAGGAGACAGTCATCTTTAACACTGCTAAACACCTCTGAAGTATTTTTTATGGCTTATAATCTGGCATTACAACCTACAGAGGAAATCTGCAGGATGGGTGCTTTTTATAGAAGGGTGGTATTAGGACCTGCCTTTGGCAATTCATGCAGCAACATCTTGCCTGCTCCAGGGATGCTGGAGAGAGCAATACCAGTTTTCTGATCACAGACAATGATGCAACTAGACCACAGAAAACCTTACCTTCAATAAAGGTTAAAACAATTAAAAGCTGACTCAAAGGTTTGGTGATGAGATATAAAGTCTTTTTGCCTCCAGATAACTGGTGCTAATTATATAGRTTTTATTTTATGATGATGTTGCAAAGTCATGATAGCTCAAGTAGTTCCCGGGTGAAATGAGCCCAGTTCCCCTCAGACAGGGCTTCAGGCAATGAAAGCCCAAAAACGGTTGCCTTCAGCCAGGCCTCYGGCTTGTGATCTCAGCTTCAGGGCCAAGGCTTGGCAATGCTGGGACAAAGAGTCGCTTTCAAAGATGGCTCTTCCCTGCTGAACAGCAAACCATCTTTCTGCTATCCTCCCAACAGCACAGTGCTAAAAGGTGTTTTACAGGCAGTCTTGGAGAAAAGATCCCTGTGATGAGGGCTTGCAGTCAAAATAAGAAGACAGAGAAATAAGAGAACACAAGAGGAGAAAAAGGGAAAAAAATTATAAAGCAACTGGAGTGCACTGATTGGGGCCCTTTGGGATGCTCTCCTGGAGTTGTCCTGGGAACTGACAGATAATCCCAGGGCTTTGACTCCGGCAACTTTTGCCAGCAGCATCCTTTGGTCCTAGTAACATAATAATCAAACACCTCAGAAGGGGCTGCCAGARTCATTTGGATTCCCTTGTGGCTAATTATAGATTTTAAAGCTGTGGAGGGACTGGGTGTTTCCTCCATAAAAAAAACAGTGTAATTGTATAACTCCACATCTCCTTGCTTTCTAATGCGACGCACATAGGGAATCTCATACATCAACTACAAAGTGCGTATTGTTCTTTGTCAGCAGATAAATAATTCACCATCTGAAGACTTGGAAGCTTTTCTCTTAGTTCAGGATTATTGTTCCACTTGATGCATGAAGTTGGCAGCTTTACTTTCTTCTTCTTCCCGAGAGAATTGGATCACTCTAAGACTTGAGTAACTTCCAGGCTAATAGCTCACAAAGATTTTTTTGTGTGCGCGCGCACGCATGCGCATGCATTCCTATGGAAGAAGTTAGGTGGAGCGGTGATTTCATTTGTCTTTTATTGTCATTCATTCTTAAATATGGACATTTAAAAACAATTAAAAAACCAAACTATGATGTTGCAACTGTTGCCTCTTCAATTTCTTCCAGACATCTTTAAAATCTATGATGCTCTATCAGCCAAAAGTTTCAAGAGAGGAGGAAAGGGCTGTGTTGCTGGTTGAGGATTTGGGTTTGCTTTGCCTTTTTTTTTTTTTTTTTTTTTTTTTTTTTTTTTTTTTTTTTTTAAAGTATCCAAGTGAATTTGTATTAGCATACATATGACCATGGTATCGCTATGTGGTCACGGCTGTCCTTTACTGCAGCCTACCCCTTGCTAGACTATTCCAGCAATCAAAGAAACACATGCTTTCTGGCAGGCATGAACTAGTCCATACCCCATTTTTCAAASCAAGGGGAAGTCCAGATCTTTATCCAATAGCCCCATTCCTATGTTTCATTAGTGCAGAAAAAAACAAAGATCAATACAGACCTCCATCAAGAGAGAAAATTCCTAATGTGATTATGCTTTTATTCTGGTATTCTTAATATTAATTAAAATTGTCTTGAAGAGGAATGTTTTTCATTGACTTCAGCAGGCTTTGGATGAGAAACAGTCTGGAGGTTTTTGACAAAATGTTATTTTGACAGAAAATGCAGACTCACTGAAATTGAAACAGTTCCTGGGAGTAGTTTTCAGTGACAGCTCAGTAAAAATGCTGTTATCTCAGGTCCATGATGTACTTTTCAGGACCAGAGCAGGAAGAGAAAACATGAAGCAGCAAAGTACTGTTGGCCAGGCCATCCACCCTGATACAGGAGACTCGGAGTCAGGTTCAGACTGCGGATTTAAATATGTCTCAGCTTCTCCAAGAGAATCCAAATTACTGGGGCTTTTGCTAGTTTCAGTGGGCTGCTTCTGCTCTCCAGTTTGGGAGCTGTCAGTCTGTCTCAGCACAGAGCAGGACTATTTTTGAATGTTTCAAGTGTTCTTCAGGGTAGGAAAAAACATTTCCTGCCAGCTGTACTTTAAATCGGGCCATAAAGCTTTACGTTTAAAAACAATTGTGAAACATGACTCAAACAAGATGCCCTGAGGGCTGCACACTAAAGACAACAGCAGCTTTGCTATCAGCTCTGATGAGCACTCAGCTATACATCTGTAGCCCTACATTTCATTAATATATTTATACCTCTATAAGAGAGAGAGGGAGCATTCTAACTAGAAAGAAAAATGTGTGTCTAATTCTGGACCTCTGCTTGTATCAGAGATGGAAATGCAATTGCCTAGATGTAGAAAGAATTATTGTCCTTGAAAATACAAGAGAGAGCACGCACACTGTAACAGCGTTAAGAATAACATTCAGAAAAGGGGACAGAACTGAGGAGGTTTCTACTACTGCAAAAACAACTGGCCAAAACCTCATCTGACATTAAATGGCATGCCTGCAGTGAATTTGACAAGGTGATACTGATTTACACCAGCTAAGAACTCATCCCAGAAAGAGTTTGTAAAATAGGACTAGCATTCAGGGGAAATTTTGAATGCTTTAAGTCTGGGAGAAGTCCAAGAAGAAAGGACCTTCTGGCCAGAAGTTGTATTTGAAAGGGACAGAAAAGAAGCAGCTGAGATCTGGCACAGCGCTGTGTACGAGCACATGCTGGAAGGAGGGCACAGATGAACACTCGTTCCAAAAGTCAGCTTATTATCACACCTCAGACGCTCCACTGGTACACAGAACACTGAGGGCATGCACATTCATGGGCCGGAATTACATCGTGTACAATGATAACTCAGCAAGAAGAACAAACGAGTCAGTCTGCTTTCTTAACACAACATCACTGAATGGCTTAGTGCATGTCAGAGGAGGGCACAGAATTTAAGGTTTGTTGGGGTGGGTTTTTTTGTGGTTTATCTTCTTTTCTTTTTTTCAAAACAGTGCACAAGAGCCAACAGATTGGGATGGGGTTGCGCAAGGATTGCATTAAACCCTGTGGTACATTTCCAAGCCTTGTTTGTCTGAACAATTGACTCTGAGCACAGACACTTATCAATAGAAGCCTAAGCAAATTTCAGGACAGACTTTTTTTTTTTTTTTGCTGACTTGAACATCAAGGTCTTCCAGGGCTGCAGTTGCTGTAGCAACAGGAAGGAGCTCATTAAATGATCAACCTGAAGGCCAAAGCTATCAGAGTTGAAATGACTAAAAGTTAATATTTAACCTAAATCTTCTTATTTGTTTAAAAACATGCAGCTCACTTGGTACTAGCAGTTGCCTTGTGGACCTACTTCAGAAATAGCTGTGGAACCATGAGACCACTGAAATTTTCATACATGTCCCAAATAATGTCCAGTTCCTCAGTGGTGCAGGCTCTGACAGCAGCCTCCTACCAGAAATCATGCAACAACATACTTAGGTAGAGAACTATTTCCCCTGATCTTTTGTGTCTGACAATCACTTAGTATGCATGTGTCTAAGCATGTTGTTTTTAATGATTTCCACAACTTAATGGCATTATACATTATTTTGTTTTAAGAGCTAAAGAGAATGAGCGTGATCCATTTTTAGCCTCATTAGATTCTGTCCTTTGGACAACCGTTCCAGGGGTGAGTTATGCTTTGCCTTGGGCCCAGCAGGCAGAACCAAATGGAAATAGATTGCTGCGGCAAAATTAAGTCACCCATCCCCTACTATTGCTTAAACACGTCTAGCCTCCCTCACTGCTGTTTCAAACGTCTGGCAGGCCACTCCTTCCACAGCTTTCGATATTAACCGCTATTTTTCATCAATGAAATAGCATCTGTGGACAGCCAGGAGGGACCTATTAACTGGGGCTACTTTATGCCTGTCCACCAATAGAACAAGGATACTCTAAGGAGGGGCCTCATTTGGTCAGCTCCTACTTTACTAACATAAAGCAACACATCTTCTTCAGTACATGGATGCCAAAGGACCTCAGTAGACCATTGCTTTCAGTAATTTCCCGTGGCCGTGATATGGCCACACTAGGTTCCACGTGTCTCTGACAACACCCATCCCGCTGAACATAGCTTTTAATGAAAGTACTAGGACAAAAAATGCCTCTCTACTTCCTGCTACCAATCCTGGCTCAAAGAAGGGTTTTGTCTGCCCTGGAAATATTTCTCTGCCTACAGTTGCTTTTTGGGAGATCTCATTGCAGGTCATAGCTGCTGACACAAAAMATTTGGATGCAACCAGAAACTACTAAAATAGTAATTTGTCAAGTCTGTCCTGTCCTAACACAAAGTCAGAGAATATCTCTAGGAGGCGTAGGGGATGGCAAGGGATGGCAAGTCTATCTCACAGGATTTCTCCAGGCTATTCAAGTCTTTTAATACACAGAAGAAGTGACAGTTCACTGCCATTTGTGACCTAATTAAACATCATTTTGTGATTCTGATTAAACATCAGCAGTTCCCAGGCAGAAAATGCATGTCATGCAGCCCAATGCAGTGACATACACATCACTGAATCATAGCACTTTCTAATAGTTCTGATCCTCCTTCCCCAAAACCAGAGTTAAGACCATGCCAGTAATTCAAAGATTCAGGTTTTGCACATTAGTGGTAGCAAAATCGCTGTGAAGCATGATTATGTTATCCAACAGCTTCATAAAAACAATCTTTATTGGCACTGCTGATGGAGCGGGGGGACCCAAAGCTTTATAAATATGTTAGAGGAGCCAGGCCTAGGTGCAACTGCCTGCCATGGGCTCAGATCATCTTTAGTGYGAACCTGACATCTCCTTTGCACCACTACAGCTGGAGGCAGTTAGGTGAGAGGCTTTATCTTAATCCAATGCAAGGCTATTTGTTTAATTATAAAGAGGCAGCATCCTTAATTGAACTGTTGGGTCTCTTGCAGAGCTAGAAAGACCTGAGACACCCACCCACACAGCTCCAGATTTGGCCACACATCTTAACATGTCCCAGTAAGACAGTACCTTTTGCTATCCTTTTGCCCCTTGTTCAGCATGTTTCAGCTGACCCTGTGAGGGAACAGAAATAGTAGTGCGGCTGGGAGAGCTGTATACCACAGCYTGCAAACAGGAATGGGAAGGCAAGAAAAAGAGCCATCATGATGGATGCATCCACTTGGGGTTTTTTKTAGCTACCCTAACCTCACAGCACACAAGTGACGCTTGTCATCGGGACACCCTGATCTTGCCTTCCCAGAGACCCTATGCCAGGCCCTGCCATACCCTGGGCACACTCTTCCCCCAGCTTCTTCCTGTGCCTCMTTCATCCTTTACCCCCATATTACAGCTCTGCCAGTAAATGACCATGAATCCAACCAGGCAAGATTTGCCTTGAATCACCTCTACACTGATGCTGTGAAAGGACTGCTCTGCAAGTCAGCAAAGATATTTCTGCAAGGGTAACGATTAGAGCATGTGCTGAGCCATCCCGAGGAGCAACCCTCCAAGCAGTAAACCCCAGAAAAATGAAAAAAAAAAAAGAAAAAAATAAACAAAACCAAACCAAGCAAAGCCCCAAACCACACACCAAAGCTCAGCTTTGCTCTTGCGCTKTCTCCTGGCTACTTTCTGAAGCCAAACTCCAAGGAGGAAGTGCACTTGGACTTTACACGCATGTGGTCAGCATGGAGAGAGGCTGGGAAGGATGCCTGTACGTCCCTTCTCTCAAATACTCCCCCTGTATGATCTAACTGCAATCTGCAGATCCGCAGCTGTCAGAGAATCAGCTCTCTCTGTGCTTGGTAATCTGAGGCTCTGCAAGTGAGCGGTAGCTGCTCGCCTYGCCTGCCTTCCTAAGGCAACACTTGCTCAGCAAACACAAGTATGTTTACTGTGGAAACTTTGTACTTGCCTTACTGCCCTTGCTCTTTGCCAGGTGTTTTTCTTTTTATACCCACAGGAGACGCAGAGCCATGTTCTAATATAGAAATATAGGTTCATGTGCATGTGTTTATTAATAAACAGGTGGGCAAATCTATTTGCTTACTGCCTCATTTGAGTGATTTATTTACTTATTTTTAGACCTGTTAGACATACAGACTCAAAGCAGCAACATCAGGGACTGGCTATTGTAATATATTGAAGCTACGTTCACAGACTGATTTTTCCAGAGAGACGGGGAAAAAAAAAAAAAAAAAAAAAAGAGAGGATACATAGGACACCCAGCACCAGTCAGCCCTTTTTTCCTCTCACCAGTTTTAAGCCGGTGTCATTGTCTTTCACGATGTTGCCCTGGGGATAAGTCAGCAAGAAATTCAGTGTCCAGATGGACGAGGACCCCCTCTAAGTGCTGCAGTACAGAACCATGCCTAAACATCCCACTAGCATTGCTTAGAACAGCATATTTTTGTACTATCTATGGGAATATATATATACACACACGTGTAAGATATCATGTTTTTATCTTCTTATATAAAAAAAGGAGCTTGAGATACTGCTTTTATAGCCCCAGCTTCAGGGGAGATCAGAAATAGGCTGCATAGCCCYGTAAATAAGGCACACAATGCAGAAGGGAACGAGAAGTTGGTGCCAATGTAAGACAAGGGGCTACAGCCGCCAGTATCTCCCCTTCTTCTCCCCTAGGAAATCTGAGAGATGCTGGGCATGCAGCCCAAACCAACCCTGATCCCACTGAGATCAGGCTGCTTAGGGATTCTCCCAGCCAAAAATCACCTTAAAAAAAACCCACTAATATCATTCGCAAGTGAAAGAAGATAAATTGCAAAACCTCCTTTCCTCGGGGGASTGCTTTCACTTCCTGAGGACACAGTCCTACCCAGATCCATGAGGACACACCACAAGGAGGGGACCTAACACAGCACAGCCAGACAAGAGGCAGCTCACGAGATGGGCCACCAAGCAAGAGCTCCTAAACGGTTACGGGTCAGTCAGGGTCCCCCAAAATGTTTTGCTCCGACAAGACTGTTCTTGCTGGTTCCTGGGCCCTGTCTCTCTGAAAATTGCACAGGGCCTCCCTGAGGTGGCTGCCATGGGTTTCACACCCCTCTCGGGATGCAGACACAGCTGAACAGGCACTTTCRCTGTTCCTAGCATCCTCCCGCTACCCTGTTGCAATAAGCAGAGTTGATTGTCAACTTCAGCCAAATAAGCAAGCATAAATGCCAGTAAAAGAAAACATTGCATACATCCCTCATCTGGAAATTATTTTTGTTTGTATTTATGTTCCCACATGTTGTCAGGGTGATGTCTGGGCTCAAGCCCACACGTGGAAAAATCTGGACTGTACYCTGTACTAGGAAACTCTCTAGCTCAGAGGCTAAACTATGTTTGCTCCTCCTTGCCTCCCAAAAAACAGCCTGTATGCTTGCCTTTATGGTTCAGAGCACAGCCTCTTTTATCCAGAGAAGAGGAAAATAAAGARTTCACAAGGGGTTTATTTTTACACTAGGACACTGGAGCAGGAGGAAGCCCTCTCTTCTGTGCCAGGAGAAGAAAAAGAACAACAGGTCCAGAAAGAAGCATGATCCCCTGAGTCACACTTCATGGCACAGCCTAGGCCCAGCCACCTGAACTGAACCAGGGACTATCCCACATACCCCTGAGCAAGACCAAACACAACCAGGACCCTAAGCTTAGACACCTCACTTAGGGAACACCTCAGCTTCCTCCCAGCCAACCACAATTCATCACTGCCTGGGCTTAAACACGAGCTAACAGTCTTTAGCCACCAGCCTTGAGCCTCTTTCACCCCTGAATAGACCCTCTTTCCTCAAAAAAAAAAAAAAAACAACCCACAACAAAACCCAAACCAAAAGATTCAACCATGTCAATCACAGCCTCCCCAACATAGTACCTGCTGAAGGTTCATTCCTCAAAGCATCTCACTACACAGGCCAGCTGCTCCTTCTTGTAGTCTCCCTCCTTGATCACTCCCTGGAGGTGTCTGCACCCAAACCACCTTCCTAGCCAGCCATAAGCACCCCATCACCATCCCACCCACTCACCTGAGCTCCTCCCCTTATGGGAGCCTGGAGATGCCCTCAGCTGAGACCTCTGATTAGCCCCAGACCCAGGTGAGACTCCCAGTTCCCCCCCAGATCAACCCAGCAAGGAAAGTTGTTAACCCTGAGTGGGAAGGCTGCTTGAGTACAAACTGAGAGTGAAGCCATGGCTCTGACAAATTCAGTAAGACTTTTGCCTTCACTGACAGAGCTGAGACTTCACCTGGGCGAGAGTCCTTTTTTTGTCTTCATCTCTGCACCCAGAGCCTGAACAGGAGAGGCTCCAAATCCATGTGCTGCTTATCAACCTGGCAGCCACAGGCTTGCAGATTAAACGTGAGGCAGGACATCAAAAGTTGCAAATCATGTTTCCACCTCTGCCAAGGAGGTCCACCTCTGTCCCTGTGCCTGTCCAAAAAAATAGGGGAGCTAATACCTCTGCATTGCCTCAACAATACCGCTGACCAGAGAAAGCAAAGCATGGGGAAGAATGACTGAGCGTAGGAATGACTGAGAATATGACCTTGAAGATCTAAACATCATCTCTCTGCTAGAGTTTTTCTCTTTTCCCTCATGATGGTTGCTGTCCCATTGCAACACTAATCAGAAATATCATTCTGTTGTTGCTGCCTCCACTTGAAGGCCCTAAAGACTTTAGTTGAGTCTTCATTTCTCTTCGGTGTTGCGCTTCCTCCGGAGTACGCAAATGGCCTTGAGATGGTCTTCATGGGTGGAGTCTGTGTGCTGATGCCAGGCAAGGGGAACAGCAAATGGCTTTTATCATATGGTTGCATTTAGAGGTTGCAGCCTTGGGATTCTGAGGTGGATATTTTCCAGAGACAAGCAGGAAACAGTGGACATATTGTCCCATGAAAATGTCTACAAACATGAAAGAAGTCTGTTCCAGTGAGCTGTTTGTGCTTTGGTCASAAAAATCACATTTCTGGGGTTGCTGAAAAGTGAAGGAAAAGTCAACTTCAAAGAGAACTGCTGAGGTTTGAACAAAAACACATAATTCTTGAAATCTGCATTTGACCAAAAAAAAAAAAAAAGGCATAAAAATCTTTTACAAAAACTGAAAAAATCTGAAATTCATTTGACAGAAAAGTTTTGACTGGTGGAAGAACTTGAACTAGAAGGAGAAAAGAGGTGCCGACAGCAGAGACAAGTGGGTTTCGGAGAGCCTTCCACTGCGTTCGCACCCTGTTGTCCCAGGGCTCCTCTGTTAACGTAGACACAGATGTGGCCTCATGAGGGGTCTTCAAGGACAAACTAAGAGAAGATTCCACTCCTCATTCTCTCTGCATAACTGCGTGACCACAGCCAGTCCCCAAACAGCACTTCACTTAAATAAACCCCCGGCCGGCTGSGATGTTTTGCACTAGAAACTTTATTTCTCTTTAACATTAGCTCATCAATAGAGTCTTTCTGGTAAAATCACAACATCCTCAGTTCACAAGGGGAGCCTCTGTGGAAAGAAAAGGAGGAAGAAGGAGCATCACTTCAGAACACCCAACACTGGCAGGTCCAGGCATCGCATAGCCGCAGCGAGGGACCGATCCAGCAGCTCTGGGAACTGAACCAGCACAGCCAGCATCTCCAGTGACTGCCTGSCACAGCACTAGCAATTCTGCTGTCTCTCTTGCTCCTTTGCTCTCTCACAGCTTCTGATGAACACTTTCAATTTTTTTCTAATGGAAAGGAATTATTTTTTTCTGGGCAGCCCCAAATGTGCTTTATTTGTCCTGCACATCTTGTTAGACTGCCAGCTGACTCAGGCTATCTCTTGCTCTGCAAATATACTGCATCTATGACACAGAGACTCTATTTGCAAGGTTTCTCTGTGGGTTACATAYATACTTAGTCACTATAAGGCAGGTGGAAACCTCTCTCAACAGCACATCGCTTTAGCTAGTGACTAGTTATTTGTCGATCCAATAAACTGCCTTGAAAGTAATAATTAGAATTTATCACAACAAAGAGTAGAGTTTATTAAATCCCACACAAATTATCTAGTTGCAGAAGTTGAATAAAAGATCAGAATAAACAGCAGAGATTACATTGGACTAGATCTTCTGTACTAACTTTCAAAAYGGGCACTCTTATGCAATCTAAAATGTTTGTGTTAATAGATAACAGCTAGTGCATCAGCAGRCGGTCGTTTTCTTTAAAACAAATGTGTTTGAGAAGAATAAGCAGAAAGTATCAAAGTTAAGGAAGGAAAGATTGTAGGTTGAGGTATAGGAAGGTACTGCAAGGTGCAAGTTGGATTTTAGTGCAAGGAAACCCCTGAGGGTGCTAATCAAGCCTCCTTTTGATCACACCATAAGGGTGAAGTCTTAAGCAGCGTGGAAGTGCTTTATGGAGTGATAAAGTCAGGGGAAAAAAAATACCAAGCTGAACTTCTTGCTACTTACTGTGGGAGCCAGCGTGGTCCCCACAGAAGATGAAGAACATGAACCCATCTGCAGAGGTCACCAAGAGCCATTGCAAGGACTCAAAAAGTCACAAGCAGATATAGCCAACTTGTTCCCCTACTGCTCGCCAGGTCCTGCAGCAGCTGCGAGGGCCACAGCACACCTGTGCCAACATCACTCATGCTACATCAGCAAAATGAACGTTTGTCATGCCTTGTGCTTGACCTCATGCAGGTCTTAAGCCTATCCAGAGGGCTAAAAAGCATCCCTACTTCTCCCCCATGCTTCAGTTAATAGCATCTATACATCAGCATGTACACATCTCAAAATCACAACAAATGATTAAGCTGTGATTAACGCCTGGGTCTGAGAAGGAATTGGTACATTTAAGTTTGCTCTACAGCTCTGCCACAAGCTCCCCAAGAACTATTGGTCAAATAGTTTAAATCCTTTTGCTGACTTTGCACAACAAGGTGACAACTACTCTTCAGGGGTCTTGAAAGGCTTAATTCCCCACTGGGAAGCATGTTCTGCTCTTCAGCTGGACGATGCTAGAGAAGTGCCAAATATTATTATTAATTTAGCACAGCTAATTTGTTTCACTGAGATTAGCAAGAAAACGCAGGAGCAAAGCAAGGAAGGTGGCTTCAGCTTCCCCTGGATTCACGGTCCTCCACGCACCAGGRATCTGTCACAGGGTATCAGGTAACTCACATGAAGTCATCAGGACCAATTTTAATTTGCTAATCATTCCTTTAGGCATGACACAGATTGATTCGCATTAAACTTTCATGGGTGTCACTGATCTCACGCACAAGCCTGGATCGTCTACAAGGCAGGGCCAGTGATACTGAGTAAGGCGTAAGCGCTCAGGCAACCGGGCAGTGCTTGAGAAGGGTTGYGAGCTTCGATGCCAAAGAAAATCCATGCTCTCTTGAAGGCAAATGTGTTACTAATGTGCATTTATTTATCAGTTGTTGGAATACCCTGTGAGGAGACTAAAGGTCCCAGGAGGCAGGTAAATGAACACCCTCCAGTTGTGCCATTAATTCCTAGGGAGCAAGAGGGAGAGTTTACCAGCAAACTTGTCAGCTGTAACTAACTCGATTTTCTGAAAGAGGACAGATTGCTCATCACCCTGCACTCCCCTTCCAGCCAAAGCTGACCTTCCCCAGAAGCATCTGCCACTTCCAGAAGGGACGAGCCCATACCAGAGGCTATTTCCACATCAGCCAAGGCAGGGAGGTCTCATTTAGAGTAAGGGGCTCCCCACATCAGCCCTGCCCCGGGACACCCGCATCCACGYCTCAGCTCCGGGGTGCCGCAGTGTCCTAGTCAGACCCGAGAACTGCCACAGCGGAGCTGAGGTCTAGCACAGGCACTGGTCCATGAGACCGCTCGCTACGGCGCTGCTGCCGTCAGTGCAGCCCGGGTGTTTTTCCAACCGCTCTGGCTGCAGGACAGACGTTCGGACAGAACAAAATTTCCAATCCCTTTGCCCTCCCTGATGCATTATCTGCCACTAGGGACACCCGGTCTGAATGAATCTAGCTCCAGCCAATTCTCTCAGGTCCAGGACATGTTGTCCATGGAAAAACAACACACACCAGAGAAACAAAAAGTGAGAGACTACCTGGCTGCCATTTATAGACTTCTCAGAAAAAGTCAGCAGTCAACAGCCAAACTCGAACGTTCATGTCACTCCTTCACTTATGGAAGGTAAGTTTACTAAATGCCTGGATGCTTTTCAGCCCAATAGCCCGATCCCTGTATTTGCAACCATAATGTTGGAATAACTAGCAGGGCTTAAACTGGTGCCCACTGGACTCAACAGGAGAGGCAGATGCCAGAGGCTTTTTTAGATACAGAACAGTAATTCTTTGTACCTTTCTTTTTGTGGGTTGTTGGACTCCACCCTCAGTCACATGCAAAGCAATTCCTGGATAGATGTTTCCACTAAAGATCTCAGGGTGCCTTGTAATTGTTGAGATTCCCGGTATCTGGGTCATATGGATAAATAGTATTTCTGCTTTGGGAAGTGCTAAGACTCACTCGAGGCCATTCCAAGAATCAGCTACAGAATCAGGAGGAGAAAAGCAGTATCCTTATACAAGGAAGGGGACCTGAAGGACCRACAGCGAGCAATCCCAGCCCCGTCTCTTTATGTCTGCCAACTGTCCAAGGCACAACTTACGCCTATCGTTCACTAAGCGCCCTGCCATAAAGCTGCTGTTGCCTCAGAGCACTGGACACCAGCTGCTCTGWCGCTGGCTGCTAGCTCAGCCCACCCTCCTCCTGTCCAACACGCAGAGCCCTTTCTGCGAAAAGAGCCTGTCACTCTATTTGTGCTGGAAAAGACAGAACTGTGCCTGTTATGCCATCGCTTGCTTCAGTGTGTTTTCCTTCCTCTGCTCCCTTCCAGAAAACTATAGGCCACATTCACCTCAATTTTCTCTCCCTCTCAGGATGGTTATGACTCCAACATGAGCAGGGGAAGAGTTACCAGACGTGCACCAGTGCGAGCAAGGGGAGAGCTGGCTTTCCCAACAGCTACTTGTCATTCATGTATTTCACTCCCATTTTACCTAACGCCTCGGGTTGCTGCACTCGGCAGAGATGCAGACACTGCCCTCTGCTCGTGATGGCCAGAGCCTTGTCAGATGTTGCTCTAAACCGCAGGACGCTTAAATAGCGAGCRGGGGCTCAGCAAGATGCTGGCCAAGACATACACACGCCATGGGCCAGGATAGGTGAGCTGATGAAAGCTCTCCAGAGCAGACTTCTCCAAGGGCTAAGAAGTTCATCCAGCCTTAGTTCTGTAGATCAAGTACTTACATGGGTTTTGAATCAGCCTAATCACAAAACCATTAGAAAAGTGACACTCAGGTAGGAAACACGGCAAGAGATGAAGGATGTGCTCCAGTTCCAGCTGGAGGAAGACATGCACTGAACTGACAGAGCAGATCGAAGCTCAGACCTGTAAAATGCTGAGCACTGAGGAGCTACAAACCTCATGRTACAGGATCATTTGACCAGAAAAGTCATTAAGTCCCATCGCTCTAGCTGTATGCAAACACACACTAGATGTTAAGGCTAGAAGATTCTTCACAATATGTATTTTTCACACACCACACACCTTCAAACACCCCCACCCCCCCAAAAAAAAGCAAGAACAAAACTAAAACCTGTGGGACAAGAAATGGAAAGCCACAAAAACACACGTCCCAGAAAAAAGGAGCAAGGGAAGCCATGGACCCACCAGGATCTGCGGTCCTTGCTTTATCTGGGAAATTTTTTCCCTGGATAAGCCATGGCAGTCACTGTCCTTGGCTTGTGCTGAAGTCAGTGGGAGCTTAGCACAACTCATTCTTTAAAAGCAATGTCTCTGAATAACAAGCAAGCAAAGCATGGCAATCGCTGAACCCAGTGAATAACGGGTTTCATAGGTGCTGTCAAAAGGGGAGAAGGAAAATCCCAGCTGGCTCCAAATAGCTTGCTGTGTGTTGGCAGGTCCTTGGTATTTCTCCCAGACGGGGACAGCAGGTCTGAGCCGTGAGCCCGAGGTAATCATTAACGCTGGCTTATTGCCACTGGCTTTGTGCTGGAGTCACCTGGTTGTTTGGATTAAATGTATAGTGGCCATTTAGACAAGGAGAAGGCTCCTGGCACAAGGGTTTAAGTAAGTGGAAACAACCCCCTGGGGAGGGCGGGAAGCAGGGAACTGTTGCAAACATGGTGGGGTCTAAACCCAAGCACTCCTCCGGGGAGGCAGATTTGCCACCTTTCATCACACCACCCTGCTCGATGGGCTGGTTTGCTATCCATAGGGGTGCAGCTCCTTTGAGCTCCCGTCCCAAGCTGCCAGGGGAAAAAGCCCCCACATAACACAGGTCAGGGGAGCAGGACTCTTCTTAGGGAGTTTTACCTTGGTGGCTCCCAAGTGCAACACACCAGCAAGCGAGCTCTCGTTCCTCTCTCCTTGGCATCCTTTTCAAAAGTAGACATTATCAGTGCACCCTGACTTTATCTCATGCCCCTTCTTTACCTTTCTTTGCTTATCTGATGTCTCACTTATGTGTCCTATTACTCCTTGCCTTCTATAACCCACTGTGTGTTATTGACGTGTGGTCTGTGCCACTGTCTGGAGCAAAGGAGATTTGGGACTTCTTGGTTCTGTTCCCATTTCCCCTCTGTGTTGCTCTGTGGTCTCGRACACATCACTCCACTGCTTAGCCATGGGTCACAGAAGTCAGGTCAYCTTACAGAAATATCACTTTACTCTTCCCAGCTGACGGTTCCTCACCTCTCATAACGCTATTCCTTCACCACTAGCTCTGATGAAGAGACTATCAACAGCCRGAAATTGCCAATAAAACCTTTTAGAAAGGTACAGAGATCCTTCACCACTAGCTCTGATGAAGAGACTATCAACAGCCGGAAATTGCCAATAAAACCTTTTAGAAAGGTACAGAGATCCTTCACCACTAGCTCTGATGAAGAGACTATGAACAGCCAGAAATTGCCAGTAAAACCTTTTAGAAACATACAGAGATCTCGCAAGTGTTAGGAACCACATCATGATCATTATGTGAAGGCTCTAACACTGCACACGTGTCCATTCACACCTCAGAAACCCAATTATAGATGTTTTAAGTCAATGAGACTTAGGCATAGGTATAACGATGCCATGCTGTGTTTTGTCCTGAAGCAAGGACAGAATAAACTTATCTACTGTTGTGGCATCAAAGCACTTAAATATATATTTATCTTCAGGTGGGTAAAGAATAATCAGGCTTAAGGCAAGGCCCCATTTTTCTCATGATTCAGCAAGGCCCAGGCAGGCCAGTAATTCCAYATAAAACAAACATCAAAATCTCTTTTGGAAATTTCTACGTCTTTGTGACAAACCTCTGAAAACGTCATTAATTTTCAYGCAGAACTAACTCTCCTTTCACAGCAAACATGGCCCTACTCTTTTGAGCAAAATGTTGCAACTTTTACATAAACTTAAATTTCCTTACAGGTATTAGTCAGAAAAACCCACAAAATCCACACTCAGAAACTGTACTTAAAACAGAAAAGAAAAAAGAAAAAAAAAAGAAAGAGAGAATAAGTGTTTCATGGAAAATATTCCAGGCTAAAACATAGCTTAGATCTTAGATTTCTGCACTGCTGTGCTCCAACAGCAGGTATTTTGCATTACTCCACTTCAGCTTTAAGTATTGCCTCTTGCAGAAAAATAACAACTTCTGCCCCGAGTGTCTTGCAGGGTGAATTGCCCAACGTTACAGCAATATCAGAACTCCAGATGAGATGGGGAGGAGACTGAGACGCTGGTTAAAATAAAGCAGCTGGTTTAATGCATGATGTCGATAGGGTGAGAACAGAAGGGAATCGGAGATCCTCTTGGTGCAGGCTTGCTAATTTAAGGGTGTATGCGACTACCACTCTTAAAACAGCYGTCCTCAGGACTCTGGTCTTCAGGCTACATCTCAGGAGGTAACAACAACCTGGAGTGAACAGAACTTAGTCTGCCYCATCCCTCGGTCCTCTTGCCAGACTCATAGGGGTTCTCCGGGAAAAAYAATCAGGGGTCTGGAAAGCCCTAGCTCATCAGCTGGCATTTTTTGGTGGCTGTTCTTCAGGGAGAGACTTTAATCCCTAAGTGCCCATTAGTCTCAGAGTGATTCCTGCTGGAGAAGAACTGGACCCACTGCACCATTGCTCCCATGGAGACTCAGAAGTGATTTTAACACCAGTAACGTKGCTGGTTTCTTCTTCCAGTGGAGGCCAAGCAACCAAAAGCACAGTGCAAGAGATGTCCCGGCTTGCAGATCACAAGAGTATCATGTTCATGCCCCTCTTGTTACGAATGGGAAGCAATGGTTGTTGCAGAACAGGGCGTCTTCTCCTCAGGCCTGAGGCATGCTTCGTACCACAGATCCTTCACATCACTCTTTCAGACATGGGATTTACAGAAGAGCCAACTGAAGCGCCTTGGCACCAAGACCTCCGCCGTGCCGAGCCTTTCTTTCACAATCTAATCCTGTGACTACTGGTCTTATTGCTTGCTCCTTCCATCCAAGGATCACACAAACATAAATTAAGTCCCACAGTATCACTATGATGCATCATTATCCCCATTTTACAAGAAAGGGAACTGCGGCACATGGCAATTGAGTCCTTTGTCCTGGGTCACAGTGAGTCACCGTCACAGTGTCAAGCAAACTCTGAAGCCCTTCCTCCTTCACACTAACTACTAGAGCTTGACTTTCCTCAAAACCTGCTTGCTCTAATTTATTAACCACAGTTTTACTGCAGCTTCAGACCTGTTCCACAGCAGTCAGAAACCACAGAAGGCATTCGGGTCCCAGCGCGGCTGCCAGGCGAGGCGTGAGGGCTCCGGTGAAGGGAGAGCTGAAACATCTCACGCCTCCCAAGAACCTTCTGACATGAGAAAAACTTCTGAAGACAACTTCAGATCTCTTCCATCATCTCCCTGTTACCCAGCACCTGAAAAGTTACATCCAGGTGAATCAAAATTTCAAACGCTATTGTCCTGATTACAGAGYTGGCTACAAAGGAAATTAATGAATAATAATTTCAAGAAGGGATTTAAAATTTCCATTTTCATTTTATTGTCAAAGTAAATATATTTTTATGAAGAACAAAAGAAAATATACAGAATTGTAACTTATGTACACTGGCTTTATAGGTATTTTTGTTTCCAATTTACACAAATTTTGATACGTTATTAAAAGATATTTTATATAGATATGCATCTATGTACAGTTTTATTTACATACATTCATAGGATGTGATATAAACCAGTCAATAGATGATAGTTCATTTATATTAATTTCTAGAGGACAAAAGGAATGCATTTGCTTTAGCTAGACCTGCTGTTCTTGCACAGCGCGGGCTCCTGCTCTGCCTAGTGCTAGAATCGCAGTTTCCTATCTCCCATTTTGCCAACAAAAAGACAAACAGATGCCATCTGCGAATGGAAGGAAATGCAACATCCATTATAAAATCATTCCTAATTACTGATTCTATTTTCTTCTAAAACTTCTTACAATCGCCAGAGTTCAAAAGGAAAAACAAAACAAGAAGAAACACAAAYAAAATCACTTGCCTGCTACCATCTGATTATTTGTTTAAATTCCCTTCTTAGCCAGCTACCACAAATTTGTTTCTTTTGGCTACTGTTCTCACCCGTTCGCCCACCCCAGCTGCATGGAGCTCTGACATGGCTGTCGGTAAGGAGAGGATTAGCACTGAAGATCACCCTTGGACAGAAGATCTCACRGTGCTGTCCCACCAGGCCACGATGCCTCCCACCCTCCCCTGGGTACAGGTACATCCTACAAGACCCTGCCGGCCAGCGGACAAACGGAGACTGAGCTCCAACCAGCGAGGCGTTACCTCGCAGTGGATGCTCGGGATGCCCAGTGCTCACCAGGACCACCGAGCACCGCCGGGGCTGGTGCTCTGGTTTCTCCCCCAAGATCACACAAGAGGACAGGAGCAGAGACAGGAACAGAGCTCAGCCGTCCTCACAAACGGCTTCCTGCTGCTTTATGCGCTGGACAACAGCTCTTCTGCTGAAGACAGGGGATGCTGCAAGCCAGAGTCAAAGGAAAGCAGCGTTTCCTTTGAGGCGTGAGCATCCTTTCCCCCCACGGCAGCAGAGGACAGGAGAAGCATGCACACAGTACGCGCTCAGCCACACCAAAAGGCTCCACTCCAAGCCATTTCATCCAGCCTGAGCTTCCAGGTTTGCTTGGGATATGCCTTTGCTTAAATACACATATATATGTACGTATGAATATATACACATAAATATGTATATATAGCCCTAGCCAAGGAAAAGGTAAGTGCGAGCCGGAGAAATCAGAGAGGCGCAGAGGCGCATTCCAGCGCTCTCCATGCCTTGCCTCCCCCTGTCCCCGACTCCCACTGTTCCTTCTCCCAGGGCCAGCCCCTACAAATCCTTGGCTCAGGCGACCCAAAAACAAAGGAGTTGTTTTCATTTCAAAAGGAATTTGCTGTTTCCAAACTGGACAAATAGAGCAGCTTAATAAAAACTCACAATGAATGGCCTGTACATGAGCAAAGCCCTCAGGAATGCCAGGGCTATAATTAACTAGCAGCAAGCAACTCTTACATTTTCCTGTGCAGCAGAAAACAGCTAAAAATAAAACACTGTAATTTCCAAAAGAAGCAGCAGCAAAGGAGGGAAAGATAGAAGGAAAGGAAAAGAACATCCTTTAAAAAAAAAAAAAAAAAAAGACAAAAAGGAAGAAGCACCCCCCTCCCCTGACCCAAAAAGAACTTCATTCTCAAATCATCTTTAAAGGACATGGGACACTCAGACATGGTGGTATCAAGTAACAGCATTGACTGTTCTGTGGAGACAAATAAATTATCACTAGAAATATAGTGAGCAAAGTGCTGTCATCGGCTGTTGTAGGATGGCTGGGCGGGAAGGGGAAAGCGGGACCAATCAGTTCACRGAGCGGACGGAGCGGTTGCTTCGTGGGAACCGATGCACCTTGACATGTTTGGACAAGTGGTCGCTTCGAGCAAACTTCTTCTCACAGACGGGACACTGATAGGGTTTCACCCCCGAGTGGGAGCGCCTGTGCCGGGACAGCTCATCTGACCTGGAGAACCTGCAAGAGAAGAGAAGCCTTTTCAGATAAATGTTTTTTCACATTGCTAAGTCTCTCACAGCAGAAAAGAAGWCCCCTCAGGCCGCTCAGAGACTCCRCTTGTGGCAAAGCCCAAACAGGTGAACTGAGGGGGACACACAACAGGGTCCCAACTAGCAGTCTGCAGCAGTGATGGAAACACACAATTAACAACCTCATCCCAGGTCAACTCTGGACTCAGAGCAATGCATGGAGGCAACGTTTGTACCAACCCTGTCCTGCAACTTCTCTCCTGCAAACCCAAGCATGGGCCCTTCGCGAGCAGAGATAACAACCAAYGTCCTGCAGGTGAGAACTGCTGGAAGCTCCCACTGACAAGAGCACAACGGACATCCATAATTGCACCTAGTTTGAGATGGACCCCCGACATAGCTACCCAGAAGCTACATGGCTTAYCAGATCCAGCTTCTGTACATGCTCCTGCAGACTAAATAAAGAGTCATTAACATCTCAGTACCAGAGATATTCAACATCGTAATAGCTAAAACCCAGGTGGGCCCCCATGGCCATTAGCATAGTTACTTCATGGGTAAATTGAAATCAAGATTGAGCCTTTAATTACCAAAATTGTCTCCCAGAGTCATTTCAGTGTTAGATATTTCCCACCTTCCATCTCCCCAAATAGCCACCGTGAATCCCACAGGCTTTACTGAACTCAAATCAGCCAATCCTTTGGTTTTAACAGGGGGGCTGGCTCTATTTCCAGCTTGGACRTGACTGGGAGCCACAGGGTTAATTAATAATGTCACACTAAAACAGCCCTGTCCAGATGGGTACTAAAAATTTGCTGCCTGACAAAGGGCAATTAAGTGTTTTGTTGCCAGAGCAGTAACAAAGAGCAGCACAGAAAGAGAGCTTGCAAGAAATGGTATCAGCTGTTTATTTACGATAAATAAATGAAGTCATGGGCACTAGCTGAATAAATGGGGGAAAGAACATGGAGAAAAATGTGCCTTTCTGGATCAAAATATCACATCACCAACAGAGTGAATATGCTATTTTTGTGAAAGGGGGAAAACAGTACCGCTGGGCTCCTATGAATAAGTCCTTCATGCAAGAAAAATAAGTTTCCACATAAAGGTTTTAATTAGCTCTGATCTCCCGCCACCAGTTGAGGAACAGGGCGCAGGCACTGGGAAAGCTGGGAATGGTTTCCTTAGTTCCCGCAGCTCTTCAGTCCGGTGATGCTACCCAAAGAGCRTTCAGCCAGCACAAAGCAGACACAGATACTCGCTGGGGTAAAGTATGGTGTGGACACAACTCTCCCAGGGGCATTTCTAGGGGAGATTCTTTCACCTATTCTCTTGCTTTTCTCCCTTTCCTTGCTTTGGTATCCCCATGGTGAAAGAGTCAAATTCACCATTAAGAGCAACAGGCAGATGCCCTAATGGAGCCAGCGTTCCTTGTCTGGGACGTGTCTTCTTCATAAAGGCTACAACAGAGGTTTCTCTTCACCCCTACTACTTGCACTTTTGCTTTCTCTAGCACCCCTGCTCCTTCCAGCCATGGCTTCCCAAAACCACAGTCTGGACCTGGGAGCAGCAGGGTCAGGGATTTTTCCCGAGTCCTTAGCAGCAGGCTAGTTCCAGCGCCACATCCCTGGAGGGATGCTCTTGTAGAGCTACGGGTGAGTGGGACTAAGCATCTTTCTGGAGAAGGCAGAATGTTGCCTGTGCAGACTACCTCAGCGGGAGTCAGTGCTGGACAAGGAACGGACCTGTTGCCAGTAGTGGCAACCAGGTCCAAAGAAAAGAAGGAAAAGGGAGGGAAAAGCACCTTTGCAAAGAGCTGTCCTCTTATATACAGGCTTATCATCCAAAGGAGTAAAACCAGATGTGGCCAGGTTGCCTTGTCCCATGTCCTGGGCCATTAAGGTCACCATCTGCAACAGAAGTGCAGTAGCACATGGCTAATCCTGCACAAGAGCTCCGCAAGTGCATTTTGATGGCAATTGCATGGATGGTGGGGGAGAAAGAGGCGCATGTCAGGAATGAGCAGCTCCGTTCATACCCTGGGAGCTCGGATGAGTTCATYCGATAAAAATACACTCTGCCTCATAATGATGTCCTTAGCTGAAGAGGCAGGAATGTTGCAATACTGTTCCCCAGCAGTCACGGAAAGATCAACTTACAGAGCCCACAGAAATAAACCTCGAGTTGTCGGTGTGTTTACAAAAAACAACGCAAAGGTTAGGACAAGGAAGACGGGAGGATCTAGTGGCCTGGCTCTGCAGTGAAATGATATTTGCAGCATGTTCTGGCACTAAGATAACCCCAAGAAAACTACAAACAATCCCCAGTGGAATGCCAAATTCAAACAAAGAGAAGGTACCCCCAAGGAACACCTCACTATCCCAAGTCACTGCCATTTCCAGAAGGATTCCTCCTTCAAAAGAAAGGTGGAGAGATCTGGGCAATCCCACAGCAACTAGAAGAGTTTCCTTCATCCTTCTGTCTGATGGGACCCCAAAAGACCTGTAACTACATCTCCCTTGAACACAAATCCTAGAGCTCCCTGATGCGTAGGACGTGTCCTGTGTCTCCCGGCCGTACAGGGACATTGCTATGTGGCTCACAGGGCAAGAAAGGTCAACAGCTTCAGCCTGGTACTCCATGGTCCTTACCATGACCACCAGCCATTGAGACTGGCTCAGGCTGTACCCCTCCTCTGCGGTGGAGGGGATGCTCTAGATTCACCCTGCCCATCCCCAAAGCACCGCTACGGTAACCAGCGCTCCTCCTGCGCACCTGCAAACCCCTTTGCACAGCACCGGCAAAAAAGRCCAATGCAAAATGCCTGCCCTGACCTGTCCCACACATGGTCCTCCCCACGCTCGCCCGGTCCCGTACATGCTCCCAGCCACACGCATTACAAGCCTTTAAACCTTCCCTACCAAACCAGGCAGAGCTTGTATGGCATGCTGTCACGGGCAGAGCCGGCTGCAGCCAGAAGATGCGGCAGGGCATTTAAACGCGACTGCCTGATCCCCCAGGCCTTGCAACAACTGCAGCTTTGTACGCTGCTGCGCCAGGGGAGGCAAAGCGAGAGCTTCTCCTGCTCCATGCCATAAYACGGCTGCTGGGGACCGGCCCATGCTACAGCTCAGCTTTTTGGTGGGGGCTGTCTCAGAGGCAGCGCTAACCAGAGGCTACTGTGTGCCAAAGGTATAAGCTGGCATGACACGGATCAGCGCGCCGACCGGTACAGCGGGGTATCGAACGCAACGGGTCACCGGCCGCTTATGAACGCTTTCTCTGCAGCCTGCCGAAAACAGCTCTTGCCCCGTGCCAAGGAAGGGCAGAAGCAAGCAGGGTTCAGCCTCCTTCAGGGAGCTGCGTGGGGCTCTCTCGCTGTCCTAGGGGTTAGCAAAGGGGTTCGCTGTGCACACCCCTGCCTTGGTGCATTTAAAGCACGCGACTTCACCATAGCAGGGCTGCCCAGAGAGCTAGGAAAGCTTTAACCCCCCACAGCTCAGCCACTTTGTGCTAGGCAACACTTTGTTTTGTTTCTGAAATTACTGTCTTCAGTGAGGTCAGATCTTAAGTGTCTTTGGTGAAAAAATAAATACGCAAGCACAAGAATGCAGGGAAAGGAGGGGGAAAGCAGAGCCCAGCAGTGGTTTAGTGCTTAAATTCATTTGAGGTTATATAAAACTGGGAGCAAACAGAGAGTCCAGATGCATTTGACTTAAGTCATGTGAGATCACAGCTCTCGCTGAACTTCTGGAAAAGGTAAACATGCTTTATTGATGAAAGGGAACTGAGTAATTCAGTGCTCAATTGGGTATGGCCTTTGATGTGGGAGCAGCGCGTAGGGGATGTGCGGGAAGCTCAGGCCGGTGCTAAGGATTGCTGGGAGCGCAGGAAGCAGCTCCCCAGGYGCTGCCTCTCCTGCTGGCTATAAACCTGCCCCTTGGAGCAGAGCCCTTCCAAAGTTTGAGGGTGTTGGGGATTGGGGTGCCARCCTGGGCTGTGAAATGCAACAAGACAAACAGCAATAGCAAGTTTGAAGAGCCCTTCCAGCAGCTGTTTGTGGACAAGACACACGTTCCTCATAGCTAAGGTGATTAATTTCTCATCCCTGTTGGGCTCCTCATCTTTAAAGTCGTGGCTGGCTGAGAGTGAAAGTTCAGGGGGCTCCCAGTTGCGGGACCTGCACTTCTCCTGGCCCATCTTACACCCGCATCCTGCTTTTGATCCACACCATTCGCTGTGACGCTGGGAGAAGGCAGGCACCCCAGTGTAAATTCAATCTCCATCCCTTACCACTTCACATAACACCACCCTGTAATAAGACAGAGCTGGAGAAGGTCACCCACAGGCAACACTTCGGGCTCCTGATCTTGAGCCACAAAAGTCACTGGGAGCGTTGGTATAAATCTCAGCGTGGATCAGACAAACCCTCACGTGCCACATGCGTTTGTCACAAAAARAGAGAGTTTTGCTCGCATCCCAGCGCAAGGAAAGCCAACACGACGCCCACGGGCACGTTCACAGGCAGGAGGCACATCTGCTGCCTGTGCGCACGTACTCTGGCAACCAAATGAAAAGGAGCGAGTGCCTCTACTGCAGGTCAGGAGCAAACCAGCCTGCGGCTTATGGGACCAGGCAGCTACATGGCTTTCGTTTCAGCGCATCCTGAGCAGCAAGCCACTGAGCCCGGCTCATGAGAAGTGCCACCRGTACAAAAGGAAAGAAAATCACCACCAGTTTGTAGAGCCAACATAAACTGAAACGGGAAAGAAAATCACCAAAGAAATTAATTTCATTGATCTYCTCAATCCCGCCAAGAGGCGAACTTCAAACTGGTCCAGTTGGGAAGCAGAGGATTCAGCCCCATTCTGACCTTTTCCCTCAAACCAATCCAGCCATCTCTAACTGCTGCATGTCTCACATACTTGCATTTTTACACAACCCTCTCCTGTTACTTTTTACCTTGTCTGTTCCCCATGATCACARCCCATTTCCTCATTAGACATTGCTCACTGAAGCTCTGCAGGATATTCTTTGAAAGAAATCCAGTTTAATTTAATACAAGGGAGTTAAGATTTTGTTTTCTCCCATCATAATTTGTGGTGCTATATATTAACACTTGCGAGCAGGCAAGCTAGTAATAGAGCTAATTGGAAAGAGGGAGGAAGACTTCCGCCAAAGTTTCCTTAAAATAAAGTGTTGATTTTTTTAACAGAGTTTTAATTTTTCAACTAGTATTAAAAATAAAAAATAATTAAAAAAAAATAATCAAGAGATACCCTCTGCGAAACGTTTTGCTCAATCAGACCTGCAATCTTTCATTCAAGCAATGCTTAACTCCACCTCAGCCTTCTGGTTATGTTGTTACATCTGACAGCTTTTTGCAACTTTGAGTGGCACCCACGCATTTTTTCTGAATCAACGCAGAGAATAAAACCCGGAGCATGCCGGATTGTCACTGCCAGCATTTCCAGAACGAGTGGGATGGAGTGCTTTTTCTATGAACTGCACAGAATACTGCTCTTCTTAACTAGACTCGCTTATCAGAGCCCTTCAGTGATCACGTTCAGCCCCATGCAGCTGGAGCCACGCACAGCGATTCTGCCATAAACCATCCAGTTCACTTACAGCCCTCGGCTGGTACCAGCCGAGCATCTGCTGCAGCTGGTGTGTTGCAACCAGACCGATGTGAACGCAAGGTATTGCCTGCGGTAACAAGATTAATCTGACCCTCCTGGAATGAAATACAAATTACGATGGACTACTTTTATTTTTTTAAGACACTTAAACAGCTGATRCCAGCAGGTGATGCTCTGCTATTTAATTTATCAAAGCCCCTGGATTACCTAACAGGAAAAAAAAGGTCTTACTTCTCAAACCAACCGAACAAGTTTTTGGAACAGAAACAGTTTATAAATCAGAGTGCAAACCTACTTGCTTGGCAAGTTAGGTCAAGTGAGCAAAAAGGGGAAGGGGGATAGGACAGTCCTGCACCCCAATACTAACCTCCATCCGCAACCCGGCCACGTGCATGCAAAAGGCTTTTCTCCTGTATGCCTCCTCAGGTGGGCTTTCAAATGGCTGCTTTTCGTGTACATCTTGGTACAACCAGGAAAAGAACATTTGTGCATTTTAATGAGTTCTGCTGCAGGGTTCTTTTGAAATTTCTGACCCATGATGATTCCCGTCTGACCCGGGATCATGCCTCCTGGCCCAATTGGCTTGGCGGCGATGGGGACGGGAGCAATGCGGACAAATTTAGAGGACAAGTTCAAATTGGACGACTGAACTATCTGAGGCACAAGGGCAAATGTCTGTCCTTGGATGTTGACTAGAAGCTGTGCAATTTTAATGTTCTCTTGTGCTGGTCCTTGGGAACTGGGGCTCGTGTTGGATTCCTGTTTGATCTGTACAGGCTGAATTTGGAGCATAACCGGTATCCCATTCTCCAGGGACATTCCTCCACTTGAAGCTTGGCCACCTTCCGTTGAGCTGCTCAACTGTTCATTTTTACTCTCTTTTAAACTAGCGCTGGGTAACATATGGTCTTTTTGCTGTAGCGAAGCAACAGAAACTTGGCTGCAAGCTCTCAAGTCCTTGGTCTCACTTTTAGGTCTTTCTTTGAGCTCCAGCTCCATGTTCTCCTCCAGAAATTCCTCAATTTCCTCAAGCGTGGGCTGAAATGGTCCTGAGTCTTCCATATCCACGGCAAATTCAGGCAACCTAAAGTACTCCTCTTTCACTATCGGYTGAAGTCTCCTTTTGTCCCACCATGACGCAGCAGTGTTCCCCAAAGATGCCTGGGACAGTAAGTAGTCTAAAATACTGTCCTGACTTTCCGCACTGGACGTGCTTCCATAGCTGGAGCTGAGAACCTGGGAGTCRGGGCTGGAACAAGAACAAAAGCTGGACGAGTCGCTGTCATCTTCCGACAGGGGAGAGGGCAGCATTTGGTAGGACCTCACCCCTGCTGTCATGTCCCCAAAGTATCCAAGAGAAGATCTTGTAGATGAAAAGGATTCATCAGTAGGCAGCAAGTGATCCACCATTCCTGGGCGATCTCTTATAGATATCCCAACAGCATATACCAGGCGGCGAAAGTTCAGGTGAGAGCCTGAGTGTAGGAAAACAAAACAGCAACAGTCAGAAGTTGGTTTAATCATTTATCTCCATGAACTAAAGCTCGTAAAGCCCTCCAGCTCACAGGAAAGTCCAAAGCATCCAGTCTCACTGAGTACACGTGCTGCTACAYGCTTTGATACGTCTGTACCACCCCCTAAGGACTGTCAGGGCCGAAGCATTTTGCAGGATTGCACCACGTATTTGCAAAAGAATTCTTTCAGAAATCATTTCCCAACTGTGCGCGCTCTAGATTTACAGTTCCCTTCCAGAATATTACTGGCAAGAGAAAATAAATTATGGGCTTTCACCTAACAGTGAAACCTAGAGCCAAAGAAGGGAATGGGGAGAAAAATAAAGTGTTGAAATTTTTACCACCCAAAAAAACAAATAAAAAAGAAGTTTATTGCTGGTGACCATAAAATGCAAATCCTTTCCTTATCTTGTAGCTTTCCACCAATGTTATTTTTAACTTCCTCAGTTCCACAAATATAGGCTAATCAGCATAATGCAAGGATCAGTCTGTCAGGAGCCAAAAATATTTACTGTGCTTCAGCATTTACTAGGCGGATTTTCCCCTCCAGATGTAATGAATCAGTGTGCCAACGTCATCATCACCTGCACTGCCCCTAATAAGGCTGGCACTGCACTGAGCTAATTACCATGTGCTGGCAAGCCAGCTGGTGGCTGGTTTCACCTCATCACTCCATACTCCTCTCTCTCCGGGTACGGAGGTCGAGGTGATCTAAACCTCGTCTCAGTTGCTAACTGGGAGGGCTTGTACGGACCCCCAGCATCTCAATCTGCCGTGACCCAYGGTGGGCAGCTGCATTCCCAGTTTCCCCGCCGTGTCAAGGCGGCGAGCAGCATCCTGCAAGCTCCTACTCACATGAGCCACGATGCTGCAACCCCACGGAGGCACAAGGGCAAAATCCATCCTTCCTAGCGCAGCCCACCGCAATGCACACCGGCAGTGGCGACCGTCCTGCGCTTCCCCAGTTAAGCCAAGCAAACTTCCTAGGAAGGTTTCTGGGGAGCGGAAGGCAGGAGGCACATCTGCGTATTTGTTTTCTTTCCCCCCCCCCCCCAGAGGAAAAAAAGTAAATTGCTTACGGACGGAGACTATGCCTCTTAGAGAGCAAACGCAGAGACCTCCGGACGGAGCAAACACTGGCCCTCAGTCATTCGCTCAAGGTGACTGATTGAAAACAGAGCTGTGTATGTGCATAATAAAACAACTCTTTCTGTGGAAGGTATGTGGACTGCAGAGATAGAAGTCATTTGATCAGCCTATGAGGTTTTGTGTGTGTGTGAATTAGGAGGCATGTGACCCAGCGCGAAGGAAATGCCAGTCAATCTTGTTACACGCTGTCATTTTCCACAGGCTCTGCCGCTGCGCTTTGGATGCTTTGCCATGAATAGTCAATAGCTCCCAGTTTTGTGCAGGGAAGGGGACGGTTGTTACTGCTATTGCAGAGCATCCTTGCTGCCTGATCTGCAAAATTTGCCCTGTCTTTGCCTTCTCTGGAGAAAAATCAAAAGGCGTCTGTGTGCTCAGTGCTGCAGCAAACGCAGAGCAAGGTATTTTATACAACACGCTTAAAGAGCTCCATCCCATTGGCAGCATCTATTAATATTTCACAGGAAACAGGGGGAAAAAAACCCAACATATTTCTTAAAGATACAGCTTCCTCCTTCATATGCACATGGAGGAAGTCGGGGCAGGTTGAAAGAAAGACTTAAAAGTAAGATTGCACGTTTTCCTGGTATGCATGGCCTGTCAGTCAGCTATGCCTCTGAACCGATAATGAAATACCCACATGTGCTGAACACGAGGAAGTTCAAACAGAGGTTAGTGGCTCTGTTTTGTGACCTTAGCCTATAATCATTTCTTATAGTAAAAGTGAAGAGTCAGAAGAGCCGAACTATTTCTAACATGCAGGACTTTTTTTTTTTTTTTCTAAAAAAAAACCTCTGCGTTGACGGAAAGTTCCTCCAGCAGAAGTCCCAGAGCTGAGCTATACCCAGTTTTGAAACAGAAAACACAATCGGCTTCTGAGAAGTTTGTATTGGCTTCCAATAAGAATTCACCCAAGCAGCCTGTTTCTATCTTGCACCAAAAACTGGTGACTACCTTGTGAAATGTGGGGCAGAAAGGAGGACTTGCCCGCAGATGGTTTCTGATTCTCTCTCYTATGTCTGCATTGTTCCAGCTTGAACATCTAAAGAATGGTGCTGTGAGTGAAATCTGGACTGCAACGTGTTTTTTTCTAAGAAAAGCTGGCGTGCTCTGTGTGTGCAGGGAAAGAGCGTGCACCAAAAGCAGTTGGTAAAGTTTTGTTGTTTTGTTGTTGGGTTTTTTTAAAAAAAAAAAGTTCAAGTTTTCTTTAAATGCCTGGAAGAACCAGGAAGCCACATATCAAAATATCCTTATATTTCACTAGGAATAGAACTAAACCCAAATTTGAATAAGGGCGGAAAGGAGGGGAAAAAAACCCAACAAACTCCTAGCAACTGCTGTGAGCAGCATATCTCAGCAGAAAACAGCCAGCATGCTCATTTCCCCATCTCTTTTGACAAGGAGCAATGTCACTTGGTGTAACCAGAGTACTTTTAAGAAGAGAGGGGACTGTCAGAGGCAAATAGACCCAGGCATATTATGGGCCAGATCTGCTTTCTGTGCACTCTCAAAACTTGCAGAGCAGCCAAGATTTTGGGGAATGCCTGGAATGCAGGATCGGGCCCGGGCTATATTTTATCCTAAAGGCCAGACTAACAACCAAAAGGCTTTCATCCCTATTTTGCCCGAAGACACAGCCAAAACCAGAAGATTAAAAAACAAAACCAAAAAAAGGCAGGGCTACACAAGCTATGAAAACTAATGATGCTGTTTACATAAAGCACTTTCATCTCTAAGAGCCCTGAAAACACGTTAGAAATGTAAGCACCTACAGAGGGACCTCAGTGCCTGAGCCACTGAAAACCAGCCACTTCTGGAGTGAAATACAGCAGCTGTTCAACAGCACACGGCAGCACGACGGTCTCCAACTTTTAAGAGTTCCCTGGGTTGTTATGATGTCCTTTCTGCCAGAAACATGTTGTTCTGTTTAAAACCTGTCCAGCTAATCACCAGCTAAAAAAAAAAAAAAAAAGACAAAAAAAAAACCAAAAAACCACCAGAAACCAGAGAATGCATATTCTGACTCAGAGTAACATTAAAACGTTAAGTCCTGGGAACTTGCTGAAACACGGGGACATATTTCCCAGCCTGTCATTTCTGGACAGTCTGTCCAGCGCAACCGATAGCCCAGCAATATATGAGCTCAGATACGCTGACAGTAATTTCCTACGTATACTGCTACAGCTTTTTCTAGTTTAGGACTAATCTCTTTAGGGTTTTCTCTTGTTCCCTAAAAGATTTTAAATCTGTTCAGGCTGACTCCTGCTCCACAGACAGAGCCATAAACCAGGCAGTGAACCAGGCCCAGCGTTTCTAAGAAATTAAGATAGAAATGCATGGGGGGGGAAAAAACCTTAAAAAAATTTTAAAAAAAAAAAAGCCAAAAGTCAGGAGGAAACCCATTTGTTCTCATCCCTTCTGCAAGGTGGCTGCGCTGCTCCCCAGACACGGGGGGGGGGGGGGGGGGGGGAAAAAGGGGGGTTTTTTAGGGTCTCCCCGTTTTGTTTTGGTTTTTTTTGTTTTTTTTTTCCAATCCCACCGCCTCTGGGAAGCTGCAGAAACGTTCCCAAAGCCTTATTTTTTGGAAACTCCCCCTCTCCACCCCCAAACCTTGGCTTCCACAAGAGGAAGCACTTTATCTGCAGCGGGCGCTGGCGGCGGCCCCCTCCCGGGGCGCCCCCCCCCGCTGCCTCCCGCACCCCCGCGCTGACCGCCCGGCACCGAACGCTGCCCCGAAATAACGCGCGGCACCAGCCGCCCGGGCAGGGAAACCGGGCCGGGGGGGGGGGGGCGGACGGACGGACGGACAATTCCCACCCCAGCACAAGCACAGCCAGGTTTCCACGGCTGCAAAGCATTTGCTTGTTTGTTTTGGGGTTTGTGGGCTTTTTGTGTTTGTTTTAGGGTTTTTAATTATTATTTATTTTAATTGTTTTCCTGCTCCTTCCACCCCTTTTCAGGAGGCTCTGGGCGCCCGAGCTCCCCCCACCCCGCGTGGTCCTCTGGCCACGGTGACCGGGAGTAACACACACCTCCAGCCCGAAAACAGCCCCCCARCCCCCGGCCGCAGCTCGGCACCCCSCTGCTGCACCGCCGGGGGGAGGCAGGATTTAACCTTCCACCCCCCCGTGACCGGACAGCAGCGGCACAAACACCACCCCCACCACCCCCCCGGCTACTGGTGCTGCGGCAGCGGGGTGCAGGGGGCACCGCTGGCGGGACGCGCACCCGCGCAAACCTCCGCGCTCCTCGCACACCCTTACCTGAACTCCTCTGCAAGCCGGAGGGGGGGGAATGCCAAGAACGATCAGAGGAATGCAAAAACAACGATGAAAATGAAAAAAAAAAAAAAAGAAGAAGAAAAAAACCCCCAACCAACCAACCAACCAAAAAAGAGATTATGGGTTTCCTGTAGAATGAAAACCCTGATTTTTTTAAATTAGCTGTTTAGGGTGTATAGTTTTCTGGACTGTGTTACTACCATAGCCAACTCAAAGGATCTTTTCTCAATGTCTTGCGCAAATGTGTCATGCATTTAAACCTATGGAAAACAGGTGCCAAAAATGCTCACAAGAYAAGGTCGACTTTTACTCTCAGAGTGGCTACATGGTATCTGCTGTTTGTTTGCTCTCCCTAGGGTGCTAATGTTGCAAAAGTACTGGTACTAGAGAACTCATTTACATCTTTCCAGTTTTGACTATGGTGGTGCTTTGTGGCTTTCAAACCTTCTTGATCTTTTCTTGAGCAGAAGCTGTTGGGCTTTGATAACACATTCTACTCCTAGGAAAGGAAATAAGGGATAGTATCGTTAGAGGAAGTTACTTCTGCTGCTTAAATGATAGTTATTACAACGATATGACTTAATGGGAGAAATGTACTGTATCAAGTCTTACATGTTCCTGCTCGGCAGCTTCCTGTGAATGCCACCTGCATATTAATTATGGCACAGTGCTCACCTTGGTTTAATATTCTGCTTCTTTTAAAGAAAATGAAAGAGAATATGAGAACAGCTGTAAGTTATTCAGAACAAAACTATAGAAACTTGCTCTAGACCTGGCAGGGCTATATTAACTAATGACGAGAGTGAGAAAACTGTAAAAGAACAGATTAGCAAATCCCTTGTTGCTGACTTTTTCATCCAAATCAAGATAAGTTCTCAGGCAGTTTTTTCAAGGAGAATTCAAGGAGRGAGAGAGAGAAAGAGAATCAAGATATAGGTAGTAGGTGCATTCAAGCAAGGCAGTTTCTGGGGTTTAGGGGATTTATAGCTTTCTGCTTGTGGAAGCATTGTGGCAGCTGATTTGCCTCTGCAGATGTTTAGCAGTCACAAGAAATCAAATTATTTTCAATAAGAGAGCAAAGAGAGCTTTCACAGAAGAAGGAGTTGAGAGGTAGAAGAAACATGTTTGTGAACTTGAAGGGTTCAGGAGTCCACAGGGAAATGAGTATGAAATCACAAATACCATTGATGTAATTCCAATCCTTGAAGGAAATATTCTGAAAGTTGCCAAATGCATTAGAAACAGGTACAGCATCTACACTGAGATTTTTACCCTCCCTAGTGAAAACAAGCTACTGAAAAGACAGGGAAACTGCAGAGTAGATATTAGAAGTAAGGTGCCAAACTGACAGCCTGATGTCCTGTTCAGAAAGGAGATGGAGTTCTTTAGACAAGTATTTCTCTGTGACCTTTCCAACTTTCAACTCTGCAGACATCAGCCTGTGAAAAAATGCAGTGCTATTTTTGCATGCATAAGTGGGACCATAACACTTCTGCTCTCTGACAACCTCATTGTTTCTTTATTTAACTGAAAATTATCAGTCTTTCTCTCAGTACTTTTTCAGTTCAAAATATTTTTACTTTAGAGAAGTAATCTTGGGATGCTAATTGTGAAAATATTTCTGCATATGTTTCTCCTTAGTATCAGCAACAGATTGTCTCAGGCACTCACAGGTAGGCTAAAAAATGAAGAAGTATTTCTAGACATGCAAGAAGTGCAAGTGTAAATTCCCTTTCTGTCAGATATTAAATATAAAAGTGGTCATCTTTGTTTCTACAGGAATTGTACTTCTACAATAATCATGTAGAAAAAATGGTGCACTGCAAATATCAGTCTTCCAAAGGCTGTAATGGAAGGAAAGAAGCAAGGAAGAAAGGAACGAAGGAAGGACACACACACCCTTTGTGTTACTAGATTGAAAAATATTTGTATAACAGTGATAATCAATGAACATGTGGTTCTCAAACACCCTTATCTTAAACTTATCTGTACCATCTTCAACAGTCTTCCTTTCAGCTAGGCTCTTTATTTAGATACACAAGTCCTGCTGAATGGGATATAGATAGCTACAAAATTTGGGTTGAAGTTGGGCCTTTTTCTTCCTTCCTTTCTATTCTTTTTTTTTAAAAAAAAACCAACTCATATATTCATGTTATCAACGAATTTTGATAACAGGAATCATACTTTTACAATAATCATGTAGAAAAAATGGTGCACTGCAAATACCAGTCTTCCAAACTCTGTAATGGAACAGATGTGTACGAGAAAACACATAAAGTCTCCTTTATATGGAGAAAAAGAAGAATACTATAATTATTATGGCATTGTACACCTGAAACAAAACACAAAAAACAAAAAATAGTATGAGAGGAGGAAGACCTTTACATCATAAGTTGTAGGTATAAGGGAAACTGACTAAGAATAGTTCTTTACAGTTACATAGTTTTACGTTTCACATTAATTACTTTGTGTAACTTCTAAGAGACAGACATCAGCCAGACTGAATTCTTTTATGTTCCTCATTTATAAAGCTATATTGTCACAAATTTTTTTCTTTTTGCTTTACAAAACAGTATTTTTGTTTCATAAAATAAGTAATATTTTTTACATGATTTAAGGATGTCCAGAGTTTAAATGAAGTTTGAAACTCTCTAATTTTCAAAGAATGATCTTAAGATGAAGGTGAAAATTCTTATAAAGATGTAAAGTATATTCAGTAGATACTTGTTACTTTCTTCTATACAGAGATCTGGCAAGCAGAAACTGTCTTGTTTCTTGTTGTGCAAATCACTACAGTTTGGGAAACTCTTAAGACTTACATAACTTCAGTTATGCAAGGTTACCAAGAGTATGAGATGAAGGGGAAAAGGCAGTGTCACAGAAGAAATGTTTGACATCATCTTCTAGGATTGCTATGCTGTTACATCTCAGAAAAGAAAATCACAAATGGATCCTCTCTGATCCTTCCAAAATGCATAGTGCCTCTCAACTCAACAGATAAGGCATTTATCAGTTCTTTGTCATATATTTTGTTTTCCTTGAATCCATATATTCAACCACATTTCTGAGCTCACTTTTAAAAATAAATTTTTATGGAATATAATAACATTCTATAATTTTTGTAAGGCAAATTGGAACACAGAGCATAGGTAGCCACTGTCCATATTAAGATACCCTTTATAAACAGCGTCCAATTCCTTTTCCATTTCTATGTTTTTTATTCTTTAAACACACCTTTCTTTTTCAGGTTGTCATGTCAAAAGGAACCCAGAAATATCTAATTCAGATATACAGGCAGAGAAGCAGGTTGATTTACCTCTCTTTGACCCTAACCCTGCAGTAATTTTCCAAACACATAAAAAATCTTCATGTTGTCAACACTGTGCTGATATGTATATTCTTACATTCCAGTGTAGCATCTACCACGCATGTCACGTTGTTTTGCTTACTGGTGGAGGTCTGAAGGATACAGATAGTCATGATTCCCGGACACTCACAGACCTGCATATTCTTGGAATCTATGGGATGACTAAATTAACCATGGACTGACAGAACATATGCTATTATTAAATGTGACAGAGAAACCTTAAAAAATCCAGACTACTTTTTCCCATTTAAATTCCTTTGCAGTGAGAAAATCTCTATATACAAGGGGTCCAGCTTTAAATCACCATTCTTCTTCTAAACAGGACACTAAGAATTCAGTTTTCCCCTTCCCCACCCACCTCAGTAACGTATGTAATGATTGCCCTTGTACACAAGGAATAACCTTCTCTGAGCTGCCTGGTGCACAGTAAGTGAATTGTTAAGAATTTCTCATAGCTTTTTCTAGTGGAAGGATGTGATAACTCCACAGCAGTCCTTTCTCTTTTTTCACTACCAGGAAGGGAGTTTTTAGAAGTGGCACAGTGAAACTCCCTGATCCTTAAATTCTCTGCTGAAGGGATTTTTAATTGCTTTCCCCAATATATATTACTGAATCATTGACTATTATTAGAAAATTATTCTTTTTTAGTCACCACTTTGGTGATACCACAACCAATTTCATATTATTTTTCACTGTCTGCTGATACCTATTCACAATGAAGTTTGCATAATCTTATTAGTTTCACCTACCAAACAACAAAAACCTTTCTTGCAACAAAGGGCTTCTTGCCCTTCATCCCAGATTCCTCTACGCAATTTCCAGAATTCAGAAACTTTTTGGATTATGTCTTAGTCATCTGAAATCAACGATAGTCCTTGTCCTCAGTTAGAAAAAAATTTTACTTTCTCCTTTGCCTTTTTTATGAAGTGTAACCAAGACCAGCATGTGTTATTAGATTTTCAATTATTACTATGTCTATCAGTAACATTAAAATTCTTCCCACTTACTGACTAGTAGAATATTAATATCCTACMTATGCAGAATTCGTGGGCAACACATTTTGAAAGTTATTCCTAACCTGTTTGCCCAGTTTCAACTAGCCTTCATTTTATGACTTTTCTTCTTCCCATCCCCAAAAACTGTGTATTACAATGGTCAGAAAAATGACCATTTTATTCTTTGGCTATGGTTCTCACTAGTGACAAAGAACCCAAATATGTTTCAGGGAGCATTTAACCCTTTATTTTTATGTTCTGCAGAAAGATAAAAATATTACCAGAAAAACAACCTGCAATCTGTAAGCAAATCACAACTGGAAGATGAAACTCAGTGGTGAGGATCAGACTAGTACACAGACTGGATCAGGATACTTTAATTAGGACAGGCCAAAACTAGAATCCAGATAATCCAAGATATGTTCCAAAATAGTGATCTGGGTAGGAAGTATTTTAAAGCCAAAGAATATTAAAAGAAGACTACAGTAAGAGCATCTTCTGAGGTCTGGTCAAAACTGGGGAGAAGAATTGAGTGGCTCAACACTTTTAGACCAAGTCAGGAACAAAAATCAGGTGGGCCCAGGCAAAAAAAAAAAAATAAGAAAAATCAGGAAAGCTATGCTGTAGTGGGAACCAAAGAAGATGCACATGGGGAGAAAACCAGAAACCAGGAATTAGTCCTAGTAGTCCTATCAAACCAGATAGCCAAAAACAACTGGCAAGATCCTCTTGTTTTCCTCTAGAAGAGAAAAACAAGTTGTTCACAAGCCAGCATTAAATGAATGGGGCTTATCCTACCCATAGTCCTCAGACTGATTCTGGCCAAGCTGGAGAGATTAATTGCCCCAAAAAAGTCCTGGAAGCAGGAAATAAGAATGGGAGGAGATTAAGAACTAAATTCTTAGACATTTGATTTAATCAGCTGGATTAATGGTCATGATCATATGTAGAAAAAGAAAGGCAGTACTAGTTTAGTTCTCTCAGAGGCTAATAATGATTTTGCAAGATACTTTGGTTCAAACCTAACATTATGTCTCGAATGAGTGGTTTAGAGGCAGCTTAAAGAATCACCATCAAAGGTATTAGCAGAAAGTGATTTTAATAGAGATTTAAACAGAGTTCAATGGCAAGGTTCACTATATTACTACACAGATGAAACATATAAAGAAAAATCATGTTATGTCTAAGGGTTTATATCTTAGGGATTATATGTGTTTAGCAGCAGCCTAGGATTCATTCACAGTTTTAGCAGCACTTAATCATTAACTAATCATTAACAAAGCAGCAGTTAATCGTTAATCTAATATTTACAAAGTTTTAGGAAAGTCTACTACAGTCATGACTTAATTACAGATTATGCTTACTATTAGTTCACACACAGTCAGAAATATATATATATAAATCTACAAAAGGTACCTGTTAAAAATTCCCCACAAGTTCGGTGAAGAAATATTCACATAAAATGTCTCGACATTTCTCAAGGGGCGAGGGTTGAGCCTCAAGAAGTTAAGAGTTTCAGCCCAGGTCCCATTGGATGACGGTCCTCTGAATAATGTTAGCTCAAGATGTTGCAGGCTCTGAGAGGCATTGCACTCAGAGGGAGATGCTGGGTGCAGCCTGCTGCGGTCCCGGAGAGCTCAAAGGGTCTCACTTAGGACCACCGTTTATAGGTTCTCAAGATGATTGGCTTTAGTCATCTGTAAATTTCCATCCTGGCTGCAGTCCCAGGTGGTAATTACTAAAAATTCTCAAGGTTTCAGTGTTGTTCTACTTGACACCTGGRCCAGGCAGTAGGAGTACGTTCCCAGCCTCAGCTACGCAGGGTTTCTGGTACGGTCAAGGAGCGCTCAACCGCCAGACTCAGTACACCAAGGCTGAGGTTTCATGGGAATTTCTGACATCAACAAGTGGCTCAGTAGAAGGGGGGAAATGMATCACCACACATTAGAAATGAGATTAGCTATGTCCAAACTTATCAAGCAGTCTGAGAAACAATAGAGGTCATTATAAGTAACTGTGTACATAAAATTACCAAAAATCTCATTGAACTCACAATAGACAACGGCACACTCATTTGAAATTACTTRTATTTCCCTTAATCTGTTTTAGAAATCTTTTTATCAGTGGCAGAACATTCAGTTTTGCAATCATAAATCCTTTTTACAATTCAGAGTAAAAAAAACCTATTCACTTGCACTTTTTCTCCTGCTGAGCATAACCGACCTGGAATTATGCTGAGAGGAATGAGATCAGATCAGCGCCGGTTATTCACTTTCTTGAATTTCATCTCCTTCATTTAAAGTAGGAAGAAAATAAATCCTTTTCAAAGACATAAGTAGTTGCATGACTGCACATACTTTTAATTTTGAGGGATTTTAAAAGAAATTAAATTTATGACTCAAAAATACATCCATGCATTCACGAAAGTACACCATGTTACTCATACTACTGCAGAGAAAGAAGAAAAGTTTAGATGCAATTTCCTAAGCAAGAAGAGTATAGGAGTGCCAAACTCTTAAAGTCTTTATCTGCTGTAAATCAGAATAGCTCTACTGAAGTCAAGCACAGTAGAAATCACCACCTTAAATATCTACAAAATTTGTATGATGTGAGCTTTAGGAAAAAAATAAATCATCTTTTTTAGAAAACAAGCCTGGTTTCTAAACTGCTTTCTATCTCATAACTGAATAGGCAGCGTCAGAAGTAATCTTCAGAAAAAAACAGTGGGGGCTTTAGGTATGCAGACAGCCTGAGTTTGTATGGAAAACCTGTGGAAAATTGTTTCTCCATTACTAAGATAAACTAACTTCATATATATGAGGACAGGATAGGATAAGAGAATTCCACTTCCTAAATATTTCACATTCAAGTCTATTTCYATCCAGTTAGCAATTTGGTAATATTGCTAAAGAATATTTTTCACCTATTAATCTTTTTCCTTACTGTTTTATGTAATTTTTCTCCTCTCTTGGGAGTAAAATTTGAAATATCACTGRAGTAAAATTCATTTAGGAATAAGAAGGAAACAGAAACAAACAAGAACATAATTATAATATTTAAGAAATTCCAAATGAACACAAAATAGTCTGTTTACTTCTAGAGTCAAAAAGGGGTTTAAGCTCCATTTCACACAGCCAGCTGGAGATTACATTTCCTGGCAGACTATGAAGCAGAAATGAAACAACAGGTACAGATTTGATCCCAAATAGCCTTTCTCTTGTTGATAGTTTTATCATGCGAGTAATTAATTTAAAGGCAATGAGGACTATTCTTATGTGTGAAATTTTGCAGGACTAGATGTTCGTTGACATCACAGCTGGTAGAAAATGAAACAAAGACATACTTGCTAAAATGTTTGCAATAATGATGTCCTTTCCCTCCTCCTTCAACTGCCTCTGACAGAAATTAGTATTTTCTTTTCTTATTTGATGAACTGTCTTTAGTCTGTTTGAAGACCATTCTGATTATTAGATGGAAGATGCAACACAGTCTCCCTACAAAGTAGAGTTACCAGCGCCTCCTCTCAAAAATGTGTGCTTAGATATAAAAAATGTGAAGTTGAGATGAAAGATGTAACAGTTCTGAAAACCTGCCAGATCTTTTTCACTGAATAAGGTTAGACGACATAGCTTCTCACTACTACAACATAAAACAAATACAGACCCAGTTTCCTAAATGCTCGGTATCTTAAACAACTTCTAAAATGCCATAAATCTTCTGGAGCTTCATAGTATGATTGTCAGATTTGGATTATGTTTTCTACTAGTATTATTAGCAATTATTGGTTTATTTACTCACTTCTAAGCTTATGTGGGGTTAGCTTCTGATATCCATATGCAAATCAGTCTGAATATTCTGTGATACAAGAAATACCTTTAGAATAAATATTACTAATACCTTCTTATATACAGGTTAGGCATAAGACTTCTAGAGATGTATTTAAAATGCATGCTTATATAAATACATATAAGGATCTCTAAGACAGATAAACATAAGCTTTATGCTAAGGCTTCCTTGTACTTTGGCTTGAGAAATTAGAAATACCATGTGGATTTGAGTACATTCAGTAGATTTTGCTTGCTGCTTTTACTTCAGTGAATTGAATGAAAAAAGGGAAAAATATCGTTCTGTGATTACTGATTGTGGCTTGCCCACCTTGACTGTTTTTCAACAGATTTCCTTTTCTCTATCTCATCCCTGTTGTCCATCTACCTAGGCCACATTAAAGACATTTTTCTTTGGGTTTTACTCTGAAGTAGAGTTTTCATAAAGAAAAGGAGTAAGGTCCTATTTTTGTGACCATTACTGGCTTCCTCAAAACGTCATAAATGAACAGTAAGGCAGAGGGTATCATAAGCCCTCACACTTTATCAAACTGATAAAATGCAAACYGAAGTACTATTGATATTTGCTTTGAACTCTGTTGAACTATGTTGATTTCTCTTCAAAATTATCAATTTGTTCTTTCAACCATGAGCTAGAGTCATTTAAAAATAAAAAAAATGCATCTTTGTAATTCAATTATTTTACATATATGTACAAACACACACACATTGACTATGATTGTAAGCCCTCGTACTAAACTTTCTGTACATGAACAGTAGACACAAAATGTAGGAAGAGCTGCTACATCAGCAACTCAAGGACAAAATGGGTTTTTTTATAAATAGGTGACCTGTATTTTAGGTTTCACAGTGAGTTTTTCATATTTAATGAGCTGATTAACTGTGTGTGCACTGTAAATTATTGTGTCCAGATCACTGACCCACACATGACTCCAAAAAATGACAAACCTCAAAAAATTCCCTTACAGGCAATACACAGCATCTGGACCTTGTATAAAGCATTTCAGGTAGGAAGGTTGTATATTAATAATATGATCTAAACTCAGGTGATATTTTTATAATATTAGCATTTAGAGGAGAAAAAATACTTATGTATTAATAACAGTGTTTAAACATTTAATAAATTTGTAAAACATTTGATTTCTTCTCCTTTTTCTCTGTCAATTATTATTAAAAAATTATCACATCTATCATGCCAGAGTTTTATAACTTTGCATACTGTTATGATAGGTGTAGATCTCAAGTAAATCTCTGTGAAGTTCTAAGACAAAAGTCTCTAATCTTTCTCTTAGTAAAGAACCAAAAGCTGAGATCAACTTTCTGCTTCTTTTAAATTTCGTAGTGTATTGGGTTTGCATGGCAAGGTTTTGGTAGTGAGGTGGCTAAAGGGGTGGCTTCTGTGAGAAGCTGCCAGAGGCTTCCCCCATGCCCAATACAGCCAATGCCAGCCAACTCCAAGACAGACCCACCGCTGACCAAGGCTGAGCCCATCAGTGAYGGTGGTAGTGCCTCTGGGATAACATAATTAAGAAGGGGAAAAAACTGCTGTGCAACAGAAGCCAGGAGAGAAGAGCAAGAATATGTGAAAGAAACAACTCTGCAGACACCAAGGTCAGTGAAGAAAGAGGGAGAGTAGGTGCTCYAGACGCTAGAGCAGAGATTCCCCTGCAGACCGTGGTGAAGACCATGGTGAGGCAGGCTGTCCCCCTGCAGCCCATGGAGGTCCACGGTGGAGCAGATATCCACCTGCAGCCCCTGGAGGACCCCATGCCTGAGCAGGCTCCTGGCAGGACCTGTGGACCCATGGAGAGAGGAGCCCATGCTGGAGCAGGTTTCTGGCAGGACTTGTGACCCTATTGGGGACCCACACTGGAGCAGTTTGTGAAGAACTGTAGCCTGTGGGAAGGACTCACRCTGGAGAAGTTAATGGAGAACTGTCTCCCGTGGGAAKACATGCTGGAGCAGGGGAAGAGTGTGAGGAGGAAGGAGCAGCAGAGATGTGTGACTGCAACCCCCATTTCCCATCCCCCTGTGCCACTCTGGGGGAGGAGGTAGAGAATTCAGGAGTAAAGCTGAGCCCAGGAAGAAGGGAGGGATGGGGGGAAGGTGTTTTAAGATTTGGTTTTATTTCTCATTACCCTACTCTGATTTGATTGGCAATAAATTAAATTAATTTCCCCGAGTCAAGTCTGTTTTGCTTGTGAAGGTACTTGGTGAGTGATTTCCCTGTCCTTTTCCCGACCCACAAGCCTTTCATTATACTTTCTCTCCCCTGTCCAATTGAGGAACAGGGGGAGTGATAGAGCGGCTTTGGTGGGSACCTGGTGTCCAGCCAGAGTAAATCCACCACACATAGGCAGCCAAAAGGTACTAGAGGATTGAATTTCTCATTTCTACTTCAGTGATATAAAGCAAGGTTACAGTAAAAATAAGTTAAAATATTTAAAATCCTTGAGTACTTTGCTTCTTGGTATGTCATTGTATGGTGCCCACTAAGCTGCTCTCTCACTTCCCCTCCTCAGCAGGACAGGGAAAGAAAATCAGATGCAAAACTTGTAAGTTGAGATGAAGACAGTTTAATAAAAGAAAGAAGCAAAGGCCGTACACAGAAGCAAAGCAAAAAAAAAAAAAACAAACCTAAAATTTATTCTCTACTTCCCATCAGCAGATGATGTTCAGCCACTTCCACTCTTCATTTGCTTCATAAAGGCAGTCCTTGCAGTAGGAGAGAAGAGCTACTCAGGATTTCCATACCACTTCAAAGCACAAACAGAATAACTCACACGATGTCACCTGAGATATCAACAGTTAAAGGATATGTCAGATAAACTGCTATAAATTAATTAGCACAAATAGGCAAAACTACAGTTAAGTGAGAATTGATGAGCTTGTGAGACACCACAGGTGAGGCTAGCTTCTTGTGCTGTTTCTCAGGCCCTTGTGCTTTTCCTTGGTAATGCTAGGCCATAACTTTCTTTGCACTGTTTTCCTGTTTGCTGCCCTTAACTCATCAGTCTTAATAAACTTCTCAGCTCTATTTAGAACTAATTTCTTCTATCCAAACAAGGTCATTATTTACCTCTGCCACAGAGTCAACCTTTGCATTGTATTCCCTTTTACTTGTGATCTTCAGAACTGCAGCAATCAGGTTTATGTTATCACTAAACTAGGTTCAAAGCCAGTAACACATAGTTCATTACAAGGCCAGATTTCGACCAGTTCCTGGTTTGCCAGACTATTTGGCCAAGTGGCTTTTGGGGCTCCAATACTATCTGAATAGCACTACCTTCTATTGATTCTGCAAAACAAATTTTTAACTTAAGATACTTTGCCAAAATTTTAATATCACTATCTAATACTCTGTGCTGGTTTTGGCTGGGATAGAGTTAATTTTCTTCATAGTAGCTAGTATGGGGCTATGTTTTGGATTTGTGCTGGAAACGGTGTTGATAACACAGGGATGTCTTCGTTACTGCTGAGCTGTGCTTACACAGAGCCAAGGCCTTTTCTGCTTCTCACCCCACCCACCAGCGAGTAGGCTGGGAGTGCACAAGAAGCTGGGAGGGGGCACAGATGACCCCATCTGACTAAAGGGATATTCCATACCATATGACGTCATGCTCAGTGTATAAAGCTGGGGGAAGGGGGGGGCATTCAGAGTGATGACGTTTTGTCTTCCCAAGTAACCATTATGCGTGATGGAGCCCTGCTTTCCTGGAGATGGCTCAACACCTGCCTGCCGATGGGAAGTGGTGAATGAATTCCTTGTTTTGCTTTGCTTGCATTCACAGGTCTTGCTTTACTTACTAAACTGTCTTTATCTCAACCCACAAGTTTTCTCACTTTTAGTCTTTTGATTCTCTCCCCCATCCCACTGTTGGGGAGTGAGCGAGCGGCTGGGTGGGGTTTAGTTGCTGGGTGGGGGTTAGTTGCCGGGTGGGGTTTAGTTGCCAGGTGGGGTTAAACCACGACATACTGCTGCTGAATCTGTTATCAGACTCCTTCAGCCTGAGTAAAAGGCATCTTTTAAACCATGTAGTGAGGAACTGTTGGCTTTCTTATTAAAGAAAGTAACCTAATACTTTTAGGCTTAATCAAGGAAAATTAATGTGTTATTTTACTCCCTCCTCATGTTTCCTCTTCTTTTTTTCCTCCATTAATCTCCATTCTCTCTCTAACTTTCTATTAATCAAACACAGTGCCCATCCTTCTTTCTTACACTTCTGCTCATATGTAACTACTTTCTTTTATCTATCATACATTTTAGGTTCTATCACATTCCTCAAGTGACAGTTATTTTTTCTCAATTCAGTCCATCCTTTCACAGAATAATAATAAAGACAATAGGCTATTATTGTTATTATTATTTTTTAAAAATTATTAAGAAAACTTAGCAATATCCTACCATTTCCATCTAAGTATTTTGATGGGATTTCACCTCTATTTKAAATTACTTTCAGATGAAAAAACTGAGGCATGGCTTTAACCCTGTCCATAGTCATACTTACTACACATGACTGTGCTAGCACAAGTCATAAGCTAATACTAGCTCTGAGTGTGGCTGCTGCAAAAAGAAGGCTGAAAAGTAGCAAAATTTCTCCAGCAAGTAATCCTCAGAGAAAAGAACAATTTTAACATAAAGATGAGATCTAAGCTCTCCTTATTGATGATGATATATTATGATAATTATGAAAAAATTAAATATTATATTGAGTTACTAGAAGCTAGAGGACAATTGGAAAAAAAAATAGTAAATTGAAGCTCTGTTATAAAGCCAGGCTAAGTTTTATAAATATAAAATTAAATAGAGAAAATGAAAAAAAGGGAATTAATTATATTTTCCAGTATTTAGTTTCAGAAACTTGGGAAGAACATTGTAATTTGTATGAAATGAGGAACTATGCCTAAAGAAGGAAGCCCGTAGATACTAATAATTTGTTCCAAAGTGACAGCTTTTAATATACTGGTTATTTCAACACACACATATATATATTGCTTATACTCTATTTAAGATCGTAAGAAGTGCCAGAAATCAGTTTCTGATAGAGGCCAGTAACAGCTGTCTGCAGAGGAACTTTCACAGCTCTTAAAACTAAGGCCACTCTTATTTAAGTCCTTAAATCTCAATTCTGTTTGAGTCATGTTTAAAACACTATCCTAAAAATAAAGCATAGTATATGTTTTATATTGTCTGTATATACTGCGGTCACCATTCACAGTGATAATCCAGAGTATATTATTTTCCCTTCAGATAGGTCTTCAAAGAGGGAGCAGTGCTGAAATTGTATAATCAGGACACTTAATCAGTATTTTCCTGATTGTTGAGGGTTTCAATTATTATATGTCATGAACTTAATAGTATGTTATGATCTGTTTCAAATACTTCATACAAAGTAACAATGTTAAACTAAAAGCCCACATTTTTCTGAAGTGAAAAGATATCTAAATTTTGGCAAGAGGCATGACATTACAATCTTGTTCTATGTAGTTGCTTACTCATACATCAAGAGGGATACAAACTAGGAAATAATAATTTACATTTTGAAAATCCATAATAATTCTTTGTTTTGTTTTTATAAACTCAGTGTATTATGGGAATGGCATATAGCACCTATTTATAATGTCAGTCTTTTCCTTTAACATTTTATAGTAACTGGTTTTGGCAGTTTGAAAAATCTCATGCCCTAAACACTTTAGATGAATATAGAGTCTTTATAATATTAGACAAAAAATTCCGATTACTTTCTGCCTTCACTATTAAAGTGAAAAATCTAAAGTCCACTCAGAAAAAAATAAGGATTCATCCCTAAAGCAACATTAGTGGACTGTTTTAATTAAGCAATAAAATTACAAAGGTAAAGGGTCCAGCTTCATCAATGCAAAATGATTGCAGAAAAGTTCTGACAGASATAATAGGCTTAGGAGTTCCTGTTAAACATCCTGCTTTGAAACAACTCTTTGTTGCTTTCATCATCAATAGACATTCCTGAGGCTATTTTCACAATGTTTCACTGTTCATAAGATTAGAATCAAGTCTGGCTGAACAAACTGACTGAAATGAAAAAATTCTTACTCTAGAAAGGTCATTGGAAAGTGAGGAAATGTTTACATTGGCCAAGAATGAAGCCTGATGAAGACTTTAACTTGATGACATCTAATTATTTTGACACATTACAAACTCTTTAAAAATCTTCAGCTGAAACAAAGTTTTGAATGTTTTCTCTCTTTCACAAACAAGCTTTGACACTAAGGAAAATGACTTTTTTTTTTCCTTTTTTCTCTTTACTGAAACCTAGGAAAACAATGATTAATACGTGCGACAAAAATAACCATTCAAAATAGGCCCAGCAGTGCTCGGAAAATCTGGTCTGCACCTGATTTTAATGACCAGATTCTGAGTCCCTTCCTTGAAGAGTTTTGTTTCAGATCTGGGTGCCAGAAAAACAGGCCTGGGCAAATGACATTTGGAGAAAAAATATTTAACAAAAAAATGAAAAAAAAAGTATTCACTTTCATTTTCAAGTTCTTCTTATTTCATTTTTACTGCCCCTATCTAAGTTAAATGTATGTGTTATGAGGAGAAATTAGGATTGTAAGTTACCCTGTGAATGATGTGATATGACCCTAGCTTTCTGGAAGATGGCTGTTGATTTATTTATTTTTCTTTAAAATCTTGTTCATAATGACCATCAACTCCTCATTCTACTGATACTTACTGTTCATGTCTTTAGCTTGTTTTCATCACTTTTCTTTTTTTTTTTCCTCTAATTAGTGTTCACTTTCAGAGTTTGTTTTGCTTATTTTGCATAGTGTTATTTCTTACCTCATTTGTAATTTGTTGATAATTTAATGAAACTCTGATAATGAACAGTAGAGAAAAAAGACACCATTGCAATACCTGCAGAAAACAACTAAAAGGCACAAAGTTTCAGCATTTTCCCAGAGTTTAATTGCCTCTCCTGAATGTCCTGGCATGGCTGGATGTTCCAGCACCTCTTATAGTTTTACGTCATTACGTTTTTTCGTGTGAAAGAATCAATAACACTGGGAGAGGATACAGCCATTACTGGAGCTTAACAATCCTCACTTTAAACTCTGATGGCATCTGGGGGATTTTCAGTATATTTCTGTAATGTCATTTACTTCCCAAAACAAGTTTTCTAGATAAAAGAATATATTTTATTATATCAGCCACTAGAGATGAAAAAAATTACTGTTGGTGTAGTGCTTTAACCCCGGTAGGCAGCTCAGCCCCACACAGCCACTTGCTCACTCCCCTTACAGTGGGATGGGGAGAGAATCAGAAGAGCAAAAGTGAGGAAACTCATGGGTTGAGATAAATACAGTTTAATAGGTAAAGCAGAAGTTGTGCACACAAGCAAASCAAAACAAGGAATTCATTCACTACTTGCCATTGGCAGGAAGATGCTCAGCCATTTGCAGTAAAGCAGTTTCATCATGTGTGAAAGGATACTTGGGAGGACAAACACCATCACTCCAAACATTCCCCACGTCTTTCCCCAGCTTTTATTGCTGAACACAATGTCATATGGTATGGAATATCCCTTTGGTCAGTTGGGGTCATCTGTCCCAGCTGTGTCCCCTCAACTTCTTGTGAACRTCAGCCTACTTGCTGGTGGGACAGTGTAAGAAACAGAGATTAATACAGAAAAATTATCTTCCTGTCAAAGATGTTTCTGAGGACTGAAGAATATTTGGTAGCTGGTTTAATTGCTGCATATCTAACCAAACTGTAATCAATGTTTTTCAAGCTGCTGCTTTCCTTCAGAGAGCTTTTCTTTCAGATCTGAAGAAGGGCTTGTGAGTTTGAAAGCTTGTCTGATTTTTCCATTATGACAGCTGATTTAATAAACKATATTATGTCAATCTGCAAATCTATCATGCCCATGTTGTCAGAACATTGTGAATGGACTAACCATGGACTTCTGTATTTCCTTCTTTTCACTGAAACTAGATGTCACTTTTTACCTTGGAACCCAAGAGTGTTTTCTACTTCCTAAGATTTAAAGAGAGAAAGAGATATTTGTAACTAGAAAACAAAAAGCCCTATATCTTGTTTCTTTCATTAAAAAATAACATGTCTATCTAAGAGACTATAGAACAGTACTCACAGAATACAATAGTTTTGTACAGCTACAAATCAGAATCCTACCTGCAAAAATTATTTTCTCATTTTTGTTTTTAAAGCAAGTAGAAATTGAGCTTAAGTTTTTATAAATCACAAACAGATCACTACTGGAATAAAACTTAAACTGTGTTTACCCAGACTATCACATACTGTATCTTGGAAAAAAATAAATCTCTAAGATCTTCCAAGTACCTTCGTCCTGCTGCTCAAATTATGTTAATTATGATTGCATGTAAATGGGAAGATAATTTGCCTGGTTTGTTGGCTCGGCGGTTTCAGTACATAAAAGTCCAAAGTGAAGCTAAAAAATGCTGAAGTTTTTTGATACCTAAACATACAAATCTTAAAAACTTTTAGTTATCTAGGCCTGAGGGATGCGAGCAGCCTGCTAACACAGGCCACACAGGCCAATAGCCAAGAGACTTCACATCACCTCCTTAGTCTGTCAGATTATTTCTGACTAAAATTTACAACTCATGACTAGATGTACAGTGAAATTTTTTACTGATTTCTCACTGAGTCAAGAGCAAAGTATGACTGCTGATATTTTTTCCCTCCCCCCAATTGTTTTTGAGTACTTACTATCTTTTATACCCTATTTTCTCACTTTTCTATCCCTTTGCTAAAATCTTTTAAAATCATCATGTGTGTCTGGCTCAAATTCTTCTACAGTTTTTCATAGAATCATAGAATCATAGAACAGAATCATAGAATAGTTGGGTTGGAAGGGACATTTAAAGGTCATCTAGTTCAACCCACCTGCCGTGGGCAGGGACATCTTCAACTAGATCAGATTGCTCAGAGCCCCATCCAGCCTGACCTTGAAAGTTTCCAGGGATGGGGCATCTACCACCTCTCTGGGCAACCTGTGCCAGTGTTTCACCACCCTCATCATAAAATATTTCTTCCTTATAGCTAGTCTAAATCTACCCTCTTTGAGTTTAAAACCATTCCCCTTTGACCTGTCACAACAGGCCCTGCTAAAAAGTCTATCCCCGTCTTTCTTATAAGCCCCCTTTAAGTACTGAAAGGCTGCAATAAGGTCTCCCCAAAGCTTTCTCTTCTCCAGGCTGAATAACCCCAACTCTCTCAGCCTTTCTTCATAGGAGAGGCGTTCCAGCCCCCTGATCATTTTTGTGGCCCTTCTCTGGACCCACTCCAAGAGGTCCATGTCTGTCTTGTGCTGAGGGCTCCAGAGCTGGATGCAGTACTCCAGGAGGGGTCTCACCAGAGCAGAGTAGAGGGGGAAAATCACCTCCCTCGACCTGCTGGCCACGTTTCTTTTGATGTAGCCCAGGGTACGGTTGGCCTTCTGGGCTGCGAGCGCACATTGTCGGCTCATGTCCAGCTTTTCATCCACCAGTACCCCCAAGTCCTTCTTGGCAGGACTGCTCTCAACCCCTTCATCCCCCAGCCTGTATTGATACTGGGGGTTGCCCCAACCCAGGTGCAGGACCCTGCACTTGGCCTTGTTGAACTTTATGAGGTTCACACGGGCCCAGTTCTCGAGTTTGTCCAGGTGCCTCTGGATGGCTTCCACAAAGTATGTCTTTAAACCATATCTTTGTTCTGTTGTTGAAGCATGAAATAACAGCACTGAAATAAATTAAATTATTCTAGATGTAGGCTGATATATCTGTTATCAGTCTTGTTTTCCTTAAAAAAACACCATGGTAAGAATAATCTATTTTAGCAAAACTTGTAGAATGGACAAAATTTATCACCTATAGAAATGGAGTGAGCTCTTTCCCCAAAAGAGGTTCTTTTGAGATCAAACATACCTTTGTAAGGCAGTGTTAAAAAACCATGCATTGCTGCTGCCTCTGTCAATCTGTTATCTACATAAAAAATAACTCTACTTGCTTCAGCTGACAATTCAGAACTTCTTATGAAGAGGTTTGGGGTTTTTTTTTCAGATTAAGTGCAATTTGAAAAAGGAAAGAACAAAGAATCCTCTCATTTCTTAATGATTTGGATATTTAAATGAATACTGCCAAATGTGTCAACCTAATTCTGTAATCCTTAAACTACTGTAGACAACAGATGGTAAATGGAATGTGAATGGGAGAACATATTTGATTACATTATAAATTCATTCAAGTTTGTCAATTTTTAAATTTAGTTATAAATCTAAATATTTCTGGGCACAACTTCCTGTGTTTATCAGCTTCAAGCCCTGATATTATCACCCACAGGTTTCAGAGATCTACAGCATAAAACCTGGTCAATGACCAGCTCTTTTTAAACAAACAGTGAGAGACCTATTCCTGTTAAGTGACCAGCAAAGTATTTTTCATTCATATTGGGTCATTTATATTTCTTTCTGTTTCTTATTTTCCTTTAAGTCCCATTTTTGCTCCACATTTTGCATAAGGATATATTAATGACACTGAAAATTATTGCAACATACTTCAGTATTCCTGAAGTCAAAAGGGAGGAGATGTTTTCTAAAACACATGGAAAAGAGAATACGAGATCTTCTGATAAGAAGGTTTTTATTACTTTATTTTATTTTATTTTATTTTATTTTATTTTATTTTATTTTATTTATTTTTAGGTAGTATATCCCCCTGAGAAATAGGGACAAAACTACTGCCAAAAAAAAATTTGAACCAGAAAAGATAAGACATTTTAATCTATTTTTAGGTGGTAATGATCTGAGAGTCATATCTAGCTCATAATTGTAATGGAGCTCTTTTTCTAACAAGTGGGGGAAAATTATAAATTCATGTTGTGTGGAGACTATAGCTAGCATTATTTACATGTCAAACTTGTATTAAAGAAATGTTTGTATTTACATTGTGTAACTTGTATATTTTTAATGGCACAAATATTAAAAACAATGTATTGAACAATATAGTCTGTCTGCACTGCTTGCATTTTACATAATTTTATTTTACTTTCAGGTATACGTACAGCTATCTTGAGCCTTTCCTTCTCTTGTTGAAAATTTATTCTAGCACTATGACTGAAAAGAACTACCAAAATTGTGGGATGTTATTTAATGTCGGCAAAGGCAGAACTGACAGCTTGAGTAAAATGCAAATCACTGAGAAGTTTGCAATAGAAATGAGTGTAAACAGATGGTTTGGAGTGAGCTGAAGTATTGTTGAATTTCTATTTTAGGATAATGGAAGAGCTCTTATTTAAGATTCTTTTTAATGGAAAGAAGCAAAATACTAACTTTAAAAAGTCTTCAGTATGCTAGATCGTGGGAGCTGAATGGACCTGAATGGACCTTTTCATAAGTCTTAGTTGAAATGTGTGGCTAAGATCCTGCAGCTGGCCATGAAATGCTGGGTACATCTGCATGCAACACTGCTAGTTTGTTTAGAAGTACGGAGAAAAGGTACTATGCTTCTGGAAGAGAACAATAAAAGTCATCTCGTCTTCTCTGCTACTCCCCTCAAGCACATTATCTTTAAGTGTTGTCACTAAACACTCACTTGAACCTCTTTGGACTTTTTTTTCATTCCTACCAAATTCTACAAAATGTATTTAGCATAAACATTTGCACTGTTTCTAAAAAATTCATTTCAGTAAGACTGGATTTTACAGAACATGATACATATCAAACAAGTTTCTATTTAAGGTTATAATATTTAGTTACAATTGCGTACAATAGAATATTACTATGGTGATGTTCCAATTTTGTGTAATTTTGTAGAAAATTGCTTAACATGCATGTACAGTCGATTCCACACAAATTATAACCAGTTCAGCAACCCATTTCTTTTGGTAGCTTGAGTGTACAGACCAATCTGAAACATAATAGCCTTTCATTTACTATATTGTAATGTACTGATGTTTCATAGAATTAGAAGAATTTCTTTGTGTTTTTCCCCTCTGAATAATAGACTTGGAAATAAAATCTAAGGAAGTAGGACACTAACTGGTGATGTGTATCTATCTAAAGTGTAAGCTGATCAAAATAATGCAACTGATCCTTCACTCTAAAGAAATAGAGAAGGAAAAAAAATCAACACGTGATTATACTTAGGCCAACAATAAGTTTAATCAAGATGTAGCTGCACAGCTGAATACAGCTAAAATTGCATTAAATTACTTTTAGTTTACTTAAGGGGTTATTAGAACTCTTCTGTTCTAAAGCAAATCAGTTCACAAAAATTCTAAGTGCTATCTAGATCTATTTTAAATGTAAGAGCTTACCATGAGAGTTAAGTTCACCTCATAGACATTCTGTTGTGAAATTAATGTATGATATGAAATTGCTATTATATTTTTTCTCTTTTTAGGTAAGATATTATTTCTTAAAAATACCTTCAGAGGACTTTTCAAGACTCTCTGAAAATTTTGAGTATCTATTGCTCATTTCTGACCTGACTGAGTGGAGAGAATAGGGGGAGAAACTCAAGATTTTGGACCTTAGCGATTTGGTAGCCCACTAGCTTATAAAAGGATTTAACTTCTCACCTCACTAATGTTTTCATGGAAATTGTATTTTCATGGAAGGACATTGATATATTTCATATTGTAAATATTCTTATAAATATTTCCTGGTTATCTAAATTAGAGCAGTATAGAAAGGAAAATAAAATTTAAAAAAAGACAAACCACAATACCAATAGAGCTCCCATAAACTATCAATTCCCTTTCAAAGCTAATACAAGGACAGGAATAGGAAAAGTAGCATATACAGTGTAGGAGTCCAAGAATCTATTGGTTTCACAGCTTCCTGTCATCCAGGTTTTTAGTTTTGGTAACCTGATCATTCTGTTTTGTGAAACACATCAGGACCAAGTCCCACAAACACTGAATCTAAGAAAGGGGAAGTTTTCTTGTTTACGATTACTGATACATTCAGGAAAAGAGCATGTTTCTAATCAACTTAGCAATTAGTAATACTAATATTAAAGAACAATCCAAACACAGTCTTCATTTCCACTTTTTCCACTAGTGATATTATTGGACAGGAAATATTAAAAGCAATGTCATTACAAATCTGAAATGATAACGTTTGTTTGAAAAGAAATCTTAATTTTCTAGTCCATAAAATAATAAGACTGGGGATCTCATCATATGCATGTTGCTAATGGTGCCTAGTGGATTTTAAGTTACACATTTCTAGACACACAGCCCCAAACCAAGGTAATATAATACAATCATCTTCATGTTTTAAATAGAATTTCATATAGAAATTCATTCATAGAATTATTCCCATTACAACAATATTCCTCTGAAGATTCTCATATTTAAACATTTCAGTCCCCAGTGTATGCATTGAGATGTCGTAAGAAGTCACTTACAGTATTTTCTAATCAGTCTTTTCAATGAAGAAATGAAGTTTGAGAGATTACAATAGAAAATAAAACTTCAGGATACCAGACATCAGCAGGTCATTATAAGAAAAGGTCATACACTTCCGCTCTGTCTAGAATCTTCAGCAAATTATATCACATTGCCAGACTTGTACATGTTTCTCAATTAGAGATGTCAAAGCAGCAGACTCCGTGGAATTAGCCATTTTGGTTAGTAACATATGTTGAAGCTTAGATTTTCTATATATAGACAACCATTTCACACTCACTATTACAACAGACAGTTACATCTTTGTAATTAAGTTGCTCTGTAAAGGCTAAAAAGCAGGAATTTATGAGTCAAACAAAAAGAAAGCCTTGGAAAGCAGAAAATTCAGAACAACACTCTTCATATTTTTAATTTCTCTTTCATAATTTTGTTGGCATACTAAGCATATTTGTGTGAAAGTATGATTTCTCTGTTTTTCAAGTTGATCTTCCCGCACAGCTTATTTCCCCCTTAAGTTATAAACCTTTATTTATGATATCAGAAATGGTTACTATGGGAAAGTTTTTGTCGTCACAAAAGATTGAGTAAAGAATGATGAGGCAACACAATTGCTTTGATTGTATAATACTTCATTCACTTGAAGTTATTTATCTATTTTGCAGGTATTAATGTATTTTTTTCTGCTTTCCCTATTATTTTCTTGTGTGTTTTGTGGTGTTAATTTTGCACTTTGTCTTAAGGAATTCTGATTTTTAGACCACCTACCTTAGACACTGAACTTGCAAGTTCATTTTAGACAACAGTTTAGCTAAGCATCCTAAAATAAAGGGCCAGGATATGTACATGGTCAGAGCATAAAGGTAGTTGCCCTTCTCTTACTATGGTAAGTTAGAAATCAGTTCTAAAAAACAGTAAATCTAGAAAAGATTGATATTTTGTGATAAAAACATGCAAAAAGTGTGCATCTTTCTGATCAAGGTCTGTATCAGAAAATTCACCTCATTGCACAAAGCACAAACTCTACTGGCACATAGAGATGAAGGCTTTGGAAAGATCTAATGAAGGAAACAAGGAGAAAGAGACAAACACTGAAAAGAATGTGATGTTTTGAGAGTTGAAAGCTATAGTTGAATGCTGTAGTCTAGCATTCACAACTGTAGTTGTGAAATGTACAGCATGCTTTCCTCTTCCATTAAAACTATTATTTTGCTTGGGTACAGAAAATTTGGGAAAGGGAATCTGAGGCTTCATTTCACTGAATCCTCCCTATCCCGGAATCAAATCCCTACCTGGAGGATGAAAACAACCATTCTGAGTACTTTATACTAATTAGCCATTTTGTTGTCTCATTCACTCAACCATTACATACATTAGACATTAAGTTTTAAAGCTTTAAAACTTTATTCCATGTTTGGGTTTGGGGGCGTTTTTTTGTTTTATTCCAATAACAGCCATCACAGAAATCTAATTCCTGAATGATCACTGTTGTTACTTACATTTTCAAAAAGTAACAGGTATTTCATTAATTAGCTGCTTGTTTATCAAATTTCTATCCACATAATGAGATGAATTACTGATCACTTTTTATGTACTATTTGTTTATGAACTGAGAACTATCCAAAATCTGGTTGGTAATTCATCACACTGCAGTCATCTGCTCATTATAAGTTGCTACAGAAATTGAATAAGTAGGTCATAAGACTGAGCATTCTGATCAGCTATGGAAATATAATTGGTAGAATTACACCTACAGATTTCTTAGGGGGAAAAAAAGCAAAACAAAAACAAAAACAAAAGACAGAAGGAGGAACAGAATGTATCAGAACAAGAAATGAGAAAAAAACATATAAATTATAGGTCAATGTACTTTTTAAGGCTGAAAATTTGTTTTCAGTTGACACACCATATTACACCAGTAACAAACATGTCATGAATCCCACTGTTTTTAATTAGATCCTTTCTCAGTTTAGTAATGAGCTATTACATAGCAAAGTAATGAGAGAAGATTTTCTATTATCCATCAAAATACTCTGTTTTGCACAAAGCAATACTGCTGAGGAAAGAACTCTCATGCCAGGTAACTGACCACTTTACTCCTAAACTTGAGATACAAATGCAACAAAAATGAAACAAATGAAGAAAAATCCACTGCTGAAATACTGAATCAGGTGACACTCAGAAAAGTGGCAAGAATACAGTATTAGTACTCTAGCAATTCCAAGTGTCCCTATGAGACTTAAGAACTATTTTTATATTGTACCAGGACTCAGAAAAGTTCTATATTGAGTATTATTCTTCATGACTTTAAACAGAACAGTCTCAGAGCTAGAATGGCAGTTTTACCCAGATAACATTGATAATCCTTTTTTTTAGTGTACCTATTTCTGATAGATAGCTCATTAAATTAGACATTGCAGATGCTTTAGATAATTCTGCCTTGATTTGCATGTTTTAGCGGAGAGAAATTAACATTTTACCTTCTAAAATTTGAGTTAGATTTTGCAAATATTTACCTCAATGTGCTTGCTAATGTTGGTCTGAGAATTATTTATAAATTAACTTACAAGTTTACTTTTTCTTTTTTTTCCTTGAAGGGGTATAACATTACAGCACAGTAGTTTTGTATTTTCTGGAAAGTAAGTCAAATGGCGTACAGTCTATACATGTCGTTAACAAAAGGGTTGGCTTTTGACATCAATCCCCATATCTGTTTAGCAGTAATTAATTCCTCAACTCATTATTGATAAATCTTTTTGACTAGAGAAAAAATATTTTCAGCATCAGATTATTTTTTTTTTAACTCTTTAGTATTCTTGGATTTACATTCTGGGAAGATGATAGTGAGGATGTCTCAATGGGAAGGATGTTATCTTCTGTGAATAATATATAAAATAATCATGCTGCTTTGGTGCAATTTGTTCTTTAACTATGCCAGCAGTATTATTGTAGGCTTTTCATCAAGTTTAGTGTATAGTCATAAAACTTTGACACAATATACAGCATATAAGATTTTGGACTGGAAGCTATCTATAATTTGGTATTAATTTTATTGAAAATGAAGGGCAAAATTATGTACATTTTACTGTGGGGTAACTCTTTTTCTTCACATGTTTCTAATAAAGATAAATATGGAAGACAGTACTCCAGAAATCAATGTGCTTAAGTAGCAACAGAGCAGTTTTAGTGAAAAATAGTTTACAACAGGAAAATGGATCTTGTGTTTGTGGGTTAAACCCAGTAGGCAGCTCAGCCCCACAGAGCCGCTCGCTCACTTCCCCAACAGTGGGATGGGAAAGAGAATCAGAAGAGCAAAAGTGAGAAAACTCACAGGCTGAGATAAAGGCAGTTTAATAGATAAAGCAGAAGTTGTGCACACAAACAAAGAAAAATAAGGAATTCATTCACTACTTCTCATTGGCAGGAAGATATTTAGCCATTTCCAGGAAAGCAGAGCTCCATCATGTGTAACAGTTACTTGAGACGACAGACATCATAATTCTGAACATCCTCCCCTTTCTTCTTCTTCCGCCAGCTTTTATTGCTGAGCACAATGTCAYCTGCTATGGGATATCCGTTTGGTCAGCTGGGATCAGCTGTCCTAGCTCCGTCCCTCTTCCAACTTCTCGTGACCCCCCAGCCTACTTACTGTCAGGGCAGTGTGAGAAAMAGAAAGCATTGACACTGTGAAAACACCCTTCAGCATTGGCTAAACCATTGGTGTATTATCAACACTGTTTTAGTCACAAATCCAAAACTTAGCACCATACAAGCTTATTTAAAGTAGTATCAGAGCATTGCCACTTAAAATACCTAAGCAACGTAGCATATTTCATACCAACCCATATTTTCACAAACTTTTAGTATGATTCTGTCCAAAGTACCTGCTATATGGGTCTGATCACCTTAACTTCTAATTAAGGAAATAAATAAATAAATAAATAAGTCACCTATGGAAGATATTAAAGCACTGATTCAAAGCATTTCACACAAGAAGTGCAATAAGAAATTTTCCTCTCCTCATTTCCTCCAAAGTTTGCATTGGTATCATTAGGTTCTTCATTTCTTGAGAAGCAGAGTTGGATTCTCTCTTGTAATATTGAGTATGGTATGAATCTTTGAGGATAACCATGAGATTTGCAGTGAGCCATGTATCCTTTAACATTCTGACTGGATGCAACTGGATTCTGAAGGATTACACAGATGACCTCAAGAAATCTCCAGAAAACAGAGGTCAAAATTATCATCAAAAGGTTCAAGGAACAATAATTGTATATCCCATTGCAGACATGCTCTCTCAGCACTTGGGTTGACACTGGGCTCTGAGTACCCAGAAAATATAATTCTATAGCAATTCAGTAGTGGTAAGAGCTGAATATAGACAGTCAGTTAGGGGAAAAAAGAGGATGTGTCAGATTGGGTTGAACAAATCCCTACTAATTTATTTTTTTCTAATAATCTCAGAAGATTTTTTATAATTTAATTTGAAATTTGTATGCTCTCCAAATATGTGTAGATACAAATATATTTCAAAATTCTTCTGTGCCCAAGGAGGGATGCCTGATGTTTTTAAATGACAATTTTAACTGTTAAATAACATATATTGATAAATAAGTGCATCATCTTATGGAAAACGTTAGTGTTGCATGATTTCATATTATGTAGAAGAACTATATGCAAAATAGAATAAATTAATATCTAAAGTTTCGACAGTCCTATTAAGTAGCAAGAAATGAGCACAATATAAAAGCAATGCAAAGAGAACAGGGTTTCAAATGCTAAAAATATCAAAATCTTTTGATATTAATAGCTTTGTTAGTGATAGCAACTTCTAGTGAATTGAAAAGTTACTCTAAACTGTTAAAATATTTTGAGGGGGTGAAATGAGAATACAGATTGTGGACGTTTGCAAAAGATCCAGTTCTAATTCACACAGAAATTAATTCAGGGAAGCACTATCATCTGCATTATTCAAGTTATCAGTATGAATGCTTATGGTTTTATAGTCTCTGAATCTACAATAAATAAAAAGACATTTTAGAATAACTTATAGTGATGATTGTTATTCTGATATTAACCTTACATGACCCTAATTAGAAGGGGGATCTATGTGCACACACAAACACAAATATCTATAACTACTGTTGTCTGTCAGCTGGGGCACACAAAATCCAAGCGATTAGGTAATTTTATATATCAAAAAAGCCTATTTGCTCTTTTCCTACAGAGATATTAGACAACTGTCAGATTTCACACTCTGACAGAGACAACCCAAAAAACTGATTTACTCTGTCAAACATTTTTTTAAAGTGAAAAGTAGACTGAGTGAAAATATGCAAATACTTACCAGCCCAGTGGGGAAGGGGAGGTCACTGTCAATCCATTATAGTTTACACGTGTAGAGAAAATATTTACAGGAAGTAATTTTGTCTTTACCAAGAACATTTGCATAAATCAGTTCTCACCCTTGGATAGCTGAAAGCAATGGGGTGTCTCTTTGCAGATGACTGAACATTAGCAGGAGATTGTCATAAAAGCAAACTTTTAAAGCATTGCTTCTTATGGATCACACTTGGGAAATGTCATGTCTGAGTTCACCAATGCTTTGATGGCCATGACCAGCCTTACCCTGGGCTGACCATCAGTCCTGCCTGGAGTCCCAGTCCTTGCCTGTGCTGTGCCCATCGCTCTGCCTGTCTCCAGCCACGTTGCAGCCTGGACATGGACTTCCTGATCCAAGCAGGAATTTAAGCCCAGGAAATGAAGAATATCAGTTATTGCAGAATCCCATTCACACAGTTATGTTTGTTTCACTGTCAAAACAGTATTCTTTTATTTGATTTATAATTATGTCTCAACAGCCCAACTCAATACAATCTTTGCAAAAACATGAAAACAAACTTGCCACACCTAACCCATAGGTTTTCAGAGATAAATGGTTATTTCCATATCATTATTTAAGTTTAATATGATTTTTATTTTGTTTTATTATATTTTTAAATTTAAAATATTTTTTCTCCAAGAAAAAACATTTACTGTAAAAGTGACATTTAAACTGCAAAATACATAGTAAGTTGAAAGACATTTATCAGAGGAAAGACATTATGTCTTGTGTTATTTTCTCCTCAGGTTTATAATCAGAAGAAAAATGGTACAGGCAAGGAGAGGAAGAAGTGTAAAATGGGCAAGATGTGATCTTAATTTCTGTGTGGCAGCAATGAAAGGCCTATGGTAGAACAGAATATATAACATTATGCAGAACAACTGGGAAGCTTCTTACAAGCCAGAGAATGAAAGAGAAAGAGAAAAAGAGAAGTTTTGGGAAAGGACAAGAAAAACAGTTACCTCACTTTTCCTGTTATCCAGTACAAAAATAAAGCAATTTAAAAATTGAGATCAGTTTTTATTATCACATACAATACAGTTTACATACACTAAAACCTAACCTATTACTGTACAATACTGAATAAACTAGCTATTGTAGCTATGCTAATACAGGAAGGTCTTTAGGCTGTTACTGAACCCTTGCTAACAAATAATGACTAACATAAACTAATGTAATGGATTGTCCTGGTTTTGGCTGGGATAGAATTAATTTTCTTTCTAGTAGTTGGTATAGTGCTRTGTTTTGGATTTAGTATAAGAAGAATGTTGATAACACACTAATGTTTTTAGTTGTTGCTAGGTAGTCTACTTCTCAAGGACTTCTCAGCTTCACATGCTCTGTGAGGTGCACAAGAAGCTGGGAAGGAGCATAGCCAGGACAGCTAGGCCAGCTGGCCAATGGGGTATTCCATACCATATGATGTCATGCTCAGCATATAAGGCTGGGGGAAGAAGAAGGAAGGGGAGGACATTTGGAGTTATGGCGCTTGTCTTCCCAATTGACCGTTACGCGTAATGGAGCCCTGCTTTCCTGGAGATGGCTCAACACCTGCCTGCCCATGGGAAGTAGTGAAGGAATTCCTTGTTTTGCTTTGCTTGCGTGCGCGGCTTTTGCTTTCCCTATTAAACTGTCTTTATCTCAGCCCGTGAGTTTTCTCACTTTCGCCCTTCTGATTCTCTCCCCCATCCCACGGGGGGAGAGTGAGCGAGCAGCTGTGTGGTGCTTGGTTGCCGGCTGGGCTTAAACCACGACAGTCCTTTTTGGCGCCCAACGTGGGGCTCGAAGCGTTCGAGATAACGACAGGTTTGACTGGAATGTGCTAGATCGAATTTATTGCTGTTATTGCTGTTTAGCTATTAATTGGCAGGGTCCTGTGCTTGCTATGGGGCTTGCTTGCCTTACTGTATATTAGAGTCTAGTGCTCGTTAGGGACTGCTTTTTTTCTTTCACTGCTTGCTGTACTGCTGCACTGCTTATCATCTCACTGTGCTGTGCCTGGGAACAGTTTGATAACAGCAATGGCGATGCGCCTGGGCTGGCAGATGGCCAGGGCATCGCTGCTGTTTCTGTGCTGCTGTACTGGACAGGCTGGAACTCCAGTGTGAACTGGAGTTGAAGAGACTGACCTGTGGATGAGTCCATGCGGGAGCAGGACACCCCAAGGTGTCTGTGGCCGTGGATAAGCMCATGCCCAAGCAGGTACATCTYGAAGCGTCTGTGGCCGTGATTATGTCCGTGCCGCAGCAGGTATACCTCTGACGGGATTGTGGCCTAAGGATAAGTCCACRCTGGAGAAGGTACACCTCGAAGCATCTGTGGCTGTGGATAAGTCCATGCTGCAGCAGGTACACCTTGAAGTGTTAGTGACTGTGCGTGAGGTCACACTGGAGCACCTCAAAGTGTGTGGCCATGGATAAGCCCATGACGGGTGAGGTACACCCCTGGAGGGATTGCAGCCATGAGTAAGGCCACGTTGGAGCAGTTTTACTTCTGAAGAGACTGTGGCTGTGGGTGAGGCCATGCTGGAGCCGGTGCACCTCGAAGCGACTGTGACTGTGGATAATTCTATGCCACAGCAGGTACACCCCTGGAGAGACTGTGGCTCATAGATAAGGCTCCACCTGGAGCAGGTACACCCCTAAGGGACTGCAGGTTGTGGATGAGTCCAAGCAGAGCAGGGGCAAGGGGAGGAGTTCATTGCAATGTTAAAGTCTATAACCTGGCCCAAAAGGACCAGGGGTGGAGATTGTAATGGAAATACCTTTAAATTGTTGTAACCCAAGATTTGAGTTGTATGTTATAGGAATTACTATAGCAGGAACCACCGGAACCAATGGAGGAGAAGCCTTACAAGAAGCAGTGCAAGTGCAGCAGTGACCCGACCTGAGCTGGCTTTGGTGCTCAATAACTCCATGCAACTCATCACCTCTCCTGCCCTGAGTGACCACCATAACAGATGGAGCCCAAAGTCATGGACTAAATTAACTCAATGGACATTTTGTGGACATTTATGGAAATTTTACAGACATTTCACAGGGGTGTTCATAGACTAAGGGAATGATATCTGTGTATTATATCAAAGGATGGAAAGGGAGGGGGTGGGTAATGAGAATGTATTGATTAGTGTGGGACCTGAGCATGATGTAAATGGTATGGAATAAAGGGTGGATATTGTCCTGGTTTTGGCTGGGATAGAATTAATTTTCTTTCTAGTAGTTGGTATAGTGCTATGTTTTGGATTTAGTATAAGAAGAATGTTGATAAC
>JASVER010000005.1:21491603-21546094 GCA_030449065.1 Oceanodroma leucorhoa | reverse complement strand
ATGGGAAGTAGTGAAGGAATTCCTTGTTTTGCTTTGCTTGCGTGTGCGGCTTTTGCTTTCCCGATTAAACTGTCTTTATCTCAACCCACGAGTTTTCTCACTTTTACCCTTCTGATTCTCTCCCCCGTCCCACCTGGKGGAGAGTGAGCGAGCGGCTGTGTGGTGCTTAGTTGCCGGCTGGGGTTAAACCACGACAGGTTTGTATCATGTGATTTAAGAGAGAAAGACAGAGTATTTTATCAAATGTGTATGTATTACTCTTCCTCTCCAAAATCATTGGGGATTTATAGGATAATAAAGCGAGAGGATTTTGAGTTTGTATGGCTTGCACTGTGAGATTCAGAGTTTGTTGTAGTGGGGATAAAACCTTAAGAACTGGCAATGTAAAAAATATTTGTGTTGGAAATGCCATAAGAATCTGAGACTATAACAACAGCAATAATGTCCTAGGCCAAAGATCACATATATCAGCAGTATCCTGCCCCTGACAATGCCTAAATGTCACTTGCTTAGACGAGAGTAAAAAAACCAGAACAAGCATATTGTTCTACCCAGTGTTTGGCACATTCAATGTCTTTGCTATCCTTCTTTGCCACTTTTGTGCTCAGTCTCACAGAATGCTTTCCACCTACTTTTTTACAACCTTTGAGACCTACCAAATCACTCTGGGGCAGCTCCTAGCAGCGTATGCAGAGCTTTGAGATGAGTTGCAAATCCGAATTGTTGTTGTTGCTTTTATGATTGAACATCACACTTCTCTGCCATTCTTAGGGAACCTTTCCAAAGAGATGTCACTCTAAAAATTAGTTGCCTATCAGGCAATAATTGACYAGTGACTATATATGTTTTCATTGTGATATTTTCTAATATTGAGTTCTGGGACTGCCTTTTTCATGTAAAGAAGGAGAAAAGGATTATCTTTCTTTGGGCTTAATATAACAGGTTCAGGATCTTTCCAGTAGTGTAATCAGGCAGTCCTTATTGTTATTAAAAAACCATATATTCACATATATCTTTTTCCTGATGTAAAAACTAATTCTGGTTTGTTATGTAATAATTATCACCAGGTTAAATTCACCCAAGTCAGTAGAGTTTGAGGGCTTTCCCAAAACATTGAGTTAGATTTCTAATATCATTTTTTTAAATAATGTGTGACATAAACACATAAAAACATTTTAGCACCAGCTTTCTTCTAAGAAATAGTGTACATCCTCTTGCAGGATGGACTTCACTGTGTTTTCTACTTTATGCAGAAATAAAAACTTAAAAAACATACATATTGCAAAAAGTTCTCCTACAGTTTCCTTTGTTAGGATTTTCAAACGTGAAAAACACTATCACATTATGAAAATACTTACAGATGAATGCATTAATACCCAAAGTTTGGTTTTGGTTTTGTATCTGTAGTAGTAAATTTCTTTAAAGAATATAATTGCCATAGACATTAAGTCAAAGGAAAAGCAAGCTTGGAAATAGAAAAAGCTATTGAAGTGAAATTCAGAGAATTTTTGAAGCTTTTATCTATAATACTGAGTTGCTTTCAATCCCCAGTCTTCAAAAAAGTCCTTGAAAATGTAGCCAAATATAAATGATGGAACATTTATTGAGCAGTCTTTGAGAAACCAATGTCTTAATTTTCGGATTCCTGGGCACCTTCAACTCTCAGAGTTTAACTTTTGGTTTTCTAATGACAAACTGCAACAAATATGCTTTAATATGCTTGCTTCCCCCCACCCCCCCAGAAACAAACTATAGAAAATGAATTTACCTTTATAAACATTAAAGCAGTACACTTTTTTCCTGCTGAGACTCTTTGGATATTGAAACTGTAGGATTGAAAAATGTGTTTTTCCTAAGTTTGTTTGGATATTAGATACCATAAAATAAAAGGTTACTTCATCATTTGAATATTTGAGTCACAACATCCTCTAAATACTGGGAAGAGTAACCCTGGTTAACTGGAAGATTTGACAGTGTGTTCTTCTTTCTAAAACCAATAGGAATAATAACAATGACTGTAAAAGGAAATATTGCATTACTACCTACTTTTATAGTAAGCCTAATGAAGGCTACTTAGTGATGGGAAACTACAGTAACAAATAAGACATAGAGAAAGTCCACTTACTGTCAACAAGTTTTACTAACAACAGATTAATTTAATAGGAATTGTGCATGTTTTTAGAGAGGGAATAGGAATTAGAGAGAAAGATGGGTGACTTACTCTACTACCTTCCAGAATTTATATCCAATAAATTTAGTTGTTAAGAGACTGGAAGAAAAATAACCTCTTAAATATCAGTTCAAAAGAATACAGATGTCATATGGCTTACTTCTGGATTTTGAAAGACAGCAATGGAAATTGAGTACATAACTCATAAAGACAGCTCAGAGATGTTGAGGTTGTAAAACCTGAAATGTGCTTAACAAAAAATAACTTCTAAGCAGATGTAGTTAAACCAGAAAATCCTTACCTGAAGGTATTCTTAAATCCATTTGCAGATATCCTGTCCGAATCAGTTGGTGTGGTCGTCAAGGACTGGTCACTCAAGGATCTTTTATCAGTGTAACTGCAACGTTAAAATCTGAATATAGGATAAAATAGCAAGTTTTTTAGCCTTAAATATCAGTTTCACAGCCAAAATACATGGCCAACAAACAAAATTAATAGAAACTACAAGATGCATACAAACTTATGCACAGAGCTGAAGGGGAGAAAAACCTCCTGAAAATTAGAAACAAAATGAGAGCTGCAGGAAAAATAGGCAACATGCAGAAATGACATAACCCAAGTGAAAAAGTAGCACAAGCTCTTTCTCACAGTGTCCCTTGATAGCAGAATATTAAAAGACTAACCACCACAAAGGAAATCGATAAGAAAAAAAAGGATGTCTATGGAGTGGTGCATTTAATCATTGTGGAGAACAGCAGATGATCTAGAGAAGTTTCACAATTTTTAACAACTTAGAGAAAAGGGCTTCTCAAAAACTTGCTAATAGTTTTGATGTATTGTGTGCAGCAATTGGCTGAAATTTGTACTTCAGTGAAATAAGAGTTTTCTTAATTAGATGTCAACATCAAGTGGGGGATTTTTAAAAGGACAATGACAATTCATCTAGCACTAAAGTCAGTGGGAGTTTTATCATCGTTATCAGTGAAAACTGAATAAGGCTACACTAAACACCCTTGAATATAAAAACTTAAAGTCTTATGACTGTCTTATTCTGAGTTTAAAAACAATCAAATAGAGCTTTAATGTGAATAATTAAAGAAAATCTGAACAGGTTGCCCAGGGAAGTGGTGGAGTCACTATCACTGGAGGTGTTCAAAAAACGTGTAGAAGTGGCGCTTTCAGACATGGTTTAGTGGGCATGGTGGTGTTGGTTTRACGGTTGGATTTGATGATCTTAGGGGTCTTTTCCAACCGTAATGATTCTATGATTCTATGATTCTATCAATAATTTAGCTTAATAACTATAATTTACAAATAATCTATTTGATTTACTATTCAATTTAAATGATGCAGCTGAGCATAAAATCTTGTTCGGAATTTTGATGTTAGAATGAATTTAGTGTAAGGTGAGGTAAAAAGTCTGGCAAACTTTCTTACTGTTTCTAAAAACATTGCTAGTCTTTGATATCACTTTTGGATTTGCAAAACCAAATCAACTATATGCATACACATTATTTCAAGGTGTATGCACAATATAATAAATTGTTATGGTATACCATTGGAGATAAAAGAAAGAAAATTGCAAACTGACAAAACAGAGAATACAAGATTAGCACTATACATAAAAACTCTTATTCTGGAAAGTTATAAAAACCCAAGCAACTCTCTTAACACAGTTATACTTTTTCAATAGTTTCCACCATTAGAAAATACTAAACAATGAATCAATAACATAGAAGGAAAAATAATTAAATATTAATTAAACTAAAACTGCTTGATTTTGTTTGCAAATGCTCATTTGATGAGCATAATAATGAGAAATGGAGATCCTTTGAAAGACAAAAACATTCACTTTCAGGTAGGTGAGGTATTTGCATTTAAGCATATTGTCCATCTAACATACATTTATATGTAAGTGATGTTACAGCTGAAGTCATGAGACCACACTTCGTCGATTTTAGAACAGATCCCTGAATTACAAAGCCTGATGATTCTAAAAGCAGAATGAGCTAATAAGCTAGTCTGTTAGATTCTGTAACAATGCCATACTTTGTATTAGTCATCCTTTGGGAAGTGTTGTTTCCACTACAGAAGCGAGTAATATTATTTAGAATGGCCTACAAAATGACAGCATTTCTCCTAGAAGCAAACTCAATATAAATTTTCTTAAGCTATAAAGCTATGTTTTCCATTAGGTCCTTATTTTGTATATGTTAACATGTACGTTCATACATCTGCGTGTCCATAGTCCTTTTGATAGGATCACTGTCACCCTGATATGAAAAATTACAGTACTCAGAAAATCTGTAGGTATTTTAAGGTTACCTCTGAAGTGAGTGGTTCAGAATCAGACATCAGACACTGTGGATCTGAAATGCAGCCTCCCTGAGGATTTTTCAGGGTAACAATGTAAACAATATACTCCTTGCAATTATTGCAGGTACTTTTCTTCCTTTTTGTACATGATGAGAAACCAAATATCTGGACAAAATCTGGAGACATTCATTAATCTGCACAATAAGTTTAATGCATCAGCTAAAAAGACTGCTTACAGCTTTCCACCTACACTGTGTTTTAAAATGGTATCAGAATAAACTTAAYTCTAAGAGCAAATATGCATATGATGAAAAACTCCCTTCTGTAAGAAGTGATCATCAGTAATAATGTGCGGACCTTGGTCTCTTTTAACTTTCTCCTATTCATAATTATACCTGTGTACATTTCTTGAGCTATGCAACAATTAGTTTCCATTGTGTCAGCTGTAATGATTCAACATTGTTATGTTCTTGACTCAGTCAGTGATATAACATTACACATTCAAATTTTTGCAAATACACTTGGGTTCAAATACATAATATAATCCAGGCCCAGGTTACCTGTATCATAATACCCAGAATTCTAAAATAATAGCTATGATTTTTTTTTTTTAAATAACAGAAATATACTTCTGTTAYTGAAGAAAGTTCCTATGTTTTTATCAGTGGAGTAACTGAAAGAGGAATGATTATTATAAAAGTGTGATCTCAGGACTATTTCTCTTAAATATGTGGTATTACCCCAAACCATCTTTCCTGTCTGAGAAGGTGACATTTAGTAGGTTGAATAATATTCTAAGGCTTTTAAACTAAGGAAGATAAATTTCAGCCATATTCACAGCTATTGTTAAATACTTTGCATACAAAAATAAATAAAAAACAGTACTTCAGTAATTTACCCAACTTTAGTCAGACAAATACAGTCTCCATTGTGCAGTGACACATGTTGCCTCTCAAGAGCCTGTTGAATGTTACTGTTTGAATGACATAATCTAATTGGTCTGATGAGGAAAGTAGATGCCTGGAATCACAGTTCAAATTCCAGTGAAAAAGATCAGCTTTGCTAAACTACCAATTAAAATAATAAAAATCATTATTCTAGAGGTTTTGAAACTGGTATTGCTCATTAAATGCTAATTTCATAATTCTGGAAATCATCACTGTCAGTATATTGATTTTGAAAGTTCTGCTTCTCTAACAATGAGGCAGTTTGATCCTGAAGTGTGCAACCCTTTTCAAAATCTATTGACTTTTTTCACGAGGTGCCATGAATCTGAAGTAAGAGTGGTCCTAATAAGAAGGGACAAAACCAGTTTTTAATATCATTGTGGGTTTCAGCATAAAACTTGTAAAAAACATCTTAATGGAGGAAAGCAAGATTTTGTGCATCAGGTGCACATTTCTAGGTGCACATTAATGTTGTCCCCGGACATTGGCATGCCTGTTATTTTCAGTAGACTGAAATCTACATATATATTGCACATATATAGTAAACTGAAATATAATGAAGATTTCCTCTCCTATTTTAAAGAATAGTTTTTTGGATGCACAGTGTTGTTATGTTTCCTCGTAACTAAGGAGACATTTTCTTACAAGCCATAGATAAATCACTTTAAAAGAATTGKTTTTTCTGTGTCTTTAATGGAAACATGTAATTCTTCAAATTAATAATTTTTAAACACTATGGCTTTAACATTGTGAGTGAATACAGAATTGCTGCAAGCAATTTACTGATGTAGAGAGTGTTGTAATAAAGATTAGTAAAAGTTTGAAGAGTAGAAGCTTACATGGTGAGAATATTTTGGAAAAAAATATAAATTTTTCCTCAACTGTAATAGCATAAATCCCAGAAGACAGCTATAAAGATATTTTTAGAATAGGAGGTACAATGTAATTCCTCTTAAAAATGATAGTCTGGTAATACAAGGATCCCAGAAGACAGCATTCTGTAAGAATAAAATACACCAACAGTAAGTAATTTGTGACACAGCTGCTTGAAACTTGGAGAACTCCATTATTCTCTTTCTTTGTGAAATATCTATTAATAAAAGAATTGCATTAAATACTGTGCGYCTTTTGAGCTATACAAGCAAGACGATTCCTAAGAGTGATACGATGTGGACTCAAACCACACATCAGGAGTCAACTGGCAGAAAAACAAATGGGGTTTTGTGCCAAGGAGGAACAATCAGGCAGATGTTTATTCTATGACAATCAACTGAGAAATTCCTTGAGCATAAAGACAAGGGAACTACATAATGTTTTTATTGATTTTTAAAAGGTACTTGATAGAGTGTGTCAAAAGGATTATTCTGCATCTTGGAGTATTGCAGTATCCTACAAAGCTAAGAGCAATTACCCCTGACTTAAACAAGGATATGGAAAGCACAAAGTTAACGGTTCACTCACCGATTTTTTTGTCTTCACACATTTCCTTTCACCTCATCTAGCCAACCATATTTTATGAGTACATCTGAGAAGATAGCTTAAACAGAATTGTCAGGGCTGATCTCTGCTTTCTAGACTTTATTAACCCAATAATCTGAGCTTTTAGAGGCAGCTCATCAAATCCTTGAAGACAGTTTAAGATTTAGATTTCAGATTAGGAAAAGGCAAGAAAATATTGTCTGAACAATATGAATAAGCTAGGCAGAAAGAACAGTAAATTTGAAGCAGAAATAGATTAACTGCTTCATGTAAAAATGGCTGCACACAATAATGGTATAAGAAAACAAGACTTGACTTAATCGACCCAGCAGTAGGGAAAAAATAGGGAGCCTGTAGGATATATCAAACCCACAGTCTGTAATGTAATAGAGAAAAGTTAAACTTGTCATGCTGTAGACGTATGCATATCAATCTAAGAAAGAGGGCATCTTAATAGACTAAACATTGGATACAGAATGCATGTTTCGGGACATTAAACCCTGTAGGGCCTAAAGAAGGCAATGTGCCTGAACCTAGTAGGGTGATTCAAACTCACTTCTTCCTATACTTAATAGACACTCAGAAGACAAAAAAAGGTATCCTGGGAGAAGGCATGATAGGGGCTCAAGGTCCTTGTTTTGCAAAAGGATTATCTACTAGGAGAGGAAGTGACACAGATTTTACTATTTTACACAGTATTTCTTCTACATTTATACATGCAGTGGGATATATTGGACATTGAGAGATCTTCTGCCTAAGAGAATCCAGGTCTACTATCTCCTTGGAAAATATCTGAATTATTCAGATTACAGATTGAGCAGGATGTACATCATCCTTATTCCTCATATTGAAATCTGTGTGTGTATTACTGTAGTTTTAGCAAGAACAATGGGACCTGAAGAAGAACAAGTAAAAGGGAGCTGAAATCTCTACACTGATGGTTTGTCTCTTTGTGTCCTTACTCACAGACTTTTAAGTTGATTTTATATTACAAAATTTTTGAATATAAAACCAGAAACATACAACCACAGAAATAACTCATGGACACAGTCTTCTGTGCAGATCTGGGTCCTTTAAAACTGGTCTAAGATGCCAGGAGAATTTGGACCAGCCAGCAATATATTTGTTCTCTCAGTTCTTTGTATTCTAAAAATCAGTGTGAATCAGTCTTGTTAAGAAATACAAAAAATTTATTTTTGTAAACAACAAACAACTAAAGTTTTGAAATAATCTTTACGGGTTACCATCCTCTGAAGGCATATGTAGAAATGTTACTGGTTTTTAGGAAGAAGGCAGAAAGTTTTAAAAAAGGGATCATGTGGTAGTAGTTTGCAGCAGTAGTAAATGTCCCTTTGTTACCCTTTTTCCTAATTCTGTGCCCCTAAGGTGAGAAACCATCATCAGAGAAACATTTAATTTTTATAACCAGAAATATTTCATTATATGCAGRGGCAGGGTTACTACAAGTATTTAGACATTTCTATGATATTGTATATTGCTTATATTTTATATATCATGCAAATGATATCATCAAGCAATAGAAAATTGTCTGAACCAGAACTCAGAACATCTTAATTGCGTTCTTGACTTGTAGCTTTTTACTGCAACTTTATAATCTGTAAAGAGAATGCAATGGTTGTCCCAGTATAACATCTATGTACTTACATTTTCCATTTGAGATTAGAATTATATTATTAGTCTTATTTTTGCATTTACTTAATTTTATTTTGCTTTTGCAGGACATGTATAGCAAGACAATATACAGTAATTACACAACAGACATGAAGAGAACTGGAGATACAGTAAGTTTCCATTAAACTGATTCATCCTGAGAAATTCTGGGGAAAGAAACTTATGGCTGTGTGWTTAATTGTACATTAAAACAAGTTATAACAATGCATTTTATAGTTCTACAGTTACTGGCAAGCTGAATTCTTTCTTGAGGTTGAAAAGGAAGAGATATTGAGATCATATGAGCCAATTTCTTGCATTTATTATATACATATTTCTTTGTTTATATCAAATGCATATCATTCTAAAAGATATGAACTGATCTAGAAAGCATAGAGTATGAAAAACAAATTTAACAAGGTATCTATTCAGTCCATTTTTTTTCTACTTTCTGTATAAAACCAGCTATGAATATTGCTGCTTTCTTTGCTGTTTCTGATAAACTAACTCCACTTACCTGTAAGTAAGAATAAAATTAAGGAAAATGGAAACACTAATAGTTTCCACAGTAGAAATTGGTGTGATGCATAAATTAAGCCCCTAGCCCCATGAATGCCTTGCATGATGATAAAGCACCAAAAAAGAAATAAATAGTCTGGTCTCTAGGTAATCATGTTTGCCACTGGGCAAAAGGGAAAAAAAACACATACCACCAAGAAAGAACATTTTTAGTGTAAATTGTCTCATAGGGAAGTCATGTATCAAAGGGAGCCAATGTGAAAAATTTTGTGGACTTTGAAGATGCTTCATCCTGTTCTTAGGCAAGAATTAAACCTGTCCTTGAGACTTCTGACCAAATACCACAATCTCCAGAGAAAGCAATTGTTCATACACATATCTGGCTAGAAAGACAAAGAAAGAAACTATGACTTCTCTGAATATCCCAATTGGAATACTAGTCTACTATTTTTTATCTTTTTCCAGGAAAGTGGTACCTTTCCATCTATCATTACTGAGAAGTGAACTGTATAACCAAACTGATGGGGTAGAAAATAACTAAATATCAAATGCAACAGATGCTGTGGGCATCACTTTATGATTCTTTTGAGAACAGGAGACCACAAAAACTGTACAATTGATGTAAGGAAATGTTTATGTTCAGATCCTTGCCAAGAAACACTGTAAACAGAAACTACAGTGTATGTGGTAAGAAATTGAAAGGATAAAAGCCAGAGAATCATTGATAACTGCAAAAGCTTTCAACAAAGACAGCATGGTGTGCAACAGGATTAAATATAATTTCCTCAAAATTAACAAAAATGTTCCTTTTCACGCCGTTTTGGGTGCAAGCAGAGCAACCTGGGCAATTATTAACATTCTGAGTAAGCAAATTCTGAAGAAGGATAAGCTTATAAAATGGATTCAAATAATAACATCAAGCAAGTACAAGAGAAAGTAACTTGTTATTTAAAATATGTAAAAAGCACCATAATTGGTGCCGTTCAGTAGATGGTGTCTGTGTGTTCAAAAACAGCAGAATTTTGCTTTATAACAATAATAATTTTGAAGTGCTTGGTAGTAAAAATGGCTTAAAATGCATGTAACGAACCAGGAACTTTATTACTGCAAAGGACAAGGGTTTATTGGAGACTTTATATAATTATTAGGACACTGTTTCTGAGTATTGAAAGAACATAAGCTCTCTAGCAAGAATCTGTTTTCTGTACTGTAGCTTCAAAACACAAAAACCTTAAGCTTCAGATGTTAGATAAATTTCCCAAACTTCTATGGAAAATTAGCAATCTTGCAACAATGACAGATGACAAGAGACACAAAACATCTTATATGGGCAAAGTAAGCATCAGAGAAATAATGCAAAAATAGAAAAGGCAGTATCAGGAAGGATAAAGAAAAGATACATTTAGCAATATGATGAGAAATTTGAACTATATCACTGTTTTAACATTACTGCAGAGGATAGAGAATGCACAAAAAATGTAGACAAAGCAAAGAAGCAATAAGATGAAATGAAATAACAGATCTCTATATCTTTAAAAAGATTGTATTATATCTTTCAAAATTTCAGTGTACCTTTCAGAAGAAGGAAAGACTCCAAAAATGTAAAAAAATCTAATTCTATTTAATTTAGGTTAGTTTAAAGCTTTTATAAGAAAATTAGCAAAATATCTCTAATCACTTGCAAAGGATTTATCAAAACTTTCCTTCTTGCTATAATTATTATAGATTCTGACTAAAAGAAACTATATTGGTCAGCAGCACGCTTCTACTTTCAGTATTTTGATTAAAGCAATATTAAATTTAATTTAGGTGGGTATATGTAAGTGAGGGCAAAAAAGAAAGAAAGAGTTTAGGATATGATATCACGATGCTGTGTGGCGTCACTACACTCTTATTATCTCGTTCTAACCAAGTGCTCCATTTGAGCTATCTTCTATTAGCAAAGTAAAAAAACAGTAGAAATAACTCTGTCCTCTGCAAAGGAGATGTCAAGGTAAATGACAGCAATTGGTTCACACAGGTGAATGAATTACAAAAGAACCTCCAACAGCACAACAAACCATCAACTCCAAAGCAAAATGCTAAATTTTTAGCCAAAATATCAGAATATTTAATTTTTAACAAAAATATATTGAAGCAGTTAGTGGGAAATTTTTACAGAGCAGGGGTTTTTTGAGAGTGTGGTGGAAGGGCTGGGAGGGAGAAAGGTCTTAGCTATAGGACTTACACTCTGTAAAACTGAAGCTGCTGGGTTTATACCACATGATGTTTCACCTCCAACCTGTAAGTTAGTATCTGTGATTCTTAAGTCAGTAAGAAATGCAAAAGGACATTTATCCAAACATATTTTTGACTGAATGATAAATATTATAACTTTGAAAAGTTATCTAAATATCTAAGATATTTCACATCATTCATTTGAATCTCCTATAAATAGTTGAAAATATATCAAACTTTCCCATAACTGTGCACCAATTGGGTCTAACTGCCCCTGTCCAATCCCCCACCTTGCCCAGGGCCCAGGACTCCATGTCAGCCCCCCCGGACCATCAGCCCCTGCCCCAGTGATCATAGAATCATAGAATCATTAAGGTTGGAAAAGACCTTTAAGATCATCGAGTCCAACCATCAACCCAGCACCCATGCCCACTAAACTGTGTCCCGAAGTGCCACATCCACAGGTTTTTTGAATGCCTCCAGTGATGGTGACTCCACCACTTCCCTGGGCAGCCTGTTCCAATGCCTGACTACCCTTTCGGTGAAGAAATTTTTCCTAATATCCAATCTAAACCTCCCCTGGTGCAACTTGAGGTCATTTCCTCTCGTCCTATCGCTTGTTACTTGGGAGAAGAGACCAACACCCACCTCTCTACAGCCTCCTTTCAGATAGAGAGTGATAAGGTCTCCCCTCAGCCTCCTCTTCTCCAGGCTAAACAACCCTAGCTCCCTCAGCCGCTCCTCATAAGACCTGTTCTCCAAGTGATGCCGTTGCAGGGCCAGTCTCCACCTCCCCACAACCCTGCCCTGCACGACCATGGGCCCCGCAGAGCCGGGCCCACTCTCAGGCCTACATCACGGCCTGGCCTTGGCCCGTTCTCGTCACCAAGGAGGTGCCTGATGCGTGGAGCTGGGGCTGCCCCGGTGCCCACAGCTGCCCTGTTCCCTGGGTGCCATGATGGGATAGGCCCTGGCTGCCAGGCCCTGCCCTGCCTCCCCTGGCTTCCCAGCCTTCAGAGAGCTGCTGATCCATGCTTCTCCTTGGGAAATTGTTTTTAATTTGAGAAAAAAACAAACAACGTAAAAAGCCCCTTGGCCTCCCTACTAGCCAAACACAATCACACTGATATAACTGAGTAAAATGATACATTTAGATGTGAACTGTAGCTCTTGCTGGCAAGGACCTACTGTGTTAGTGCATGGTAACAGGACTAACACAATGAGCACTCCATCTTTAACGTAATTCTACAGAAACACTGCAGTAATAGCTTGATAAACAGCAAAAAAATAAGGAAACTTTTAAACTAAAAATCAATAATTTCCTCCATATGGCTCACCTGATATTAAACACTTTGAATTCTTCTTTTCAAAAGCACCATACATATATATTTATATTCATTCTACTCTAGATGCAAGCTTAGCATACCAAAGTCTCAAATTTATTCAGAACGCATTTACCGCATGCCCCCTACCCCAAATGCCTGTAATAGGAAGCATACAGCAAAGACATGAGTGGCAGTCTTTTCACTCTGATATTATCTCTTCTGCTTCAGTGTTTGGTTTATAATGAAAAAAACAGTTTGCATTACTTCCCATATAATACTAGGTCTCTGTACGGTTGATAGGATACTGTCTCGCACTGTCTGGGTAAAGCACTTCATCGATACTAGAAAGTGACCGCAGACCACATTTTAATATGTTTGTGTGTGAGTTTGTGACTCATTCTTCGCAATACTGAAGTGTCTTCATTTTAAGTATAAAGGTAACATGAAAATATGCACATTATGTTGGTAGGCATCATTAAATAGAACCCAACTATTCTTTTTTCCATTCCTTTTACCCTAGGAAGCTGAAAGTTTTATGGACTGATAAGCAGCGTTGCTGAAGAAAGGTAACAGATGCCATGACAGTGGAATGTTACACCAGCAGTCAAACCCATCAATAGCAAAGACACTGCCTTCACAGAAAGCTGTTTATGTATATTACACCTCATAATAAAGTTATGTCATCAGTAGAAAGACATGATTTTAATGCAAACATACATAGAAATATTTAAATAAAAATGGGAGGAAAGGATAATAAAGCTGTAATCAATTCTTGGCTGTTTCTATACAGAGATGTTTTGATGTAACATTTCGCTATAGACGAAAGATACTTCTACATTTTCCTTATTTGAATATAAGTCCAAACATTTTAACATTCTCATTTATAACGTCCTATTATCAAGGGATCTGTGCTTATACAGGCTCGGCAGCTTTTTTTTTTTTTTTTCAAAATTATGTGAGAAAGTTCTAATGATAACAGAAATTGCGATTATTACAATCTAAAACTACAAAATCCAGTAAAATATTATATCATAAGATTTATATAAATAGAAAATTATATGGGTTGTCTAAGAAAATACAACTTGATTCAATATTGCCTTTAGGCAAGTATGTCCCAGGAGGCAAAGAGTGAACAGGAATGACTTTGGTACATACAATGTTGCAAATGACAGCTTTTAATCAATTTGAAAAATTACAGACATCTCCAAATAGTATAAAAGAGCTTCTGAGTACAACAAATGCTTTTTCATTGCAACTATTATCATTGTACCCATTTGTAGAACAAATCTCTTTGGTAATATCTTCTAAACTTGGTAAGGTGATGCAATATCTTGTTAGCACATGTCAATTTATCTAATCTTTGATGAAGTACGTGTACAGTATAGTAAGATAATAACATATAAACTAATAATTGAACTCTAAATACAATTTTAAGAAATACCTTTTAATTGAAACACTGGTATATGTGTTTCATATGTATATATACATTTTCTCCAAAGAAATTATATGAAAGAATTGCTGAAAACATAAATTTCAATTCATTTTCATTATTACTATTAAGACCAGCAGTGTTGTAATATTATCTTGGGATTCTGGATTCAAGGAGAGATTGAAATTTTAATAAAAAATTTCATCCATACTCCTACAGTGTAAAATGTTTCTAAACAAGTTTTGATATTTAAAAATTATTGTGTAAGAAATGCAATGATCAAGAAGTTATATGGGCTTGCTATACCCCTTTTTTAATTACAGTTGTTTGATGTTAACAACAGTCTTTCTAATTCTTATCTATGACTTCAGTTTAAGTGAGGATTTTTATAAGGTGCATTTTTCTATATGTGCAAAAGAATTCTATTTCATGTTTTAATTATCTGTCAAGCCCCTTACTTTCATTCTGACCTATGCATTCCTTTGGTCCCCTGAGCTTCATTCAAAGGTGATGTTATTTCAATCATTATAGCCTACCTTGTGTTCAGGGTGTACTACCTGTATAAAGATTTCTGCCTGCATAAAATACAGAGACTTAGGGCCTCTTGCCTTTATGTGAATCTAGTTCCATCACTAAACTTTTGGATCCTGTAAAATAAACATAATCTAAAACCAATCTTTTCTGCTTCTGATGTTAATCTCTATTTTTAAATAGGCAGACTTTTGAAAGAACTGTGGGAAATTATTYTTTTACAACACATTCTTAATTAAATAAAAATAATAGATAAAGTCTCTTTTTTCTTTTTTTCTTTTTTTTTTTAGTTCTTGACTTTGGCATAATTTTGCGTTAATAGTAATACCTGAGATAATTCCAGCAACCTAATTTTTACTGAATACCATAATATCAAGAATGTTTTAATATTTCCACGATCCTAAAAATCATTAAAAAGTAAAAAATATGCTGCAGAGTAGACTTCTGGTAGATGTGTTGGGTGAATGAATCTGGTTACCTGGAAATTGCCATACTCAAGAGGTTAATTAACACACATTAGAATTCCTCAATATACTGCAAGCTTAAAAGAAGGAATAGTAGATTAACACTGATAAAGCCTCATGAGCTGAGTTAGGAAATACCTTATACACATAGTTATGAGTGACCGAGCTCTGGTTGCTTAGAGACTTCTGGTTTCATCTAATTAACAGCACAAGCTAATAAACAAGACACTTGCGCTCTGAAGGCACGTTTTAAACCAGTATTGGGATAATGTTAAAAAACTGACCTCTCTCACTATAAATAATTTCTTATGGGAAGTCATTACATAGTGCTTATTTTATGAACTAGACATAYATTTTGTTATCATTGCAGAAAAAAATTATACAGATTTATCATGGAAAAGATTTAGAAGAAATGGTATTCCATCAGTGTTTTAATATTTTATCCCATGCTTAACAACTATCTCAGCAGGACTATGCAGCGCTGAATTAAAAGAAATACCAGTGGGAAGGAAGTAAAATTTTAAAAATCTAAAATTAAACTTTCTTTGTTCTCCATCTCTCCAGCTTGTGTTGATTTCAATGGGATTCATAGACAGTCAGGATGCCTGAAAATTGGGGCATTTACACTGAGGTGCTTAAATATATATTTAGAACCCTAGTGCTATACTTCCATTTATAACTTTTTTGACCTATCTAGTTGGAAGAACAGGTACTTTAATAGAGTATTGTCCCTGTGTACAGTCTTGGAGAAGCAGTATATGAAATTTTACACCTCTCGTCATTATCTTAAAGCTTGTTTTAAGGACATGTTCCACATAAATACATATATATGCACAGAATACACACACACAYAYATATATATATATGTAAAAAATGTATATTTATTAAATTAAATAGAAACATGGGTTGTTTCCATGTCTTAACCCCTCAATCAAGATAGGAAAGGGAAGTACATGCCTGAAGATAAGTTATGTTCAAATGCTGTCATTGATGGGAAACTCCTAAACTAGGACTATAGAGTACTTAGTAAATGCCTGAAAATGTTTCAGAACAAGGCTTCCAAAAGCATTCAAGTAATACAGTAGTCTGACTTYGACCTTCAAAACCCATTAATGATGTATGCTTTTAACGACAATTCTCAATCTGTTTTATTTATATGCATTTGATAAGGTTATCTACAGTCAGTTTGTATAAATTCCAGGATGATTAATAAAGTGGTGGAACATAATATAAATATACATTGACACAAATACAATTCTTAATTTTACAATAAAGCAACTAATAATTATCTTGAGAGCAAGTTAATTTTATGCTATTTCAGTCAAAAATCGGGCTATATATGTAAGGATATATGATGGACCAGAAATTTAAGTTAAGAAGAAATGAAAAGAAGCTAGAGCAGGGACTGAATGGACTTTAAGGTAATGAAGACAAGAGCTTGAATTTTTAAATTCTCATTTCCATGACTAACCTACCTGGAAGACGTACAAAAGATGAGAACASGTGGCTTTGTAGCACATTTGCCTGCATTTTAGGCATAGGAAGTATCCCTAAGCGTGACAATAAAGGGAAAAAATGTTTGCTACAGAACTTTAAATTTGTGTTTAGCTCTGTGGAAAGCCTACTAAAAAATTTGTGGATTATTCTGGATACTGCAGAAATATATGCCTACCTCAAAATTTTGAAAGTTATTCCATTTAAATTTACTTTGATTCTGGCATTATTACACCAGCGGGTAAGCAAAAAAAAGTAACAGAAATCAGATCACTAAACTCCTCTTCACAGTTTTTCATTTAAATCAATGACATAATATCACATCTTGATTCAGCAATATGAGACTTTTTAACTTTCGAAGTAGTTGAACAAAACTGTACTCGTCACTATCTCTGGGGGAATATGTCAGTGTCATACAGCTTTTTGTAAATTTAGCAGCACAAATGTGACAAGAAAGAAATGGTGCTCTATAATGGCGTGAATCCATAGTGAAAAGCACCATGATCTGTGCCTTACAACAATGTGAAAAATATTTCTCCCTTTTTCTATGCACTTTCCTTTTACAGGCTGTGAATTATATATTCAGACCAAATAATGATGTATATGTGTGCTATATTAATACCTATACCTTTCATTTAATAAGTACCTTATTCACTAAAGAAGAATTAATAGATACTTGCATGACATAAGATATTGTCTTATTTAATTGTTATTTGTCACCTTCAAGTGAACCAAAACCAAGAGAAGCAGTACCAGGAACAGCTGAAATCCCCCTTTTGAGAGGGGGGAACACATCATAAGCATATCAAACATGAAGATGAAACAGAAGAAAGAAGACACTTCAGTTTCAATCACTCTGGTGAAGGAGCTGTCAAACCTGATCACCTTGACCTCCACAATGAACATTATCAAGGACCACAGCCATCAGTACTAACTGTAGGTAAACCATGATATTATATACTCACAGCTAATTTAGAATTTTTAAAAAATTTTTTTAAAGACTGACAGCTTTGTATTTGTAGTGAGTACATAGTGATAGTGATCAATAAGACATAAAAATTTAAAATTATAATGAAGTTATATGAATGAAATTAGTAAAGCTTTTCTTTAAAGCAAAGGCTGGCCTGTTATTAAACACTCCCATCACGGTGATCTCTAAACCCCTGATAGAAATAGAGATAGAGATACAAATTTAACTGCAACACATTTACTTATGTCACTCAAGTTGCTGAAATAGACCATTAAAAATTTGACCCATGAACCTAAATATTGACTCATCAAGTCAAAAAGACATTTTTCCCTTAAAGAGACAATATTGTTACATAGATTTCTGATTAATATTTAGAAGACTCTTCTGTCAAGTATAACAATATATATTGAATTTTAGAACAAAATAAAGTTTGACAACCTCAAACTTAGTAGACAGCCAATTTTGCTGCAATGTTTTCCAGAAAAAGTAATCAGAAAAACATTCCCCAGCCTGATCAAAAATATAAATTCCCCATACACACGCACATGCAAGGACAATAATCAGATATAATCTTCACTTCTATTCTTGCAAATAGTAATCTTTTTCTTCYGAATGACTGTTAAATAAGTAGCTTAAATTGAAAAGGTAACAACATTCAGTTTCATCAAGTTTGCAGATGACACCAAATTACACAGAACAATTGATACTTTCCGTGTTACAGCCGCCATCCAGAGGGAGCTGGACATGCTAAAGGAATGGGCTGCCAGGAACCTCAGAAATTCAGCAAGGACAAATGCCAAGCCTTGCTCCTGGGAATAAAGACTCCCCAGGAATGACATGGGCTGGGACCACACTGGCTGGGGAGCAGCTCTACTGAGAAGGACCTGGGGGTGTGCTGGTAGATAGCAAGCTGGGCATGAGTCAGCAGTGTCCCCTTACATGGCCAGGAGGTGCAAAGGAATGATTATTCCCCTCTGCTCATCAGTCATTAAGCTGTGAGTTTTGGGACCCTGTGACAGTGTGCTCCCGCTGCCCCCGACCTGACCTTTTCCCATTACCCTGCTCAAGTGATAATCACCTGTGGCGACCGTGATGGATGTGTCTGGTCGTGATGGATGCATCCAGCTCAAAGCGGATTCGGGGGACACAGATAACAACACAATAGGCAATGCGTCCACCTGACCACAGTGATGGTCAATGTCCAACTCAAGCCAAATTTGAAAGAAACTAACRTCTACGGTTCGTATGTAAATATGACTATGAGTCAATCATCTTACCCCCATAAATAGTGGGCAGCCCAAGAGCCCTTGGAGCTCTCCTGCATGGCAGCGGGCTGCACGCCAGGATCTCCCCTTGAGCAGGGACACCCCTCAGGGCTACTCCTCGAGGTTGAGAGATTCCTTGCCACAACAGATCCTTGGTAAGTGACTAATAGCATGCTAAACTTGGAAATCTTAGCTAAGTGATATAAAGGATTGATTGTGCATATATAATCCTTTAGACATAAACCSTTGACCAAGTCTGGGACTAGGACTGGATCCAGCCACACCTAGACTCCTCTCTGAGAAGGAGTTYAGAAAGCAAGGGGGTCCTTTCTGAACCTCATGACTCAATGGAGGGTCTCCCTGATAGTTTTGTCTGACTCTGTCCTCTGTGCAGTAAATAATCAAGTGYACCTTGCCATCGAATCTTGTTAGCTCACTGTCACATTTACTATCAAACTTTGTTAAATCTCTGTCTTACATCAATAAACATATTGCTACTTCTYTCTTATGAGTGAAGTGCATCTGTCCCTCTCACTCCATCTGCAACAGACCCTCCACAGAGGAAAGATATTGACTAACTGGAGCATGTTCAGCAGGGAGCTACCAAGCTGGTGGGGGGCTGGAGCTTGTTCAACCTGGAGAAGAGATGAATTTGAGGGTACCTAACAGTAGTCCACCTTGCTGAAGAAAAGATGGAGTCATCTTATCACAGTGGTGCATGGCAGGAGGATGAGAGACAGCGACCATAAGTTTAAACAAGGGACATCTATCTGTATATAGGGAAAATATTTTTCCTCATGAAGACAGTCAGGCAGTAGAACAAGTTGCTTCAGAAAGGCTGTGCAGTCTCCATCCATGGGAGTTTTTGAGACCTGATTGAACCAAACCCTGAGCAACCTGGTCTGATCTCACAGCTGACCCTGCTTGGAGCAGGAGATAGGAGTAGAGTCCTCCCGAGGTCCCTTCTAAGCTGAATTATCCTGGAATCCCATGTTTCTGTGAATGACATCAGGTCACTGCAAAAAGGCTGAAGGCTGATTTCATATTAAAAAAGAAAAAAAAAAATCCAGAGAAACTGAAACCCAAATGACTTATGGGACTTTGATGAAATTTATTCTAACTCCATTCTATTAGAAGTGAGATTAGATCAATGCTAATTACTGTAGGAATAATGATACTCATATCCCCTTTCTAAAAAATGCCATTATGCATTTATAATAGGAACAGTTCTTTCTATCGAGTACACAATTCTGTTTAGCAAAAAGATGTAAACAAGTGCTCTATTAACTTTAAGTCCTTTATTTTGTAAACTTCTGGAGTGGCTCTTAGTGACTCATGACAACAGCAACTGAAATGTTATGAGCTTTTCAACAATTTTGTTTAAAAGGACATGCTGAGAGATGTTGTCTCTTATTTTTCTACAGTCTTTTTGTTTGGTATACRGAGAAGTAAAAGCGAGACATGTCTTATTCATTATTTTACAATTCTCACCATAAAAACTAATTAAAACTCTTAAAAGAAACTGCAGTTACAGTATGTGTGTTTGTGCACATATATTTTTATATAACATATGTATATGTACATATAAAAATGCATACATATTCCACCAAAAAAGCACAGCAGTCAGGAGCTAAGACTGGTTTTCTTAATATTTTGCATGGTGCTGTCTGTCTCTGAAGCTCTTCGCTTTTTGCAAAATGTGTGCATATACATACAAAGACACACATGCACACATAAACAGTATCTCACACATTCATTTATTCAACATAACTATTAAAAACTGTAGAGTCACATTAATGTAGATTAATACCAGTAGTATTTCACCCTATATTCCACACTCTGTATTCAACAGTAGCAATGTGAACATTTTTTGGTTTCCCATATCATAAAGGAAATTCCTTTCATTAATTCATGTGCCCATTATGCAATGATTATGCAAAAATTATGACTATCTTATAAACTTCTAATAGGATTAGTGTTCATTAGTCTTCATTCATCAGTCTAATTGTTCACATAGTTATGAGTTTGAATAAATCATAGAGGACTTACAGAAGAACCTATAGCTAAATATATTAGTATCAGTTTTGATAAAATTCAATCATTTTGGCACCCAGATTAAAGTTTAGTAAAAAAGCATAGTGGGTTTTTTTTTTTTATGAATTCCCTATTCATATTTGTAGGAGACCAAATGGAAGGACAAACAATCTAACACCAAGGCTAACTCACAATCCCCTGGAACAAAGGACTGGTTGATGCAGACAACTGCAAAAGACAAAACTCGATAAGGAACCAGGGGATGGAGATTCCCTGTGCCTGTCTGAGGTATGTCTCAACCACTTGCAAGACTGGGGGATGATGAGTTCCAGGAAGGCTCTGGTGAGATAAAGGAATGCAACAAAAGACATTATTCAACCTCTGTAGGGAGTTAACTGGACATGGCCTTGGGGGATGGCACCATAAAGCAGCCAAAGAAGGAAGTACTAGGATAAGAACAGAAAAAGAAACAACTACTTGAACTATGGACTAACTATCCCAATTAGCATAGTAAGAAAACTGCCCACCAGCAGGAGAAGCCCCCTACTCAACAAAGCCCCTTCCCCACTGAATATACGACCAATAGAGGCAATCTACGAAACTGCCACCGTAGCAGAGGGGCAGCTTGGAGTGACCGGCGGACATAAAAGGGGAAAGCAAATACTACAGGGGGGGAACTTCTGGACGAGCGCTCCTACAAGCCAGTGACCCCCCGTTGGCTGGACCAATGCTGGAACCAGGACCGGTGATCTCTTTCTCTCCCTCTCTCTTTTCCCTCTTTTCTCTTTCTTTTATTTCTTTTACCTTTTCCTAATAAGTAACGCAAGGCATAAACCCCCACAGCAGTGGAAAGTAATAAGTTTTCTGCCACCCAGCTATTTACTAATGAGCCTAGTTTTGGAATAAAAGTTTTGTTCTGTACAGACCTTGGTGTCGTTTCACCTTAATCCACACAGAGGGAATTTAAGGATCTGAGTCACCTGTCCCTCYGCACAGGCGGGACGTGACAATATTAATTATATAACATTACATTCTGTGATGCAGTTACTGATAATCATTACAGCTGAATTGCAATATCTCTTTAATTTGTTAATTAAATGCCTTTTAGGATACTTTGTCTAAAAGTGTTGTAAATATTTACTAAGCCCCCTTTATCAAAAACCTATTTAAAACTTAAAAGAGCAACCTAAGTGTATGATGTTTCTCAAAGGGAATTGGAGAGCTGGAATAATATTTTCTTTGTGAACGTCAAGTAAGCGAGAGAAATCTAAAAGGTAGTTAAGAAGTTGTACAACATACAGCTTAAAAGTAATTTTTAACAATGGCTATCTATTCMATATGCTGATAGATAAATTAAGCATAAAATGAATGTAAAGGTATTGTTCTGTAAGCATGCAACAAAAATTACAAGTGAAATCGTCGTAAATCCATGCATTATTTTGAACACTTAGTTAGTATTTATGAATTTGTTAAGTAATTACATTTTGCGGTTGATAATTTCAATTAAACAGCAGAAATCATCACAGGTGTAACAAGCAACTTTCCATTCACTGAATCCTTGCAGTACATGAGCCATCCACTAGTAATTTCCTTTAGTTCTGATAACTGCTGAGTCTCTGGTTTCTCTGAAGTGTCGATTTGAGATACTATTCATAGCAAAGGAAAAATCCCAGAGAGACACTTATAGCTACATGACTTTAAGTACATCTACATTTGTAACTAATGTGAATTAACATTCAATCTTGCTGTACTTCTCTGACATTCTGATGTTATTGATCTTAAAGAAATATAAGGCTCAATAGGATAATTCATAGTGGATTGAACTATGGATAAAATTTCCATGTAATTCTGACACTGAGTTTGAAAAGAACAAACTAATTTTTTTTTTTTTTTAATTTGCCTTAAACTAAATCTTTAGAGGATTTTTTAGTAATATTCTAAATATTTTCATTGGCAATAAGAAATGCAATGGTATCTGCACTGAATCTTTAAAAATTGTGTATAAATAGATTTCAGAGAACTCTACCTAGCATAATCCATGCATTCAGAAATGCGTGGGTTTGTAGTGGCTGTGAATGTCATAGGAATGATGGCTGTCAATGAACTTCCAGACCACATAGGTGCAAAATAGGCCATAATCAGGTTTGAAAGCCCAGTGTAAGTGTTGAGGAAGTAGAATATTGCTAATGCCTGTTGTGACATAGTTTCCTTTAAAAAGCTTGTCAGATTTGCTGTTAACTCATTTGGGCTGAAATTCAGGTCAGTTCAACCAATTAAAAACTTTCCTAACCCCTGTTTTCAAACTTTATAAATATAAACCATTTCAAACTCTGAAGGTATTAGGAATATTTGGAAAAAACTATAACTAGCCAGACAGTTGTCACCATGGTAAACTATTATCATTTTAGAGTTCTGGGCAACAAAACTCTTGGAACATGGCAAAGGTGATTGAGCTTGCTGTCTTTCCCTCTAAAAAAAAATTCTAGGAGACATTTTTTGAAAGGTTAACAATTCTATAGATTTCATAAGATCTGAAAAATTTATGTAAAAGAAGACATTTTCAKCTATAAAAAACACTGCCATATCATTCAAAGAATTATTTTGTTGCTCACCAGAACCCAAAAAGATATGTTTTCTTGGGGTAATATTCTCTTAAAGAATTCATATGATGATGAGGTGAGCATCCTAATATCAATGCAAGAAGATACATGTCACCTTCGAAGCAAATACTATAAGCATATCTCTATAAGAATGTCTACACTATAATTGCGTTGTCTTGAACAACATCATGTAATAAAGTCTAAGGAAGGGCTAAGAATTGTACCAACATCTGCTCATTCCCATTCATTGTTTTAATCACAGAATAAATCTTTCTATGGTAGTCAGATGTTACAAAAMCAGTATATTACTGAACTGAGAACATATCTGCACAATCAATATTAACAACATAAGAAAGACATAAGAGACAATGCACTGCTATTTTGCACTCTCCTTACTTTCAGACCTTAGAATTGCTGCAACATTGTGCTTTCTAAAACTTTCACTGACTGTTTCCAGGCTGAATGTCATTAAATATTTCAAAGGAGATACTGAAGGCTGTTTTCTTTAACAACAGTACAAATGGTTTTCCAAGCAAGATATTTCTAGAATTGATCAAATATATTGAATATCCTTTGAGGGGCAACCAAACCATCTTACTTTTTTGTCAATATTTGGATTTAAAAAGATGTTAAAAAAGCAAAGTTTAGATAATCATAACTGACTCTAGTTGCATCTAAGTGATGTCTCTTTTTCCTTTGCACACTAAAATGGGTTAAAAAAGAAGAGAAAATGTTTATACTGTTGCTCATTTCACTGAAGAGTAGACAGAATAAAGTCAAAACCAATGTCATCCAAATTTAAAAAAAAAATATATTTGTTAGCTACTATTTGACTTCCGACACTTTTCAGGGAGAAGGTGAAGTTTACTGAAAAATAATATGCTTGCTGATATGTCTATATACTGAAATTTAAGTTTTCAAAGTTTTTTTGTTATTTTTGGTCATATTTGAATGCTTAGCATACAGAGCTGGATAGACTCAAGCATGTCATTTAATCTCCATTGGTGAGGTACACACAGCTTTTCACAAAAAAATGCAGTTGTTTACTATGTGCTTTCAGAGAATCACCTTTCATTTTAGACATTCAGTAGAAATTTCACACTGTGAGAAATAATTGACATTCTTCTGAAAACCTCAATAACTATACAAACTAAAATACCAGAACATCACATCAGGCCTCTCTAGAGCAAAGCAGTCTGTACCACCAGATGCATTTTGCACCTGCACCATGGCAAATTACTTCTGTTTCCATATATCATAATTTTTCATAACAATAAAACTTGTGTAAGGGTTTTTGGAAGATAAACACATTGTCAATGTCATGTACTACTTTTAAGAATTACAGTTAGGCCCTTTCTGTTCTTCCTCTCTTTTTTCTTCATTTCYGTTCTCAGCCAACACCACCACAGTTACTAAATTTACTTTGGAATAATATTCCACAGAAAATTAATTCATACTGAAGAGTCTGGTGCTTTCTATCTTGACACAATGATTTTCAAAATACCTACATATAAAAAGGATCTCTGTTCATCATTAACTGTCTTAGCACCACGTATTAATAACAGCTTTTAACATAAGAGTTATTATTATCATTTCTGCCTTTCGTCTTTCAGCAAAAAGATTTTTTTTAAAAAAAAGCCTCTTAGAAATAACACACTTCTGATTCAACAAACTCCATTTATGTGTTGGACCACTGACTACCAGTAATCCTCACCTCAGCCTGTCCACATAATGAATGTTTTGATTGCGAATGTGCCTAATTGATCTATCCTGTATGATTCTCATATTTTGCTGATGCTTCTTTACCATCCCTTTCTGGAAATTCAGAAATCTCCTCCAGTAAAATAGCCAAAATCATACTTGTCTTGAGTAATTTATCACCATTTGGCAAAGCTATCAGGATCAGATGATTACATTCCTTTTCACTGAAATGAAAATGTATCTTCTTCCAAAATCTATTAAAGAATTTCTGTTTAGAAAAGAAAAATGAAATCCCAGAAGAGCACCTAGATTGTGATTGAAGAATTCGTTTCCAAAACTAGTGTTCTTCTAATTCAGAGCAGGAATCTGAACCACATGAAGGATGATTACCATGAGCACTTGGCTTCTTAGGCTTGCCCAAGATTTTATAGCTGATATGAATAACTAACTATTAATTAAACTAGAATATCTGAGCAAAAAAAATTTGTCCGATGGACACAGAAACATCTGGAATACAGTAGATGTTGTCTATCTTTCTGTCTGCTTTTGTGGACTCTTGGATCTTTCCCATTCTTATTTTATTGCCTTCCTACAAAAGAAAATGCAAAAAATTTCATTCAAACCTAGAAAGACCAGTATTAGAATAAAACATAATAAAACAATCAATAAAATAAAACATCTGAAAACAAAAAAATTAAATTAAATTTAAAAAAAAAATAAATGGAAATATTGTTTTCTAAATAGTCCAAGTTAGCCTTTTGTCTGTCCACAGTCCTAAGCTATTCAAGGAAGTATCATTGACATAAACTAAGAATAATTTTCTTATTTAACTGTTCAGTTCAGTTACCCAGCTTATTCCGAGCGTGTTTCTAATGCAGTATCATTGAAGAAATTCCTAAGAGAATGCTAATGTAAATGAAGTTGTTACCAGAGCTCACCAACAAMAAAAGAAGAAAATTATGCTATTTAAAGGTGAAGACATTATTCCTTTTGTCGCCACATTCTCTGGGCCTGAGACAGCACTGAGCAGGACCTCTTGGGGAAATTCAATACGTAGCAACATACACATGCGGATAGAGCCATTAGGGTGGACAACATGCTTCACTTATTATGTGAGTTGCACTGTTTCTGCAGAAGCATCTCTCATTATCTAACAGTACTATCTGGGTAGTGGCTGTTCCCCAGTAAACTTACAAAAGAATGTGACAAAATTTGATTCATAATATTTAAAATAAGTGTGWACATACACACAAGTCAATCACCTGGATAATTCTGAATTGACTTTAACCTCTAATATTCACCTGTGAAAAATTAACATTAAATTAACATCTAACAGTTATTCCAAAAATATTAATTTCATKATCATCTAATTAAGTAAATTTAGCCACAAAAGCCATATTGACTACAGTATATTTTATACAGTAGGAAATGAAGCAGAATTACACATCAAGATTTTCTAGATTTTAAGGAAAAACACAACTCTCATTTTATTTSAATAGAAATAAAAGATGAACTAAGATTAAAATCGGAAAATAATGTAATGGAATATTATACTTACAAACTGTACACAAAACATCCTTCCGCTTTATGGAACGAATACACTACAGAATCACTCTTGGACTTGCTTTCTAAAAAGCTATGATCAAAAGTTACTCAGTAAAAAAATAAGGACTAGCTCTTCTCAAGTGTACAAGTATAAATTAACAGTAATAACTTGTATTGTGACTCTTACTGACATGCTAAGCAGCTTATTCTAGCCGAAGGCCAGCACAGACATCAGGTCCATCTGATTTAAAACATCTATACTAATCAGCATAAACAGAGCTTTAAAAAATGCATTAAGGAAAGCAAAAGAGAGCAATTAAATCACTCTTAGGCAGAGGAAGAGCAGAATGTCAGGACACTTGCATAGGTTTAAGTGTAATGAGGAAGCAATGGGTCAGACCTCCCACGAGGTGTCCTTTGTGTGATGTGTGAATCCAGAAATAAGGTAATTCTACAGGTGCCTGAAAGGGAGTCTTCACATTTTCTATTACTTCAAAACAACGTAATCACATAGAAAACACCACTATAAACTAGAGTAGTAAGTAGGATTCATTAATAGTTTCAGAGAAACCCCAAGCTCTTCATGAACACACTGTTGTACCTGAAGTTGCTTCCACTTCAAAGGGAATATCAGAAGACCTTGAATCAGCTGGGAAATTATTTGAGGAAAAAGACTTTAAAATATCCTTACTCTTTTTTTAAGAATTAAAAGAAAGTGTACATTTTAATTGATATTTTTCAAATGTAATTTCATCAGTTCTGCTTCTGTGATTGAATTCTATCCAGTTATGACAGTAAACTGTCAGAGGAAAAAACAGGATATCTGGAAGAGACACAGAAAAGTGATGAAAATGTCCTTATAATCATTCATATAAAAATTTCTTTGTTTCTATCAGGTCATGTTTCAACACTGTACACTGTACAGTGTACCCTCTTGGTAGTTGCATTTTAGGATATGCATTTTACATTTAGCATATACAATGTGGCAAATAATGAGGGGTTTGTCTCTGCTATAGTTTTCAACTTTATTTAGAAAACACACGTATATTCTAAAAGAGGTCAATATTTTGAAAACAATACAATTTGTCGTCTTTGATTTTTTTTCTTTAGTTTCTTTTATGCCATATCAAATATCCACATCCCAAATCCATTTAGGCTTTAACATATTATTTGAAAAGTACTACTCATGTGTCTGACACTGTTCTCAGTATGCCTCAAATTACTTGAAGGTAAGATGCACAGAAAATATTTCTCTAGGGAAATGAATCTTCTGAAATAATCACCACTCTTTATTTTCCTCACTGGTATTAGCAATTACTGGTCACTTAGATCTACTTGCAAATATATATGTCTCATTCCTGAACTATCACAGAAGATTATTCATAAACTTCTGAAAAGTTTATACTCTTGTTAGTCTCCAAGAATTTTTAATTCCACCAAAACAGACAGTTTACCCTCAAAGCCAGAAAACTCACACCAGTAAAGGATACGTTCTTCCTTTGTCTAGTTTAGTTTATGTGGTGGTACTTCAGTTCACAGTACCTTGGATGATTTGTAGTCACCCATGCTATTGTGGGGAGAGTTTTGTTTTTAATTTGCCTTTTTAGCAAACTGCCTTAGTAGCAGCTTAGAAATCAACCCAATGGATATTTGTTTATTTATGCAAAGTGGAGCCAAAGAAGATGTTGGGAGGACTGTTCTACAATAGAGTCAATAGCTCCCTAATGAGAGCAGGCAAGAAAGTAAAGGTCATGAACTGAATCAGGAATAATCAGGGTTTGAATTTCTAGATAATCTACTAATATTACAAGGAGAAATGGTCTATCTTTCACTTTAGCCAAGTACTCCATTTTACAACTGAGAACAGCAATTTTCTTGACCCTGTCACAGAAAGACTTCTTGTTCAGAAACTTACATTTTTCAACTAGCTTTTCTAACAACTTAAATCTTCAGCTTTAACCTGCCACATGGCATTATTTTTAGCTCAAAACTAGCACTCAAGATTTGCTGAGTGCCTAAAAAAGTCCTAAAACTCACTGCAGATGGGATAAAACTCACATTTTCTTTAATAATGCCAGACCAATCATTCAGCCATAACAGCAACTATTCTCACTGCTGAGCCCTTCCTCTCAGCTTTGCTTAATAGATACTGAGAAAAAATAGGAATTTGGTCCACGGGATCATCTGTCCTTAAGATTAGTTTTTCTCAGTATCAAATAGGATGAGACTCATGGACAGGTTCATTAATTCCTTACAGGAATTAATTAAAACTGCATAATTGTTATCATAACCCTATTTTCTCCCATTGCTTGTCTTCTTGTATTCAATAAACTACCTAGAAATGTAATGTTGCAATTCTTTATGACAGGGTATAAAACCTAGTCACCCTATAAGATGCCTAGGAACCTAACACACTGAGACTAATGTATAGTTAACAAAGTGTTATATCAATGTAAGTTTCTGTAATTATCTTTTTTCCAGAAAATAGTTCAAAGTGAAACAATTATTCCTAATATCCTTTGCTAGGTTTAACCAGAATTGGGTTTGACCTTTCTGATTTTATCACTCAGTRCTCGAGCAGTTTTCATACTACATTTTCTTGCCTGTTCTTGTTTCCAGTTCTTGTAGAAGTCCTTAATTTTTTGCATTTTAGTTCATCAGAAAGCTCCTTGCTTAGACAAAATAATTTTGCTTTGCCAAACATCTTGATCTTCCTGAACAAAGAGCTGATCTGTCAATAAGTTATCCTAAAACTTCAGCCAGCTCTCCTAGGCTTCCTTCATCTTCATGGACACTTGCCAAGGGATTCTGCCTAGCAATTCCCTGAATAAGCTAAAGTCTGTTCTCCACAAGTCCAGAGTCCTGACTTTCCAGTTTACTTTCCCAGCCTTCTTGTGGATCTTGAACTCAGTCATCTTGCAATTGTTGTAGCTCAAACAGCCATTTATGGCCACATTTACAGTCAGTTCTCTGTTTGTGAGCAGAAAGTAAAATAGAGCATTTTCCCTGGTCAGCTTCTGTAGCATTTACATTAGGAAATCATCACCAATGCTGCCTATAGCACTACAGCAACTCCTGTTGCAGTTAACCTCACRGGAAAAGAATGTGTAGCCAAAATATCCCATGAAAATTAATTCCTGTGAGTGGAAGCCTTCTGCTAGCTGTTAGCAGAAAGCCTCTTCCACTACCTCCTCCTGTCTCCTCTTGCTCACATGATCTGCTACAACCTCCCTAGTGTTTCTTCCCCTTCTGGTTATGACTTAAAGGCATTCAAGAGACCACATCTCTGGCTTCATATTATAATTCTGCAGAGTGAAGGAGTGCCTAGATCCCCCTGCTTTTTCTTTCCTAGTTAAATAGCCGCGCTCCAATTACATGCTCTGTCCTTCCAAGTCTCCATGATATCAATCACATCACATCACGAGAGGATCGAGTGCACCCTCAGTGAGTTTGCAGATGACACCAAGTTGGGCGGGAGTGTTGATCTGCTTGAGGGAAGGAAGGCTCTGCAGAGGGATCTGGACAGGCTGGATCGATGGGCTGAGGCCAACTGTATGAGGTTCAACAAGGCCAAGTGTCRGGTCTTGCACTTGGGTCACAACAATCCCAGGCAACGCTACAGGCTTGGGGAAGAGGGGCTGGAAAGCTGCCCAGCGGAAAAGGACCTGGGGGTGCTGGTTGACAGCCGGCTGAACATRAGCCGGCAGTGTGCCCAGGTGGCCAAGAAGGCCAACGGCATCCTGGCCTGTATCAGTAGTGATGTGGCCAGCAGGACCAGGAAAGTGATTGTCCACCTGTATTTGGCACTGGTGAGGCCACACCTGAAATGCTGTGTTCAGTTTTGGGCCCCTCACTACAAGAAGGACATTGAGGTGCTGGAGTGTGTCCAGAAAAGGGCAAGGAAGCTGGCGAAGGTTCTAGGGAACAAGTCTTATGAGGAGCATCTGAGGGAACTGGGTTGTTTAGTCTGGAGAAAAGGAGGCTCATCACTCTCTAGAACTACCTGAAAGGAGGCTGTAGTGAGGTGGGTGTTGGTCTCTTCTCCCAAGTAACAAGCTGATAGGACAAGAGGATATGGCCTCAAGTTGCACCAAGGGAGGTTTAGATTGGATATTATGAAAAGTTTATTGACAGAAAGGGTTATCAAACGTTGGAACAGGCTGCCTAGGGAAGTGATTGAGTCACCATCCCTGGAGGTATTGAAATGACGCATACATGTGCTTAGGGACATGGTTTAGTGGTGGACTTGGCAGTGCTACGTTAACGGTTGGACTTGATGATCTTAAAGGTCTTTTCCAACCTTAATGATTCTATGATTCTATGATTCTATACCCCGCAATCATGCTTAGGCTTGTGATTATTTTTGTTTGTTGTCCAGGGTCTGGACATTGGTATACAGATATCCAGCATAAGCCTCTGAATGCCCTTTCTTCTAAGCATGAATGTTAAAAGTTGCCCTTGTAACCTTCTCCCTCACATACCTCCTCTGCTTGCATCCTCASTCACCATTGGGTTTCAGTCCTATCCTCCAACATAGTTAAAGACCTTCTTCTCTAGGCAGCTAAGTTTGGTTGCATAGCTGTTCTTTTGTAACTGAATTGGCGTTCTTCCTTATAGTCATTCATTCTAAACAAGGTGCCATCATGGAAAAATAAAAACATTACTTGTGACATTAGCTGCACAGCCAAGCACTAGTCTGTTGGATGCATCCACTTTTTGTTTTGTCTTGACCAGAAGAGCTGATGAAAACACCACTGGGGCCTCCGTACTCCTACTCTCACCCACAAAGTCCCTAACACAACTGTGGTCAGCTCAGGATGTTCTCTGGCCATATCATTGGTGCTTTCATGGTTGAGCAGCAAGGTATAGTAGTCAGGAAGCACATGACACTCAGCAAGCCTTATGCAATGCTACAGATCCTGGTGTAGCTACATTGCTGCTTCAAGTGGTGCTAGATATATCTGGCAAATGAATGCCTTTGTCCCAGACAAGCGGTAGTTAGCAGCCACTAGCACCTTCCACTTCCTCTTCTCTGGACTGATCCTAATTTGAAGTCTGGCCCAGAATCCTCCTGTCCGAATTTATTTCTTATGCCTTCTTGTCAAGACCATGGGCTTAAACACTTATAGGCGGAGATGAAGCCTTGCTTCTACTACCAGAAATCACAAGCTTCTTGATTGCATCCTCCTAGTAGTTCATGTCCTCTGCTGTTCCTGTTCAACAGTGGCCATACCAAACTTCACATGCCTGTGGCCTTAGACTCTTGCCACTGCAGAGTCTTTGTGAATGTCCTTTTGTTTTTTTATTTATCATTCCTGATGCAAAGAAGCCTGTTCCCTTTCTCATCTCCCTCACCTTACACTGCACTATATCTACCAGATTACACTTTCCTGAGGATGAGGCACCCTTACCATATCCATCTTCAACAAGGAGTACTAAGCTGTCCCGGCAGCCCAAGACCTAGATGGTGGGATCCATCCTCAGGTGTTACGCCTGGGCAGAGTGCTGCAATACTAGAAGAGGTGATTGCAACAGATGAGGCAGAAMAGTTAATCCTGTGGTGTCTTATTGTGATTCGTGGTTAATATTTTCTTAAAAACAGCACTTCTGGGCATCCAATATGTTGTTTGAAAACTACCACGTGCTTTGCTCCTGTTTTACAGCCTATTCAGAAAGCTTCTCACACTCCCCAGGTGCCAGATAAATTAGGAAGCCAAATACAAGTCTGTTCCCCACCTTCAAATACGACAGGACCCAGCAGGGAGCTTCTCACACTATCTGCAAGATTCTGGTCATGGCTCACTTAACCTGTGAATGCTGGGTCTGCTGTACACTGCTTCCTCCCATGCCATAGCATGAAAAAAGAAGCTTTTTTTTTTCCCCCCATTCTCACAAACACACATAAACAGACCCTTCTAGCTTTCTTTTGTATACCTTGTGGGCAAAAAAAATATGTTAATATTCAATCCTTCCTTCAGCTCTGAATGAATGCAGTGTTTAAAAATCTTTCTGTTTCTGTAAATACTGTATATGAAATGTAAAATGACATGTATAATTAGTCATATTAAAGAAATAATACTGCAAGCTTTTATTGGCTGTGGAAATAATAGGCTGCTGACATGAGCAGAGTAAAAAACTATTGAAAATTAAATGGGCGATCGCTGTTACAAAATACCAAAACGAATGTATTCTGGATTCAGCTGCTCAAATTCTTGGAGAACTACAAAATATTTTAAGCCTATTTTGAAGATTTGTACCATGACATTAAAAGCTGAGATTTCCTGCTCCACTGCAGCTGCAAAAATGTGTTACCTCGCATCAAGGGATTAGTTTTGATCCCAGCAGATTCTATAACAAAAAAAACAAGAGCTATTTCCTGGAGAACTGTCTCTCTGGTACATCTAGGAACCATGTTTTTGTTATGAAAAGAATATTTAAAAAAAAGAGATGGAGAAAAATATGAAACTTTACATTTTCAACAGCTAAATGCAGATAAGGTTAAAATGCCTCATACTTTATCCAAATATCAGCTGAGAGTCCCTCAGTAGCCTGAATTATTTTCTAGATCCAGATTAAGTTATTTAGACTTCATCTTTTTTTGCTTTGTGTAGTTCCTAGAACCATTGGTCATATTTGCTATTCATACTGAAAACTCATTGCTGAAGAATATTTTTTTCAAATTTAAGAATGAACAACTATAAAGAAAATAAGTATTAATTAACATGTTAACTCATCAATTGCCACATTTTATTTGTTTGCATGCTAGCTTTATAATGTGTTAATAATATAAGTACAAGTGACAGTAACTGTAAGTACATTAGGACAGTGCTAGGAATACATACTAATCTCTAAGTTCAGTGTTACTTGTTAGACCTAAGATTGCAGATATTTTTTGACAAATTCTCCAGAAAAGAGAATTCTAGATTAAAAATACGTTTTTTCTTGTAGAATATATTATGTCATTTAGAGCACCTGGATGTTGCTATCTGAAAAGAACACCGAACTTACTGATTAACGGTATGGTAGCTAGTAATCGATGTGCCACCACCTTCTGAAGTTTCTGTAACTGTGATATGGACAGAAATATTTCCTAAATTAAAACTAAAGCTAACAGTAATAACAATAATAAAATGGCATTGCTGTATAGCTTCAGTTATTTATAAGGGTCACATTACTTCCAGATTTCCCTTCCCGGTTTTAAAATACAGTGCCAGTGAGTGCTTTATTTATGTAGCTAGCGAACCTTTTTTCCCAAATTACTCATTGGATGTGTATATACTTTTTTTTTAAGTTCCTTCAGCTTTTTCTCTTTTCTGTATCTTCCTTTTCTGTTCATTTTTAAATCTTTTTCCTCATCCCTGTTTTCAYGGACTGAGTGGTTTTCTCTTTTCTAATTTAGCCTCCCTTAACTTCCCTATTTTTCACTTAAGTCTTTCAAGTGACCTTTCAGCACCTCTTAGAGTACATTTCAATCAGGCTGTTTTGAATAACCTTTCCACACATAATTTGACACTATTTTTTTTTTACAATTTCAAGTTATTTTGGAGCCAAAATTGGCTGTCTTTAAGACACAAACACTCTGTCTTGTCCTCTGAGGCCATTTTCACTAGTTCAGTCGGTGCAGCAATAGCAATCCAGTCATCTGTTCTTTGCCAGGAAACTCTCCATTATGGCTTGGTCTTTTGGATTCATCTACTCTGAAGAATCATTAGAATGATATATCAATTAACTGGAACTGAATACATCCTAGAAACAGATTCAAACAAAAGATTGAAAAAAGGTCTTTATAGTTCTAATTTAGTTACAAATTTAAATACTTTAAATTATTTCATTGTTATTTCTACCTTCTGAATATCTATCTTATTAAAATTATAACATTATTAGGGAAGTCGTAATTATGGAAGTATATACTGAAGAAATGCACATAAGGAAAAGAATTAAATGAGTGTTCGGCTATGAGTATGTCTACATGCATGTTTTAGGATAAGGTATGCATAAGAAAGGTGATTTGTCTGCTGAGGATTAGAAGTTACATTGTTAATTTCCCTGTGGCTTTTTGGGTTTGGGTTTGGGGAGTTTTGTTTTTTTAATGCTACAAACCTTTTCTTTCTGATTCAATAATGATAATTATTAATTAATTTTTTACTTTATTAACTCAAGTTTTATCTCTCCTAGGTAAACCTAGTGAGGACTGGGGACTCATTACATTTGAATGTAAAAAACAAACAAACAAAGAAACAAACCAGATGACATATTACAGTGAAAATGGCTCTAAGAACTGTAAGTTCTCAAGTTTTATTTGCAACTGTTTCTTAACATTATTTTTTACTCAAAAACTAATAAACTACTTTAAGAAAACAAACAAACAAAAGACTTGAAGTCTCTAATGCCTGTTTTATTGTAAGAAAATCAGCTCTCACGTTTATCAATCTGTTCAACACACAAAACAAACAGATACAAAAATTGAAAAGCAAAATAAACAAGAACTCTATTAGAGGTTAACTTTAAATTTCAGTCGAACTTTAAACTCAATCAGGTTTTAGGTAAAGTTATCACACTGGGTTTTGGACAGAATTGCTCTATTTAAAAGTAAAGAGGTGCAAACATATTTTTTTTGTGCAAAACACAACAGGCTGTCACCAAGATTCTTTATAAGCAATATAGATAACCACAGACTCTTCTAGTGAGAGAGAGCATTTCTTGAATATGCTCAAATGAAAGCCTTCAAGTTGTTGTATATGAATTTTGCCAAATTTTTGTATGTACACATGTTCAATTAACATGAAATGTTAAAGCATGTCTGTACTGGTTTTATCATTCAAGGACAATAGACAATATTTCATTGCCTAAGTTAAACAGATTTAATTGCTAAACAAGATTTCAAGGAACTGAACTTCATTTTAATCACAAACAAGCTGCAAGGCAATTTTCAATTACAGCAAGCTTTTTATTTTTATCCAGCTGTGTATCCCTGCTGATTCCTGAAATTACATGTAAATTGTCCCAGATTTTGAAGTGCTATACCTACTGTGGTTTTTCTTTTGTCAGCTGATGAAGTATCTGTGATTAGAAACTCACTAAATTGGCATTTTTAAGATTCATTACCCCACCCTATATATTTTTGGACTGGATGATTGAATATGAAGAAGGTTTTGTTGTCCCAAGGGACATTATTCTTCCTAATTAGGCTGCTGGTAGTGCAAACTGTTCACCTATCCTGCAAAAACTTCAAAAGGTAATATAGAAACTAAGCTTTAGAGAAGAGTCTATGGKGTATTGAGAAATCAGGTCAATAACTCCTCTTAAAAGAAGTTTCAGATAAATTCACCCTGGAACACTTTGCATAATAATACTGCCTTTAAACTTTTACCATTATTATATTAATTGTTCATACTTTAGATTTAGGGATACACACCTGTCTATTATATTTAACCTAATGATTCATATTTATAAGCTATGTATTTTAGCGAGAAGTCTTTATTTGAACTCACAAGGTTGCCTTTTTTCTTACTATCATTATGCGTAATGATAACAGAAAAACAGAAGGTCCATTTTTATTCACAGTTAACCCATATGTATATTCAAATGCAAATGAAATATTTTTCAAATCAGAGATCTACTAAATATATTGTGACAGAATAAGAGCTCTGTGTAGTAATGTATTAATGAGTATTAAAATGGATTTGTAGATTGCATCTGTTCAGTGGAAGTTCAGCACCTTTGACAGGTACAGCATAGGAGTCTTGGACACTGACAGTCTATATCCTTGTTAACAATAAATGAAAGCATTGTTCCCAGTATTTGGTAAATCAGGTATAAAGATTGGCAAAGTAATGAGTTAGAGATAGTTGTATTTGCATTTTCATATATAACAGTATAGGCAAATTAAAATTGCTGACTTGGAAAAATTAAATTGAAGGTTTAAATTCCTCCTTCAGTTCCATATATGCAGTCTCAGTGCATTTAGGTGCAACTGAGAAAAGGATTTGTAGTTACAAGAGATGCTCTTTTCCAGGTAGACAAACAATGAGTAACTCAAACTGTGGCCTCTCACCAGATATCAACATAACTCAGTCATGTGTTGCTACCTCTGAGTTGACTGTGAAGTCACTACAAAACACTTCTTGTTTTGCAGTRGGATAAATATATAGATAGTAAATGGATTTATTCATTTCTTGATACCACCAAATTCAGAAGTGTATTTGCACAGCTGCGAGATGCTGCTAAGATTAGCTATCAATTAAAGCTTTAATTAAATTAGTAATTAAATGCATAATATTAGGTTTTTTACTATTAATATTCAATTATTATAAAGTAAAGATACAGATCTGACTGTTATACTTAATAGTTGCAAGCCACATTTGTTGGTAGTAATTTGAGGATTTTAAACTTCTACAAAAYCAGTCACATGTTTCTTCTTTTATAACACATTATTCCTCTAAATTTTCAATAGGGTATCACAAACAATCAGTTACATTAGTCATCTTAATTTATTTATGAATTGTATTCATCTAAGTAAGGATTTTTGGGTAGTATGAGAGAAATTTATCATTTTATAGAACTTACTATCAGATGCTCTTTTAAAACAAGAGGAAAAAGCCCTACTGTCTCAGAGGTAGTATTTACCCTTGATGAGTAAACACATCATTATGACAGCAATTTTCAGGTTTTTTTTGGGATACCTGTGCTATGGACTCATGTCCTGAATGGATGTAAATCAATGTGCAAAACTATACAGATATATGTCAATATCCAAATTCCTATTTTTATTTGCTCATGGTGTTGTAGGAAGTCAAAGGAAACACAACTGAAAAATCCTATTTGCTAGAGTGTACTGRAAAAAAACACCTTAAAAAGTAAAGCTTGACTCAATTTACTGTAACATTTGCAAACCATTTTGCCCTGTGATTTTTATCATTATAATATCTTCCCCTGTCAATAGCCATCCACTACTGCATTTGACCATGCAGGGTTGTGTTTTTTTAAAATCCCCTCCAACCGCAATTTAAAAGACGTTGTGTTTTATCCTCCAGCTTATGATTCAAAACATATTTTGCTACAATAAACCAGAACTCTTGACTATTTTAAAAAAAGAAAACTGCATTGAAATTGTACCCTAAGGAGCAAAAACATAATGAAGATTAATTTATTCACCTTCTGCTTGCAAAATACCTTTATCTCCCTCTGCCTCTTWTTTTTTTTTCTTTTTCTTTTTCTTCTTGATTGTATCAAGGCAAGGTTGCTGCTCAAGGAACAGCAACAAATGAGAGTCACAAATGTTTTTAGAGAAATGCTCATAAATGTTATATATATATATATAACATAATCATAACTGAATTCCCTTTTCCTTTCTGAAGTTAGTTACGTATGATCTACAGAGCTAACATTCTCCACTTGTGCATTACTTTGCCTTTTCTTTATATTTTTCAACTGTCACTTCCTTTCAAGCTAGCATAACAAGAGATGAATTTAGGCAGGCTAGTAGGCTAATAGTTAAAATTACATTTGTTGGTAAAAGAATGTAAATTTAAATTAAATCTGGGAGTTTTTTAACATGCMATTTTAAAATACGTCCACTAAGTCCACTAAGCACTTTCAAAAAGGCAAAAATAGGCATAGTATAAAATTATTTGTACTACTAATAAGCATATGAAATTTAACCTTTTGTAAAAAAAACAAAAAAAAAAACAAAAAAAACCCAAAAACCCAACCAAAAACAAAACAAAAAAACCCCAAGTACTTTCCAGCTCCACAGGAAGCTTGTTTGGACGGAGAAATACAGTAAAACTGAACACTAGCAACAAAATATTCCCAATTATAGAAGAAAACCTGCACTGAACAAGAAATTCCATCTGATGAGAGAATGACATGTAGAAGATCATTGGTGAAGTTTTCTTTAGAGGTGAAGAATAAATAGGAGAAGGCATATATGAAAGACATTCTCTACTAAAATGACAACCATAACAAACCCACAGGACACATTCATTTTGAAAGTTGAAAAGTGTAAGAACATAAATTCAAAAGGAAGGAGAAAAAGGCAGTAAARCCATCCAAAACCATTAACACAAATTTCTTTGTAAAGCCAGAAAAAAAAGAAAAAAAAAAAAAATTGCAAAACTATGGAAAAAGGATATAAAAATGACATTTTGTTAAAATATTATTTTTGTTTAGTCTTTTTATTTATAAGGAGACTTAAAAAAATACTGTGATTGGAAGTGTTTTTTAACATCTCTTTCTTTAGTATGGGATATTGTATTCTGAATCCTTATCAAGAAAGCAAGAGGGGAAAAAATGTTACTAAGTGATATATCATGTTCAGTCACATTATTGCCACTGGTCCAGTGGATAGATTTGCATTCAGTTCCAAAATGGGATTCACATCAAAATTAGCACTGCATGGCAAAACATTAGAATATCATATTATTTGAATAGTTGTCCACTGGACAAAATCCTAAATTGAAGGTTCTAACAATATCTATGGGAATTTTTATAGAATAATATTTTATATATATATATACATATATATGAGTTTGGGTTGTTTGGGGTTTTTTTCCCTAAAGGATTAAAGATGACTTCATTTGGTTTATTCAGTCCATTCCCATCAAACATTCCCTCTGTACCTCTGTATAATAATACACCTTGTGACTAAAATCTGTGCCCATTCTACCCAATATACTCCTTTAACCCTTTGTTTCTCACTGATGTTTATTTAACAAGTATCTTATTTCATCTCAGAAATCCTTGTATGAAATTCCCAAACTACCTGTATCACTGTGAACACTATATAAACAATCATGACTCAAACACAGACCAACCTTTCTCTTCTTGATAAACAGCAACTGATGTACAAACCTGCATGTAAGTTATTAATGGACATTTAATTAGAATGACATAACTTGTTTTATTTTTCACCATTTCTGAAATCCTGATATAATATTTATTCTAACTGACATTATTGGCATTAGCAGTTAGCAGAAAGACAAATGGATGATTAGATGACAAATATCTACTAAAGTTTTCTAAAGAAAACAGTAGGAATGTTTGCAGACTCCAGGTCCACTGAATGCTTTTCATAAAATGAGAACAGTACCGCATACAGGGTAAGCAGAAGAACTAAGTATAATTCCAAGATTGTGGATTATTGGTTGATATTTTTCCAGGATATAAATCACAGATTAAAATTATTATGAGATTTTTCTGGTTTACCAATAGCTTCAGACATAATTTTTCTTAACGCAGCTCAGTTACTTGACAAAAATATTACCAAGTGGTAAAATTATGCTAAATAATTAAATTGAACATTTAAGGAACAAATGAGAAAACCAACACAATCTGTGAATACATAGCTTGTTGTTAACTTCATTACTGATATTCACAGAGTAATTATGCACATCTCCCTAGGTGTGTAAGAACACACTTTTTTTTTCTTATCTGTATGGAAAAACACTTCTGAAATTCTGTATTTCTGTACCCAATTTTTTCAATTAAAAAATTAACAAGCATAATGGTAGTCAGACTCATGATTAAAATCATAGAAAACAGTTTGTATACATCCTCAATGATTAATCACATCCCACAAATACTGAATAATCAACAGAACATTTCATGAAATGCAGAGCTCTCTTGTATGTTAAAGTCTAACTGTCAAGAAAGAAGATGGTGTATGGAACTGCATAAAATCCACAAGAAGTCTTGTTTATCATAGCTGTTTCCACCAGAGCTATTCCCAAAGCTCACCGCAACTGCTTGAATACACCAGACACAAGCTAGCTCCTTGTGAAAGGTGGGGGTGCGGGCATATGCCTGCTAGGCAAACATGAAGGAAAGAAATGTAGACATGAAATCTGAATACAAGTGAGTCAACAAAGACTTTAGACAGCAAGAGACAGAATGCTCAATTGTTTTTAAAAAACATAAAGATTTTTTCTTAGTGCCAGTGACCCTGCTGGAGAGAACACAGCTTTAAGCAAGTTTTTTTTGTTGTTTCTCTTTATTCCATGGTATAGTTAGACAAAATGTAAGACCACACAGGAGCCTGTAAGCAACTTAGATCTCAATCACAGTTGCCTTCCCATACCTATAAGACTGTAACGTTATTTCCATACTATAAGACTGTAAGGGTAGTGGTTTAGCTTTCCTATTGTATTCCATTTGAAAATGTGAACTCTACATTTTCCTGTAGCATTGTCTCTACTGATTAAGTGTTATACAGAGGAACTGCAGAGACTGGAATTAATAAAGGGATCATTAAATAAGTTCGTACTGATTTAGAAAAGTAGAATGTTGCTATTGCAGTGTTGAATGTGTGAGCATAAAGGTTGAAGAAGAAACTTCTGTTAATTTTCAAGCAATGTAAGAGACTCTCATTGGGCCAGAAGCATTTATTTAGGTAACAATAAAGAGACTAAATTACTCTAAACTGAGCTTCAAAAAGTGTTATACTGAAATGAATCTTTGCCAGATTGCTAGTCATAAATATAGAAGTGTGACTATATTAACACCTGGAAAGTGGTAACGTCTCCCCCTTGCTTGCACTAAACTTTCTTTATTGTCAGTGAGACAAAAAAGAGCTCTTCAGAATCTAAAGGGCAAAGTTCTGAAGTGGGAAGTGTTATCCTTTGCTTCTTATCCTGAAATGGCAAACCTGTGGCCTGGTCTTTTGTTGCTTAAGAAGTTCTCTTCCTGCTTTGTCACAATGGATTAAATGACTGTGCCCCAAAGCTTCTCCCTTACACATCTAAAAAGAGTTCACTTTTTGCAGCAAACTCTTTGCATAGTAAATCCTCTACTAATTTAGCCCTATTCCAAACTTCCCTATCATTAKGATTACAAAATCTTTGTCTTAACAGGAATTAAACTACATATTCATTTATAGTCATAGTAATAGGTTTTATATATCTTTTTACTGGTATAACCTATTCACCAGGTAAAGGCCAGAGCTGTCAGAAATACCATCATCAAACCAGTAGCAATGCTGGAAGCTCTGGCAATAGTTTCCCAGTTTTCACACACTGTGGCTGCTGCATGTGTTGCATTGCTAAGACAATAACAACTCTGATTAATATTACTATCTGAACCAAAATAATACCGAGATGGTAGATACTAGACTTTGTGAGACACATCTACAAAATAAAGATATCATATACTGCATCTGTAGGAAAAGTGCAGTCCATTATCCATAACACTTATGGATATGCTGAACTTCTCAGCAGCTTATTTGCATCAACAAATAGAACCAGCAAATTAGAACCGTCTCAAAGAAATGGATTTTAGAAACTTGCAAAAAAGAATATTTTCTGTTTAAGGGCTGGGAGTTAAATACAACCCATGAATTACTATGTAGAATAAACCTTAGCAAAACCCTCACTGTTTAACACATAAGTAAAAAAAAAGGTTAAAGGAAAGTCATTATATAAATTTGGAGAAAAAATATGTAGATACTTTGATTAGTTGATTAAAAGCAGCTTTTGTTCAATGTGGTCTGCCATAAATGTCAAAAACATTGTAATTCAACAGCTTTCATTAGCAATGCTCAATGCAACTCAAATAACATCTGTAATAGCTACTTACAACAGTTGGCCTTTTACAAACAGCAGAAAAACAGGATAAGGGGAATGCACACTCAGTATGCTACCCTAGAGTCAAGAAATAAACAAAAACCTAGCACAAATAACAGCAATACATTAACTGTTTTCCAAAATGGAAAGCAAAGGAGCATGAGAGGTCTTTTCCACTGCCAAGGCACTTTGCTAAATGCCCTCTGGAAAGACATTTTCTTCTGAACTGTATTAGGTCAAATATGAATGTGGAAGAAAACGGAATAGATTTCAAAGTGCTTCTGATATTTATTTATTTATTTATTTATTTATTTATTTATTTCCTGGTTTTAAGCTGGTGAAAGTGTATAGCTGTATGTGCTTGCCTCAGGCTTGATGATCTGACAGGACAGTTTGCTGGGGCTGCTTGTTTTTTACCAAGCTCTTGGGACACATAAGCTGTTAAAAGCCTTGATAAAAAAATATGTATGGTTTAAATCCCGGAATTCCCAGCTCAGTTAACAGCTTTTATATAAGTGTGCATGCACAGATTAAAACAGTTAAAATGGAGATAAAACATCTTACTCTGCTACCCACTGTTTCCTAATGTGTTATCAGTTCACTCAGTCTTCTCCCATGCTTGAGATTTTTATTAAGCGATTAAGTCATTTTATTAAGCTACTCAGAGGCTTCAGATCAGATTGTACTTGCTGGCTTTGATTATCTCCTTTTCATACTTCAGTACTGGTCTCCCTGTTACACTTGAAAATGTGCCCCTTTGTGTCCTTTTTTTCTGTGAAGAATTTCTTCCTTGATAACAATTATAAACATCCTTGGTTCTGAGGGTCAAAACAAGGATATGGGCAAATTTCCCATGATATTCAGAGGGGATTTACCCTCTTGGGTAAATCTTGGACGCTTTTTGCACACATATCCAAAATTATTTTAATCCATCTGTAAAAGTGATACCACAAGTATATTAAAAAACTTGTAATAATTTTTTCTCAGTTCAGAATATGTCAGAGTGGATGATTGTTCAGTTTAATGATGATATGAAATGACAACGAATCATAAAGGACACATAAAGGGTTAAGAACAGTATTTCTAACTTGTTCACATTTGAAAGCCTGTTACTCAATTTGCATCCAGTTTGATGGCTAGCAATCAATCTTCTGTTCATTCACACACAACTAATATTAAATACCAAATAGATCTCTTCCCCTCTTCCCCATCCTTCCAACCTAAAAAAAAAAAAGGAAATAGAAAACAATCCAATAACCTTTTGAGGCCAGTAAACCTAAATAAATTGTGTATCTTGAAACGTAAAAACAATTAAACATTAACCAATTCATTCATTTCATCTGATAACAATAATATCTCCAGTTTACTTTTGAATGATTCTAGGACACTAAACCATGAAACAAAGTTTAGCTGTACAGATCTTCAGAGAATAGCACACGACTATGAGTTATTCACCTCATATCTTGTTAAAATGACAGGACAGTACTGCTGCTCACCTTATGGCTCAAGATGCCCTTAACTTTGAATGCTGGCAGAGAACATAATACTTTTTGCTATTTTATACAATCTAGGAGTATAGATTCTATTCAGCATGTTTTCTGAATCTCAGAACTTATTGCCCAGCCGATCTGTCAGCGACTGTCACTTCTAGAAAAATAAGCTGAAGAAATTTCTCAAATGGAGGTAGCAGAAACAGGCAGATATAAAGCAATACTGGATTTGGTGTTATAATTTTGAATTTAGACAATAAAAGTGTACATGTATGTACTTTATTTGTCCCTTATCATTTGCAGTTATGTTTCTCATCTAGGAGGAATACGTTTTACTTTTGTCATTATTTCATGTGGGTGTGTTTTGTATGTATTTCAAAGCTGTGAGGTCATGGGTAAATACTATTTTAACATCTAATCTTGCCTTTTGGTAAAATTAAGAAAGGGAGAAGGGTATTAGCTTAAAAAAAAAAAAAAAAAAAAAAGAAAAAAGACTACTTAGAGGACAGCCAACAAAAGTAAAAAAGCCTTATAATATCCTTAAAAATTTTAAGATGTTTAGGATTTATTTTTCAGCTAATTCAGGCCATTTTCTTGCTACGTTCTGCAAGAACTATTTAGGCTCCATGAGATAATAGCTTGAGTAACCGAGTACCACATATGGTGTGTTTCTTGCTGATAGCATGAATTCTTGGCTTGGAGGTACTGACGTATTAAACCACATGTTCTGATCAAAACAGTACAATCTTGCAATCACGTTGGAATCTGTGTATGTACAGTYCCAGCTCTGTGCAGACTTCATATATTCAGAACTAATTACAGGACTTCAAGACCTATAAAAGGTCATCTACAAGAACTATTTGATGCACTCATAGATCATTTTGATTTCAGTAAAGATCTATCTATCTGAGTCACAAATAGGAAGGAAATAGATATGCCTTACTTTAGTGATATGGTAGGCTTTTCAAGGGTAACATTGGAAAACTGCAAAGCAGTGATTGTTCAGTTTAGATAAAAGTCCAAAAGTTTATGGTTATCATAAGTTATTTGAATCTAAATTTGAAAATATTAGGTTTTTGTTCTAGATTAATCATAATTTAATTTCCTTATCCAGTTTCTTATATTAACTTTTCTAGCAAAATTTCCACATTTTTTTCCCTAAGAAACTGCAAGAAGTAATGGAAGAGTAGCTGTTACAGTTAATCTAATATTGCAGATATTGTGTAATGCTTGATGAAGTTTTTAAGATTGGGTTACTATTGTTTTTTCAGAGTTACACACTAAAGTATATAGCGTTTATTGCAGTGTTGGGCTTCTGTCTTTGGTGTCATTCTTAGATATCTCATATACCCTAAAGAGATAATAGATATCCCAATATATACAATTGGTCTGGTTAACTATTTGTCTGAAAGCTACCTTATGTCTCATATTTGTAAGCTTTAGATACACAGTTCGGATAGTTACTGTCATAGTGAAGTAGAGTCATAAGACCTACAATGGAATCTGAGGATTATATTATCTGATACAGGTTAGAAATACACTAAAGCAGATGCCTGTTTCTAAAAAGTCCATAAAATAAAACCAGTATCAGAGACTGAGAAATGCAACTGTTGCATTTTTGAGTAGGTGAAATCATATTGATGTAAATTGGGTGGATTGGCAAAGTTTGGCAATTTTAGCAATTCTGAAATTAAACCAATTTTTTTTTTTTTTTTTAATTTCCCTGCAGATTTGGCATGAAATACAATGTGATATCTGATCTATATGTAATGATATGTAGGAGGGAAAACAACTGAACTGTTCGTGACAGTGGTAGTCCAAAACTGGAAAAGACTGAGAACAGCTTTACATATGGTGAGAAACTACTTAAAAATTGTATTCAAGTGTCAAACATTTATCACTTGCATGTTTTTCTTTCCATTTCTTCACAAAAGGAAAGAAATGTACGAGATCCATTATGTTAAATCTCAAAACTGAGTGCACAAAAGCAAAGATATTTATGACACATAGCAACAACCTGCAGCATATGGAATTATGTGATGTAAGACTGCACAAGAACTACAGGTGTCAGCTGCTATTTGCTCATRATAAAGGATGTAATCCATTACATATACGAAAATAATGCTGACATGTAAAAGAATCCAAAATGCACTTTTTTGCCTCGGGTATGCATCAAAACAACATAACTCATATGAGGGTGCTTGGGAACCTACCACCTCTCCCTGACTCCTTGCAGAAAAGAAAATTTACGTATGAGATTTCTTATCTAAGGAAAGTTTTAAAAAGACYTTGACAGAATTCTCCTATTCCCCCACCTGTGTTCTTTACCCCACCGAAACAACAACAACAACAAAAAATTCTTATTTGTTTAATCTGACTTTTTTTATATTAGAAGTTGTAGAAGGATCTTGGTGTAGACGTGAAAAAACACATAAGGGGGTTGTATGTGGAAATTAGTAAATTGGATAATTATAAGCACACTTTGAGAGGAGTTGTTCCAGATTAGATGGACAAGACTTTTGGCTTTGGTTGCTATGATTTGACAGAGTTATTATTGACTTAATGTAATAGGCATTGGGTACTTGAACTAACTAGAATAATTTTCTGTAAGAATAAATATATTAGAATAAATAAAGTCAGACCCTTTTGCTTTCTGCAATAGAGGGGGTTAAGTACTTGTGAAGAGCAACCAAAATTCTTAACTGAAACACTTAACCCTCTACACTGACAACCACCTATCCTGTAGGGTAATCACATCGACCTGAAATGGTAGGAGTGAGTCAGCCGAAAAGAAAACCACAGTAATAAAAGGGTTTGAAAATAAGTGAATATTTGGGGTTTATATAATGGCAAGATTATGTCTCTCAATTCCTTCAATACTATTTCCCTGTAAATTTCCTAAACTCTACTTGTGTTTGACTGCAACTGGACATCGAGGTGAGGTTTTCAATGATCTATCTGCAATGATTTCATTATATTTTCCTTAAGAAGAAATACCTACTTCCTCGCCAGCTGTTGCACRCACAAAGCAAGGACTATTTTTCTCTTTTGTGCTTTGCTTTACAATATTGAATTTCATCTCCTGTTTCAATGAGCAATTTTACTCATATGTGAGATCCTTCTCTAACCCTCCTCTGTTTGTTTTACCTTTGTAGAGCCCCGAATACTTTATATTAGCAAAGTTCACTATTCACACCTATTACAGATAGTTTATGAATTTCTGGAGCAATCTAATTCCATGACCGATTCGTAAGAAGTTCCATCGGTGACCATCAGCCACTGTGAAAACTGATCCGTATTGCTACCCTTCACTTACGACATTTCACTGACATCAGTAATCTGCAAGGGTATCTTTCCTTCTTACCTTATAGCAGCTGAAAGAAATTAACTAAAGTGCTTTAAAGAAGGACTAGATAGATACCTGGATACCTGTATCAGCTCATTGGCTCCTCTGAAGAACTTTAAGAGATCTGAGAGGGACAATATGCATATGTTTGACTTGTTTAAGTGTTCCTTCTTTTTTATCACTGTTGGCACTTTTCTTGTGTCTGGTATGGAGGCTGATTCAGACAACATATTACACACAACAACTAGTTCAGGAGTTTCACATCTGAATTCTAGCAGCTTATTATTTCAAGCTATTCTAAAGCTTTTACCCTGCCATTTCTTCAGACAGATTCTTATGAGGATTTTGATGCAGGAATCTTCCTTAACTTCTCCATCAATACAAAGATTTAAATTATTTTTTCTGCTATCATCGTGTCTTTTTTCAGTACTACTTTCACATGCAAAGAGACTGCAATTATCTTTCTCTCCATTGCCAGTTCTCTGGAAGACACTTGTTTCATGATGTTTTTGAAATTATTATTATTATTTATTGCTATTTATCATTACTTAATATTAATACATTTAACAAGTTTTTGCTCAATATTTTCACCGACCTACCTTATTATGGATATGTATATAAATTCTGGGTCAAATTGAAAATAAATAAATAGCTGGATTTTTATTTTCCCTACATTGCTAGACTGATATTAAGTTGGAATATGTCATGCACACTACAGAGGAGACTTTTCAGGCTACCACACCACCATCAATCAGAATCACTAGATACTCACTGTTTTTTTATTTATTCCCTAACAGACAACACATTGACATGAAAAGTAAATTTTCTTTCATGAAAAAATACTTCTGCTATGCTAAGCCAGTGCAAGCACTAATAGAAATTAAGAGGTTTATTGGGATAAAAATTAGTGAGTCTCATCACATGTGGCTAAAAGGAAAGTTTCCTTTAAGCCCCTGTTGAGGCTTCCTTTAAGAAGAAAAATAAGCTATGGAGATCTAGAAGTAAAATAAATAAAGTGCATCCCATTGATAGGGGTGTGTTTGTACTGATAATTACAAACCCTTCCAAACTGGGACAAGTTTTAGTTGCCTGTTTATTGCAGTTTTAAGTGCACTTCGAGAGACAAAAGTACATAGGAGACAATCCTCAATGGTAATGGCTATAGTGCTATAAAAGTTAATGGAGTGAAACATTAAGGCTGTATTTCTTAAATGCCAGAATAGTTGCACAGTTAAGGAAGACGTTTAAGACAAAACATGATGTTTAAACATATAAGCAAGTCTCTGACAAAAATAAATTATTTCCATTAATCTGAAGTTTATAATTGCCTGAAATAAGTCTTATGAATGAACTAAAAATTCGTTGTACTATTTACCATAATTATTCATTTACAACTGAGTTTCTCTGCTTATTAACTAGAGATTTGCTTAGGAAAAATATTACTTTATAGTAAAGCAGTATAAATAACTGTTTTCAGCTAAAAGTATTGAAGAGAGAAATGAATCAAACGCATTAAAAATGTTTATGGTCAAAAAGTATCCACCTGTTTCCTGATACACATTGTTTTGTAAATAATAATGATGTTGTGACTGCAGAAAGAAAAATAATGGGCTTACAAGTTATAATTCCTGTAAGTTCTTTCATTACATTTTCTGTTTGCTAGCTAATTGTGTGTGAAAAATCAGAGATCACCTTGAAGCAATCCCTTTAAGGCCAAGTCACTGAACTATGTATTGTTAGTATATATATTTTTTGTTTTTGTTCAACACAATCAATTTGAAGTGCCTGCCTGAACTGAAGGTTCAGAATGATAAAACCAGAAATATAAAACATCATTTTCAAAGGCAAACAATATTTCTTGCCAAGTTTTAAGTGAAGTAAATCTTATCACACAGTATTTGTATGACATTACTCGAAATTCATTACTATCAGCAAAGAGACCCAGCCTTAATGAAGGCATTAATCTATATCAATAGCTAAGAAACATGTCTCTGACAGTCAGGAAGTATAACAAATGAAGAGATATAAGAAAGGAAAAAAGAAGAGAGAGGTTTGGAGAAGACAAAGTGTATGGAGTAGTATACATGTCTGGACAGGTGCACAGGAAAAGGAAAATAGGAGGGTGAAGGTAGAGAAAATGAAAAAGGAATAGAAAAATTACCTGCAAGAGATTGAACAGCCACCATATTAATTAAAGTAATAGGCAGTTCAGTTACACTTTGTCTAGCAAACCAATAATGTTGATATTTTAATGAACGTAGAAATGTTTGTATATTTAAATATTTGTTATATGCCCACATATGTGTATATACAATATATATGCATACACATGACAAGAAGAAGTATTGGGTTCCACAGGTACTTATGTGTAACAAAAGTGCATTGGAAAAGAAACCTGGACTGAAAGTAGTTGTACTGGTTTTGGTTGGGATAGAGTTATATTTCTTCATAATAGCTTGTACGGGGCTATTTTTTGGATTTGTGCTGAAAATAGTGTTGATAACACAGTGATGTTACTGCTGAGCAGTGCTTATACAACATCAAGGCATTTTCTTCTTCTCACACCACCACGCCAGTGAGTAGGCTGGAGGTGCACAAGAAGCTGGAGAGAAACTTGTTTTCCACATCAGTTGTTAATGTTAACAACATAGCAACCAAAGCTTCCTTTTAATGTGCTGACTATCTTGAGTATTGTATTGAGTCAAAGGTTTTAGATTCTTCCTCTTAAAAATTCAGTTCTTGTTTCTTGTTCTGGACTTTTCTCTGCATAGGCCATGTGTGATGTTTTAAAGTTGAGATGGCCCACAGAGTGGGGCAGAGGAAAAGCTGGTAGTTAACTATGTTCCTTGAGCTAAGTGTTAGTCAGGCATTTCTCCTGATCATAACTGCAGCTAGTACACCTAGACTGAAGACATCTCTGAGCCATTAAGTAGTGTTTTTCTAGCCAGCTGTGACAGCACAACTTTTATTGCAGCAAACATCTAGGGATAAATTTAAAGCAAATTTCAGCACTATTAGTGCTTATACTAGACTAGTTTAGGTCAAAGTAGGGAAGGTTATTAACACAAGATTAAACAAAAGTATCTGCCTGGAAGTCTKCTGAGCAGTTAGGGAAATGACATGATAGTCCTTGACCATGGCACCTTTCATTTGGATCATATCTGGTTTTATGTCTTTTTTTACTYTGCTAAAAGGGAAAGACTTGGGAAACAAAATCTGTTTTCTGGGAATTTCAGTAATATGAAAATATTGTATTTACATAGAATTTTATGACTGGTGCATAAACTTACTTGCTCCACAATCTGCCCACTTCACTCATCGAGTAGTATGTAATCTTCAGTTACATCAGAAGCAAGGCTTCCAAGTTAACTGGCTACAAGGATGGCTCATAAGATGCAGGGCGCACTGACGACCTCTTTACAGACATACTTTAAAGAAGTATAAAAACTTTGTGAAATAGGAAAAAAATATATCCAAGTACCAGTGGTGTTTGTGGGCAGAAATGCTTTGTAAAACAGATGACAAAAAGGTTTTACTTTTCTTAATTGAATATAAAACAACCACTATCAAATGAGCTGTAAATCATTAAAAATGTATTTGTTTGTATATCTGATGCAAATTGACTTTAGAAGTTTAATCTGTTTCAACGCATGCCGTAGAGATTAAAAGTAGTCTCTTTTAATGAAAACAAATACTGATGAACTACTGAAATACTCATAAACACAAGATTTTTTTCCCTCCTGAGAAGGTCATCCTTGTTTCCTAGACAACATAACTAAGTAAAAGGTGATAGTTCAGATGTTTTTTTTATGAATCAGTGTTGTTCCAGTTATTTTATTGCAGGCACAACAAATGCTGAAAAGCCTGTTTATTAACATTATTTACCTGTTATTGTTATTTAACAGGGGAGTATAAATTAAATGGCAAAGCCATGGAACAAACGTTTTTGCTGAAATATGTAGGACTTACATAATGCAACGGGTAAGCAATTTCCAAAAGAGAACTGGGATGGGACTAACAGAGCTGGAAAGAGTAAAGCAAGAATTATGGGAAATAATACAGTGATGCATTGAGAAGTTGAACATGGGGCTTTGTTATGAATGACTCGTGCATGAAATTAAGTTGAAAAGAATAGGAATTGACGTGCCTAAAGAAATTCATAAATTCATTACAAAGCATGGAAAAGCACTCTGAAAAAGATAATGTTTTCTAAAGAATTTTTCGGTGTTTACTGGCTACCAAATGTTACCTCATATGTGTCTCAAATATACCTTGTAAATATATGGAAATGGAAGGCAAAAGTAAGCTAAAATAGTTGCAAACACCCCTTGGACCCTGCCCTGCATCATTAAAATGATAAAGGAAGAAAAAAAAAAGGCATGAAACTGGGGAGCACATAATTTTCTTTTGCCAGTGCAAATTGCCATTTATGGACTTATCTCTCATCTCTTTTATCTCATCCCTGCAATCAAACAGATTTATAGATGTATTCAAATTAGTAAGAATCCAAAAGCCTTTTATAAGCCATTATGTAAAATCCTGTTCAGCTGCTGTACCAACAGACATCTCTTTGGGTCTTCTCATTTATGCCTACAATGTTAAAGGATCACTCAGTACATTTTATGGCATCAATACCAATATACTACGGTATACCTCAAAATTGGCATTCATTGTATGTTAGATATGTTTCATTTATTTTTTTATATATTTTTTTCTACTATTACATGGTCATACACTTTTGCTGATCTTTCTGGAGGATCATAGCTGACCAACGTTTTGCTTTTCTTATTCCTGGGAAACACAATAYGAATGAAAGAAAGTAAAGGTATTCTTGCATATGTTTGAAAGCATGAAGGGTAGAATGCAAATAAAATAATTTATTTAATTTTAAAAATGGGCATAATACTTCCAGCTTTCAATACTGACCATGGTAAGTGATTTCAATCTGAACTAAATAATTTAGTAATATAGCTCCAAGAAAATAATGAAATCATATTCTATAAAGATTGTATACAAAAGAATGTCTGTTTAAATAAAATTGTAAAAGCACATTTTCAAGTTTAAACTTCTTATATTCCCCATATCYTTACTTTTCTTGTTATTACATATGACTCATTAGTTTTCATTGTTATCATGTCTCAAACACATAAAATTCAACTGAATATTCATTCACTTCATTCACATAATTAAGTCAGTGTTAACCTAGCATAGACAATTTTCTTAGCATTTGTCTCTTTTACTAAAAGCTGACATCTTTTCAACAGCAGATTAAGATATATGCAATCCTGAGTCTTAATAAGAATCTTACGCACCTTTATTTATTAAACACTAGGAAAACTTTATTGAAAGTTATTAAGTTTACAAAGCTGAATAATCAAAAGAAATCATGTAACAGGATTAATCTTATTGTGTTATTCATATGCATTGAAACATAGTCTTCTGTATTACATTAAAATCACATTAGAAATAAGTATTTTGCTAGTGCGTGGAATACATGGTGCTTACAGAGTAGACAGCTTAGTTTATATTTTGTTTCCACTATCAGTGTGTTTCTACAATACTCTAAACCTTCTCTCAGTACCAAACTATTGTTCACCAACTTCCGTGAGATATTCATTGCAACAACATTTACTGATATGTGATGTATATGATGTCAAATTTTAACACAGTGATTAGATGCCTCTGTTATCACTGTATCTGTTGCTAGTCTGATGATGTGTTCTGGCAGTATAGAAAACGGTCAGTATAGTTTGGTCTGGGCTTTCTCCACTGTTTCCCACTTTCCTCTCTCTTTCTCACCGCTGCACATAGACAGTCATAACTGGCATTGGGTCAAAAGTGTACTTAAAGGAAAATCACATGCCTCCATCTTCTTAGCAAAGAGCCTCAGTAGAGTAGAAGTGGCACATATGTGTGACAGTCCATACACCCAAACAGCTGTCAGGGCAAGGTCAGGGTGTTGTGGGGAGGAACACAATTTCCTGGGATCTTTAAAAAAGGGAATCTCTCAAATGCAAGTTAAAGGTAGGATAAGTAATATCTGTTGTATTAGAAAATGAAGGGTAAGGAAAGACATGTGAAGAATTCTCTTATTATACCCCTATAGTATTTGATTGTGTCACAGAATGTTTTGGTTTTATATCAGTGACATAGAAGACTTAAAATGGTATCATTAATAGTAATAGTAACTGGCAGCTTCCCAAACACAAACTGATTTTTGTAGCACCATTATTTAATGAAGGATATAATTATTATTTATGTCCTATTATCTTTAATAAAATACAGGTTGAGAACCAAGACACAGAGATAATAAGGTCAAAAAGAGACACTAATTTTATGTGCCCAATTTCACATAACCTGGACCTGATTTTTAGAGAACATAACAATATATTACACTTTAYGTATTCAAAGCACAGCTCTAACTAGCTTATAGTGCAGTTATGAGTGCCCAGTTGTTTTGCAAATCAGACTATAGGGAACAAAGTCAGTCACCCAGAAAATGAAGAATACACAATCATTGTCCACCTGTGAAAATATGCTTTAACTGACTTATCCAGAATTACACAGGAATGGTGAAGCAGAGACCTGGATCCAGATCATTTCCCTGGGCATTTCTCAGTTGCCTTTTCCGCGACTCTGTCCTTTTTCTTCCTGCAGGTCTCTGCCTCATTTACTTAATGCCTTCCAACCTCTGCAACAACTGAAGCAGAAGTCCTGCTACCTTCACTACTTTCCTCTATGATGTTGTCTCCTTTGTTAAAGTCACTTGTCAGTACCTTGAGCACCCCTGGGTAGTTAAGATACATCTGTTGCTATTGCTGGGGAATWTCGTTTYGGTTTTGTGCAAGGTTAAGACGCAATTTAAGAACATCATCCAGAGATCTGCCCCGAGGCTGGATAGTTCTGAGTGGCAGGGTGAGTRGGAGAGCATGGGCAAATGCCTAGGAYGGTGGGCACCCCCAGTGTTTTGGACCTTCACCCCTGAACAAGTGCAAAATCCTGGAAAATTAGTGGAATATTTGGAAAAAAATGTGCTGTCACCCTGGCAATTCCAGGGAGACCCAAATCACTGCCATGTGCTGGGGCCTGKCCCATGCCTACMGAGCCCTGACTAACACTATTCAGAACCCTCAGGGGGAGGGGAAGGTCTCTGGATCTGATGACAAGACAACGGGCCCTGCAGCCCCCCCACCCCCCGCGGCAGGCACGGCGGCTCCCCCGCCCCCTGCGACAGAGAACCCGCCCGTGCCGGTGTCAGTCGCCCCTATTCAAAAGAGAAAATGCATGAGAAAATGCGCAAGAAAATCAGCCCGTGTAGTAAGGGATGAAGATGAACCAGGGCCATCACGAGAGCAGGAGGAGGAGGAGGCAGAGCCCGTAAATGAGGTGGTGACCACCCGATCCCTGTCTCTGGGGGAGCT
>JASVER010000005.1:21476096-21491598 GCA_030449065.1 Oceanodroma leucorhoa | reverse complement strand
ATATGCGGAAAGATTTCAGCCGCCGCCCAGGCGAGCACATTGTCGCCTGGCTGCTCCGGTGCTGGGATAACGGGGCCAGCAGCCTGGAATTAGAGGGGAGGGAAGCCAAGCAGCTGGGATCCCWTTCKAGGGAAGGGGGCATYGACAARGYRATTGGACAAGGGGCACAAGTCCTCAGCCTCTGGAGGCGACTCCTGTCAGGCGTGAAGGAAAGGTATCCCTTCACGGAAGATGTTATATGTCACCCAGGCAAGTGGACCACCATTGAGAGAGGTATCCAGTACCTGAGGGAATTAGCCRTGCTGGAAGTGATCTATGGTGACCTGAATACCTAGCAGTTACCCAAAGATCCAGATGAAGTCAGATGCACCCGACCCATGTGGCGGAAGTTTGTACGGAGCGCACCAGCGTCGCATGTCAACTCATTAGCAGTAATGACCTGGAAAGATGGAGAGGAACAAACGGTGGATGAAGTGGCTGGCCAACTCTGGCAATACGAAGAAAGTCTCTCCTCTTCCCTACAGGTCTGCGTCTCTACGGTGGAGAAATTGTCTCGGGAGGTCCAGCAACTCAAAGAGGATAYGTCCTGCTCCCCACCTGCACGGGCCAGTATYTCAGCCATTCGGAGTAAGCGTTCCCCCGCTCAAGAGAGGAGAGATCGTGGGTACACACGCCAGGGCACCCTGTGGTTTTACCTGCGTGACCACGGAGAGGACATAAGGAAGTGGGATGGAAAACCTACCTCGACCCTAGATGCACGGGTACGTGAGTTGCAGGGAAAAACAACCACAAAAGGGGGTTCTTCCAGGAAAATTGCTGCTCCAGTTTCCAGTGAGCAGTTCTCCTGACAGAGTAGAAGGCCTCATTTTACTTCCRATCATAATAAAGGGACTTTTGAATCACATTTACAAGAAGTGAGTAGCGAATACGATGACCAGGATTAGAGGGGGCCTGCCTCCAGCCAGGTGGAGGAAAGGGACAACCGGGTTTACTGGACTGTGTGGGTTCGATGGCCTGGCACATCAGACCCACAGGAGTACAAGGCTCTTGTAGACACCGGCGCACAGTGTACCCTGATGCCATCAAGCTTTAAAGGGGCACAACCCATTTGTATTTCTGGAGTGACAGGGGGATCCCGAGAGCTGACTGTATTGGAGGCTGAAGTGAGCCTAAGTGGGAACGAGTGGCAAAAGCACCCCATTGTGACTGGCCCAGAGGCTCCGTGCATCCTTGGCATAGACTACCTCAGGAGAGGGTATTTCAAAGACCCAAAGGGGTACCGGTGGGCTTTTGGTATAGCTGCCTTGGAGATGGAGGAAATTAAACAGCTGTCTACTTTGCCTGGTCTCTCAGAGGACCCTTCTGCTGTGGGGTTGCTGAGGGTCAAAGAACAACGGGTGCCGATCGCTACCACAACAGTGCACCGGMGGCAATATCGCACCARCCGAGACTCCCTGCTTCCCATCCATAAGCTGATTCGTCAACTGGAGAGCCAAGGAGTGATCAGCAAGACTCACTCACCCTTTAACAGTCCCATATGGCCAGTGCGAAAGTCTAATGGAGAGTGGAGACTAACAGTGGACTATCGTGGCCTGAACAAAGTCACACCGCCGTTGAGTGCTGCCGTGCCGGACATGTTAGAACTTCAATACGAACTGGAGTCAAAGGCAGCCAAGTGGGACGCCACAAWTGATATCGCCAATGCGTTCTTCTCGATCCCTTTGGCAGCAGAGTGCAGGCCACAGTTTGCTTTTACTTGGAGGGGCATCCAGTACACCTGGAATCAACTGCCCCAGGGGTAGAAACACAGCCCCACCATTTGCCATGGACTGATCCACACCGCACTGGAACAGGGTGAGGCTCCGGAACACCTGCAATACATTGATGGCATCATCGTATGGGGCAACACAGCAGAAGAAGTTTTCGAGAAAGGGGAGCGAATAATCCAAATCTTGCTGAAGGCCGGTTTTGCCATAAAACAAAGTAAGGTCAATGGGCCTGCACAGGAGATCCAGTTTTTAGGAATAAAATGGCAAGATGGACGTCGTCAGATCCCAATGGATGTGATCAACAAGATAACAGCCATGTCTCCACCGACCAGCAAAAAGGAAACACAAGCCTTCTTGGGCGCGGTAGGCTTTTGGAGAATGTATATTCCAGATTACAGCTCAATTGTAAGCCCTCTCTATCAAGTGACCAGGAAGAAGAATGATTTCAAGTGGGGCCCCGAGCAACAACAAGCCTTTGAGCAAATTAAACAGGAGATAGTTCAGGCAGTAGCCCTTGGGCCAGTCCGGGCAGAACAAGATGTGAAGAACGTGCTCTACACCACAGCCGGGGAGAATGGCCCTACCTGGAGCCTCTGGCAGAAAGCACCAGGGGAGACTCGAGGTCGACCCCTGGGGTTTTGGAGTCGGGGATACAGAGGATCCGAGGCCCACTATACTCCAACTGAGAAAGAGATATTGGCAGCTTATGAAGGGGTTCGAGCTGCTTTGGAAGTGATTGGTACTGAAGCACAGCTCTTCCTGGCGCCCCAACTGCCGGTGCTGGGCTGGATGTTCAAAGGGAGGGTCCCCTCTACACGTCATGCAACCGATGCTACCTGGAGTAAGTGGGTCGCACTGATCACACAGCGGGCCCGAATAGGAAACCCCAGTCACCCAGGAATCTTGGAAGTGATCACAAACTGGCCAGAAGGCAAAGCTTTTGGAAWGTCCCCAGAGGAGGAGGTGAAGTGTGCTGAAGAGGCCCCACCRTATAATAAACTACCGRAAAATGAAAAGCAATATGCCCTATTCACTGATGGGTCCTGCCGCCTCGTAGGAAAACATCGGAAGTGGAAGGCTGCTGTATGGAGTCCTATCAGACAAGTTGCAGAAACTGCTGAAGGAGAAGGTGAATCGAGTCAGTTTGCAGAGGTGAAGGCCATCCAGCTGGCCTTGGATATTGCTGAGCGAGAAAGATGGACAGTACTTTTATCTGTATACTGACTCATGGATGGTGGCAAATGCTCTGTGGGGGTGGCTGCAGCAATGGAAGCAGAACAACTGGCAGCGCAGAGGTAAACCCATCTGGGTCGCTGAAGTGTGGCAAGATATCGCTGCCCGGGTAGAGAACCTGGTTGTAAAAGTACGTCACGTAGATGCTCACGTACCCAGGAGTCGGGCCACTGAAGAACATCAGAACAACCAGCAGGTGGATCGAGCTGCCAAGATTGAAGTGGCTCAGGTGGATCTGGACTGGCAGCACAAGGGTGAACTAYTTCTAGCTCGGTGGGCCCATGACACCTCCGGCCATCAAGGAAGAGACGCAACATATAGATGGGCTCGTGATCGAGGGATGGACTTGACCATGGACACTATTGCACAGGTTATCCATGAATGCGAAACATGCGCTGCCATCAAGCAAGCTAAGAGGGTAAAGCCTCTTTGGTATGGAGGACGATGGTTGAAGTATAAATACRGGAAGGCCTGGCAGATTGACTATATCACACTCCCACAGACCTGCCAAGGCAAGCGCCATGTGCTCACCATGGTGGAAGTAACCACCGGGTGTCTGGAAACATATCCTGTGCCCCATGCCACTGCCCGGAACACCATCCTGGGCCTTGAAAAGCAAGTCCTATGGCGACATGGCACCCCAGAAAGAATTGAGTCAGACAACGGGACTCACTTCCGAAACACCCTCATAGACACCTGGGCCAAAGAGCATGGCATTGAGTGGGTATATCACATCCCCTATCATGCACCAGCCTCTGGGAAAATCGAGCGATATAATGGACTGCTAAAGACCACACTGAAAGCACTGGGTGGTGGGACATTCAAACAGTGCGACACACATTTAGCAAAGGCCACCTGGTTAGTCAATACCAGGGGATCTGCCACTCGAGCTGGCCCTGCCCAATCAAAACCCTCACGTACTGTAGAGGGGGATAAATCCCTGTAGTGCACGTAAGGAATATGCTGGGGAAGACAGTCTGGGTTACTCCCGCCTCGGGCAAAGGCAAACCCATTCGTGGGATTGCTTTTGCTCAAGGACCTGGGTGCACTTGGTGGGTAATGCGAAAGGATGGGGMAGTCCGATGTGTACCTCAAGGGGATTTGATTTTGGGTGAAAACAGCCAATGACCTGAGGTGTATAATGCTAATTGCTATATAATGCTGTATGTCACATCAATGGTATTGCAGTAAGAATCATCTACGTTAAAGAAGAATGAACTCTGATGAAACCGAGCAAAGCGCCATGATGATAGAAGCGGACGAGCGCAGCGATAATGGAACCGGAACTGGCTTCAGGATGCAACAATCCAACACCACACACCRTCCCCCCTGCCCTGAGAGACTGATACGACAGATGGAGCCCAAAGTCATGGACTGAATGAACTCAATGGACATTTTAGAGGGATGGCCCATGGACTAAGGGAATGATATCTGTGTGTGTGTATATATATATATATGTATATATCAAAAGACAGGAAAAGTAGTGATGATTAATTGGGATGCATCGGAAAATGTGAGACCTGGGCATGACGTAGATGGTATAGAATAAGGGGTGGATATTGTCCTGGTTCCGGCTGGGACAGAGTTACTCTCTTCCCTGTAGCTGGAGGGGGTGCTGTGTTTTGGGTTTGGTAATGAAAGGAATGTTGATGGCCCATTGATGCTTTGGTTGATGCTGGGTGGTGCTTGCACCGACAGCCTCCCCTGCCCTTCGAGGTGCAGGGGGAGCTGGGGGGGAGCATAGCCGGGGTGGTTGACCCAGCTGGCCAATGGGGTATTCTATACCATGTGACATCATGCCCAGCTTAAAAACCGGGGGCGGTTCCTTCAGGGAGGCGTGTGGTTCCGTGGGTTTGGGCGGTTCGTTCAGAACACGTGGGGGTGAGCAGTTGCGTTGTGTATCGCCTGTTGTGTATATTCTGTTATTGTTGTTATCATTGTTATTATCACTGTTCTACTTTGTTTTATTTCCATTATTAAACTGTTTTTATCTCAACCCGTGGGTTTTCCTCCGTGTGCCCTCCCGATCCTCTCCCCCATCCTACYGGAGTGGGGGGGTGAGCGAGCGGCTGCGTGGTGTTTAGTTGCCGGCTGGGCTTAAACCATGACAGGGATGAACAAGTGTGGGAAATAGAAGGATAAGGGAATACAGTTGTCCATTCACATGTAAGTAGGGGTTGGTCATTATGCTTGTCTGGCCATACCCTACACCTGAATTCCTGCAGTCTGTCCTGGCTTCTTATTCAACTCCAACTTCAGCTACGTTCTGGTAAGGGTCTCTTTATTCTGCGCATGTGTGTGTATGAGGATCTGTGGTACAGCAACTGGAGTGAGTGTTGTGGATGTGCCAGTGAGATCAAGCCAGACTAGCAGATGAATAGGTGAAGTGTCCTAGGAGCAAAGGGGTCTCTAAGGACCTGCTCTTATTGTGAGAGTACCTCTGTGTCTCTAAGGGTGAGAGCACAGCAGGGTTGGCTATGGGACCAGGGAACTCCTGGCCACCTCTCTGTGTGTGCACATACATGTGTGTGTGCATGTCTGTGTGTGAGATGGTCTGTACCAGTGAATGGAGTAGGGCTGTGACCTCAGGGACTCATAAGTCCAGATGCCAGCAACTGGGGAGACTGGGATCCMGTGACAGCTACTGGGTGTCTGAGCCCAGCTGCTGCAGCGATCAATATTGTACATATGTATATTTATTTCCACCAACAAACCTCTGTCCTGCTCAGCCAAAAAGGGCAGCAGGATGAGGCCATTGGTGCTGTCTATGTTTGTGTGAATGCTCTGTGTGTCTGTCTGTGATCTGTGTGGCCAGCTGTGTATACACGTATGTGGTATATACGTGTTCTCTGTGTTTATGTGTCTACTGGGAACACATTTTCAGCCTCACTACAGGTTGGACATGGGGGCAAGGAGCTCTAGCAGCCTTGCCTCTCTCAGGCTGTTGAATCCAGCATGATATAATTTCCTCTGACAACTGTGATTTATTCTCAGAATGGTATGTTGTGTAAACTTAATGGATCAGGAAATACATGGTATAAATGGCGTGTCATAAGTAAGTAAAATGGTAACAGAAGGTGTGCACATAAAGGGGTCTTATTAATGTGCCTCGGTGATATTAATCATAGCTTTTCCTAACTTTTAGGTTTTTGGCTTTGTAACCCCGTAATGTCCTTTTGCTAAGACTCTGCAATGTTTTTTCAACCTAGGGGTTTTAGCAACTTTTCCGATATTTAAAAAGAAAATGGAACTTAGAAACATGGGGAAAGTCTTGTACTATATCATAAATGATAACGTCTTTGTGTTAGGACTTCTGTGTGASTTGAGAATGCCTTATAAATATAATGCATAAAATAACATACAGTTATCTGTTGGATTTTTTATATATTCTTTATCTGGTATAAGCACATAGTGTTCTTTTCTCTTTGTGTCTGATTTTGTTATGTTCTCTTTTGTTCTTAAACAGCAAATGGTAATCTGGTAATCTAAATAACCCACTGGGTTTGAATATATGAAAACAATCTCCTTTTAAAATGACTAATGGATATAAATTGCATCAGACTGCACATACTGAACCTGCTCAGAAAGATTAAATATATTTGAGTTAGTCTTCCTGAGCCTAAATAAATCCTGCATCAACAAAATATGAAATTTCAAGTATTAACAACAAGGTTTAAAGATCCATGGGGGAGTAGAAGAATTGGAAAGGGAAGCAGACTTTCGCCTTTCTCTGCTTATAGAAAACAGTATAATATCTTGGGCTAGAAAAATGTTTCTGTCCTTGTTTTTTGTCAATTTACCATCATTTTAAATTGCATTTGTTTTGTCATAGTTTCTGCATTCTGATTGCCATGTAACTATTAGATTCTAGGTTTATTTGGTTTTGTGTGCTTTAGCAGATGCATTTACTTTGCAATAAAAAATACTATATCCAGAAGTGTGCTAAGAAAACTTCAATATGCTGACTATACCTTTGCTGGTACTTAAAAAGAATACGGTTGCTTAGTACTATAGATGTAATGATGATCTGAATTCATTATTCTTCGTTACTTCCAAACTGAACTATTGGTGACAAGACTTGCTACACCTTCTGAAATCTTAGGTTTGGGGTTTTTTTTACTTTTTTTCTCTTTAATCTGTCTTCCTAGTCTCATTTTCTTAAACAGATACTTATGTTTTCAGTGATGTGAWGTGGTCATCAGATTGTGATAATAAAAGAATGGTAGCAGTCACCTAGTAAAGGAATCTTTTGCATTTCTCAGAGTGTAGAATCACTCCTTAGTTAAGGATCCAGTCTTTCCAGTAGTAGAAGTAACGTTATGCATGTGAATAGTTCCATTACAGTTAACGAGACTGTACCAAAGTTTCAGATTTTCAGGTCTGGGATTTGAATTAGGCAAAAAGTACATGGCCAACTAAGTTAAGGACAATAAGATGGAAGAATTTTGCTAGTCTATTAGGAACACAGGAGGAAAGTCAGGAACAGCACAGAGTTTGGTGTTCTATGCCTGGGAAAAAGCTACATGGTGCATTTATTTTAGATCTWGTGGAAAACATGTTTTGTCTCCCATAAAAATACCTGGCTTTTGAGAGAAAGCAGTAGAGATGGTGCGTGTAAAAGCAAGAGGAACAAGTAAGTTTTTTCATAAATGGAGCTGAAGATCTTCATTCAGATACATTCACAGAGAGGAAAAAACTGGGGAAAAAAATCTGAAGAGAACTGTTTTCCATCTTACTTCAGGAATTTTACATTTCTCCAGATGTGTGCATACTGAGGAATCTCTTTGATCTCTCAGCAAGGTCAGCAAGACATTGAGAGATCATGAAGATCAACCAGCCTGATAGCTCTGGGAGCTCCATGCTGATATAAGCCCATCAGAGTTGTTAGCCAAAAAGAAAAGCATTCAGTGCAAGTCTCATGTGCTTTAAGAGTTTCAAGCCAAAATAATCGTATATTAGGAAAAAATTGCTGTTAACTCACTAAGAGTGTATTTCTATGTAAAATATTAATATCTAGCATATTTCATTAACTTTTTGTACATCCCTACTATGAGCTGTGTACTTGTTCTAAATTACCAGCTTATTTCTGCTAAATTATCTTTCTCAGCATGTGCTATGTATGTCCAGTATCGAGCCATGAGAGCTGTGAGATAGTGATTGGCAGTAAATTCACCCTGTATTTATTTAGCCTGATTAGTAAATCAGGGCATGGGATGGGAACTTGCTGAAAGTATCACAGTGTTATTTATTACAACAGCTTTTGCCATTTTGATTATTTGATTCATAATTGTTTGCTTAGACATGTTTTATGATGTAGAAAATGCAAGTTATTGTCCATTTTAAAAAGTCAGCAGCTCTGTTTATATACTCTCCTTTCTCAGCAGAAAGTAATACACTATCATAGCAGTAAGAGCAAAGTATCTATGAAAAGCTGTAAAGGCTGCATCTGCATTGAAAGAGAAAGATTTAAAGAAAATCATACCAGCAAAGAAAGGAAAAAGTTTCTAGATGTAGGTACACAGTTTTTGCTGGATATTGCTACCTGTTTGTTGAAGGTAACCATTGGATGCTCAAGAGAAAACAAAAAAAAAAAGATTGACATGTAAAATATCTGGGGGAAAAAAAAAAAGAAACACATTACAAAAAAATACAAATTACAAAATTTAAATGCTTAAGATTACAACACACAATGACTAGCTAGTAACATACAAGTTTTCCTGATGTGGTGGGTTGTCCGCAGCTAGCAGCCAGGCACCCACACAGCCACTTGCTCACTCCCCACCTACCTCTCCCGTGGGACAGGAGACAAACAGGAAGAACAAGTCAAGAGCAATCACCAATTACAGCTGCAGGCAAAACAAATGTGACTTAGGAAATTTAACTTCATTTAAAGCATTTACGTACTTATTCACATTTTGGGAAACAAAGRTGACAAATACAGGGAAAACACCTTTCCTCCCCCTTTCCCAGGCTCAACTTCACTATGGACCCCTCTCCTCTTCCCTAGTCTTCTCCTCCTTTATTATCATCACAGGGTACTCTCAGTCCCTTTGACAAGGCGACAGGCAGCACAGAAGGTTGAGGTCCTGCAGGGTGGAGCAGTGGTTTCTTTCTACCACTCCTTGTTTCTCAATCTTTTCTTCCACTGCACCTTCTTCTTAATCGTTTCCTCTGCTCCATTGCTGGTGTGGGTTATCCATGGACTGCAGTCCCTTAGGGAGCGTACCTGCTCCAGTGTGGGTCATCTACAGTCTGCAATCCCTTCAGAGGTGTTGCCAGCTCTGGCATGGAGAGCATCCTACTGCTCTGGTCTTGTTGTTCCCTTTTCTCAGTATTTACTGCCTTTTCTCAGCATTTACTGCCCTTTCTTGAATATGTTTTCACAGAGGTGGCACAAACTCCTCTGACTGGTTTAGAAGTGTCACAGATTTGGCTGTCGGGCCCAGGCTGTGGTGGGTCTGTTGCAGAGTCGCTAGCAATGGCTGTGTCTGGCACAAGGCAGTCCCTGATCTCTTCTCACAGAGGTCACCCCTGCACACACCCCCCACCAAACCCTTGACATTTATACCCAAAACAGGGCTATTTCACATCATTATCTTAAAAAAGCAGCAATGCTAAATATTATTTGAAAAAAAAAAAGGGGGGGAATTAATGTGGAGACATGGTGATCCTCTACTTAAAATACATCCACCTCCAGAAACAATTTAAAGCAATTTTGTAAAACAATTAAAGCAAAATTGCTATTTGCCTGTGTAAGTGCAGTTCTTCTTAACATCCTATTATTTTGAAATAAGTCTAATATTAACTTCCATAACGTCATACACTACCTGATGTTACATGACCATTACGCAATATTAGGATAATAAATTTTATCTAAACCCAGGACAACAGTTCCTGCTATGACTATGAAGATCCAATGACTGAAACAGTTTCTCAACTACAGTTGTAATGTTTCCTGGTAAATTCCATGTTTAACTTTTCTTTATGCACTGAACAGATTGCTACACATTTATCATCTGTGTCTTTAAATACTACAAATATCCTTTACTTTAAAGGAAACGAAAATTAGCTGTTCAATATTCATTGACTTTTTTTAACCATTATTAAAGTATGTGAGTTAATGAAGGTCATGAATCTCATATTTCTGCCCACATTTTCTTCTCTGTCTGATACCCAGCAATTCTAATATGCTCAAAATAAATCTGCTTACTGCTAATGCACCATACAGAGGCACTCTGCATGCAGAATAGGCTGACAGTGTTAATGTAGAACTGGTCCAGTGTATCAAAGACAGATTAAACTACTTTGTGCTTATTTTGCAAAATCTGAAACAGCTCTCATGAGCCCAGAATTTCCCAAGATTTACTGATAATTTGGAGCAACCAACCCAGTGAGATAGCTAAGCGATAGAGAACATGGGCAGAATCATCAAATTTAGAGAACTTYCTGTCCCAATAAAATGTCTACTGTATTGCATGGTGGTTTAGATGCTATAACCTTTGTAGTACAGTTCTGTAGCCTGCTGTTCGCTTGTACCCTTGCAACCTTCCATTACACATCCTGAAGCTGCTGTGGCAGTGCCTTTACACAGTATCTCAAGTGCTGCTATCCTCACGACCTTGCACTGGCAGACTGAAGCATAGTTATGTCTGTTAGATCATGTTTCTTGTAGAAAGTGACTGTCATTAATGTTTAAAAAACTCTTTTCTTCCTCTGCCTCACCACACTTTCCTTGTAGGTATTAGTCTGTAATTCCATGCTAAGAAATCCTCACCATCCTTTCATATGTTTTAGTTCGCAACTTGAAGACCTAGTAGATAACATAATAGATAACAGTTATTAATATATCCAATAAGTATACATGAATTGGGGAAAGAGTTTTTTCTCTCTTTCTCCCCCCTCTCTCTTCAATTTTTTTTTCCTAAAGTATCTTTGAAGTCAAAGTATGTGATCAGCTATAGATCCCACTAATAAAGCTTTGCACATGTAAGCTTGCCTCAATTTTATTTGTGCAACACCTGGAATAAGAGGGTAATTCTGTTTGTCTTTTTTTTCCCACTATATTTGTGACTGTGTTTATGATGCATACAGCAGTGAATGAGATTCTGTTTTTAAAATTTCTTTCACTCTCTTCATACATACTTTTCAACACAATGCCCTAAGGAAGGGCTCAAATACAATTACAGACACTTAAAATAAGAAGTATCTTAAAACAAACCGCTACTTTTTCAGGAAGCCATTCTCAAACATGAGAATTATTATCCAAATCCTATAATGTGAAGGAATTAATCTTTCTCTTCTGGTGATGAGTTTTCTTATATTGTTACCTTAATGTCTTATTTGAACATTGTGGTGACAAAGCAAGTGTTATTTTTCTGCCATCTTGGTTGTATCAAGAGATTATAGTCTATTTCCAGGGTATGTATATTTTTTTAAAAAAACTTTGACCATGTTTTTGTTATGATCATCTACAGTTCTGAGTTTTCATTATACTTGATCAGGACTACAAAGTCTAGCTATTAGGAAACAACCAATAGCTCTGAGCAAACAGAGTCCTATTCTGAGGAACCACAAAGTAAAAACTTACTCGACAATTAATTGTTCTAGGAGTAAGGCAGCATATATTGAAAGATAACAACCCAGGACTAAGTACATAAGAAACCTTTTATTGCCTTTAGCAAGGCACACAAATAAATTGTGATATCTCTCAGGAATAGCAGTAGGAGAAAAGTTGCACTTTAAACATGATCTAAAGTGCAGCACATTCTTTAGCTTCCTCTTTACTTTGATTATGATTTAATCCTATTTTAATTGTTTTGTGATAATTTTGCCTTGGCTCTGATCCATGTATTTTTAATTAGCATTAATTTCTATCATAGGTATGCACTGGATCTAGAGGCAGCTCACAATACCCAAATCAATTAGGTTTTTGCTTCATTTTTTTCAGTATCTGGTCTTGTTTTTTGGCACCTAAAACATGTGATACTGACTTTTATCACCATCAGAGAATGATGGTGGAACACTAATTCCTGGTAAATAATTTACTTGCAATTAAGTTGTGCTAAGTAATGTCAAAAATCTGATTTTCAGGTAGTGAAACGCCAGCACATTCTTTAATTTTTAAATATAACTGGAAGCAGTGATTTCACATCTAAACCCAAATTCAGTGGGAGTTTTATTTATCCAGATATCAGGTTTAGCAGAAAGTATTATCTAACAGGGTTACCTGTTTAGATTTCTTTACTGATATTTTTCCTATTAACAACTACACCTTTGTTTCTAGAAGATACTAGGTTTGTGTAAAATAACTTGTTTCGCAGTATTGCATGTTCCATTAAATTTAGGCCTGCTTTTTGCCTTCTTTTGTAATGATCTTGATTATTCCATTGAAAAATTTAGCTGTGTGGTTAACATTATTTACCAGCATTCTCTAGGCATGCTACCAAATTATAAACTTTAGGTAATTCATTCCATTTCTTGTTTCTTTTCCCATATAAGCAAACCTGAATGACTTTTTTTTTTTTCCTCTAGCATAACACTATGAGTTATTTTTTTTCCCTTTTCTTTTTTCTTCAGGTGGCTATCTATGATATGAGAAGATTATCCAATTTAATCTAGTTTTTTTTAACTTGATAAATTCAAAATATATTATGAAATATTATCTCTGGATTTTTTTTAATATTCTATAAAATGTTGCTGAGGTGGTTTTGCTTTTTTTTTTTTTCTCTTATCCCTCATTAAGGAAACAGTATCCCATCACTTATCTCTACTTCTAAGCAATGAATAGCTATTTTTTAGACTTTTTAAAGTTTTTAATAATATTTCATTTTTTTGTATATTCAGGTCAAAATGTCTGTCTTATATGCAAAGCAAGTTGGGAAAGGTAGTGCCTTCTACTAAAATAACTGATGTAATTGGTGGGAAAAAAAAAGATCAGCCCTTCAGGTTTATGGGTTCTTCTTCAAGACTGAAATAGAAACAGCAATCATCAAAATGTATTATAAATTGGGAGTAAATTCTTTTGGTTTAAACAGATTATGTCAATCAGCTAGAACATATCAAAGAGATGGTATTTGTGTTTAGGCAGAAAAGTATGGTATTTTTACTGATATTTTTCATATGAGAAATTCTTGCTAGTGGTGATATTTTCCAAATGTAACAAGAAACATTTTTTAAGATAGTAGGATACTGAAAAACAGATTATTAACTCTAGTCTTCTGGACAAATTCATGTTGGGACAGCTACCTTTTGAACTCCTAAATCCCTCTTGCAGTTTCAGTTGGAGAAGTTATTTATCTTTATTACTGGCCTAAGGCAGGACTGATGTGATTTGTTGAACAATTGTTGCATTTCAGTAGTGGTAAATTGATTAGGCTTCCTCAGAACACTTGAAAAGTTTGTGAACACCAAAAGCATTTGAATGAACTGCTCTTTGCTAACAGACGTGGTTTTATATTTGAGTCATAATTACTCTGAATTGTTTTTATGGTCAGTGCAAAGCGTTTGTTAGATTCTAGAGATGATTTCCATATTCAAGACCAAATGCAGTAGACTTTACCTTCAGTTTAATGCTAACAAAAATTTATATATAAATTTGGCTTAAAGCTTCTATATCATTTCACTCTCATGATAAAATATTTTAAGATCTTCTGAAAAAGAGACTTTGCCAAAAGCTCTATTAGAAGTTTGGATGTTATAGATTCCTTGTCTTAATGACATGATTCTGAATAACATGAAAAAGAAAAAAAAAAGTAACATTTCAATTACTTCAAAAAAAGCTGACATGACACGTCATATACAAAAAGGTATCACAGGTTTTTTGTTATATGTAAATCTAGTTCTTCCTAACACAAATAAATATCTACTACCGTAACTCCAGCTATTCCTGTCAACAGCAGCTTTTTGCTATTCATAYGGGTTACATGCTTCTATATATTTGCAGTGTAAAGCTCTCAAGAGAAGTACTCTAGAGTAACTGTAGACATAACTTAGTTAATTGAGACATAGATAATAGAGGGCATAATTGTTGATTGAACAGCAAATTAACTAGTTGTCTAGACAAAAATGTACCACAGGCTATGGTTATTTGTAATGTCAGAGAGACCCAACACAGAGGGTCACGGTATCCCCTGAATGACCTACCAAAAGTTTTGTATATACAACTCCTGACTGTAAAATTCCTTCTTGCGTTATTTCAATCTTTATCTATTCATTCCTTTCCATAAATGAGGGCCTCAGCTAGGCACTGAAAATGGGACCACACATAACAGTATAGAGTTGAGGATAAAGAAATAGAATTGAATGTCTTCTGTAGAGTGATAACTCTGTAATCTGAAACACCTCAAAATCTGTCCCAGTAGAATATCACAGACAAAATGACAAGACTGAGTCATATATTTAAAAAATCCGGAGCATAACGGTGTAAGAAAGAGAAAAAAAAAATCTAAGAAGTTAGCTCACTGTTTATCAATAAAATCACTCCTACTTCTACATAGATTTAACAGATTGTGTAATCTTTCCTGTCAGATTCATCAGAGCTTTGCTAGCAACGGCAAATTCATTGCCTTCCCTCTCCTGTTTGAAAGTATAGCTGAAAGGAAGCTTACAGAATCACAGAATGGTTGATGTTGGAAGGGACAACTGGAATTCATCTACTCCAATCACAGCATCATAGAATCATTATGGTTGGAAAAGACCTCTAAGATCATCAAGTCCAACTGTCAACCCAACACCACCATGCCCACTAAACCATGTCCCGAAGCGCCACATCTACAGGTCTTTTGAACGCCTCCAGTGATGATGACTCCACYACTTCCCTGGGCAGCCTGTTCCAATGCTTGACCACACTTTCAGTAAAGAAATTTTTCCTAATGTCCAATATAAACCTCCCTTGGYRCAACTTGAAGCCATTTCCTCTTGTCCTATTGCTAGTATACTTGGGAGAAGAGACCAACACCCACCTCTCTACAACCTCCTTTCAGGTAGTTGTAGAGAGCGATAAGGTCTCCCCTCGCCTCCTCTTCTCCAGGCTAAACAACCCCAGCTCCCTCAGCTGCTCCTCATAAGACACGTGCTCCAGACTCTTCACCAGCTTCATTTCCTTTCTCTGGACACGCTCCAGCACCTCAATGTCCTTCTTGTAGTGAGGGGCCCAAAACTGAACACAGTATTCAAGGTGCGGCCTCACCAGGGCCGAGTACAGGGGCACAATCACCTCCCTACTCCTGCTGGCCACACTATTTCTGATAAAGGCCAGGATACTGTTGGCCTTCTTGGCCACCTGGGCACACTGCCGGCTCATGTTCAGCCAGCTGTCAACCAGCACCCCCAGGTCCTTTTCTGCCGGGCAGCTTTCCAGCCACTCTTCCCCAAGCCTGAAGCGTTGCCTGGGGTTGTTGTGACCCAAGTGCAGGACCCGGCACTTGGCCTTGTTGAACCTCATGCAATTGGCCTCGGCCCATCGATCCAGCCTGTCCAGATCCCTCTGCAGAGCCTTCCTA
>JASVER010000005.1:21290891-21474233 GCA_030449065.1 Oceanodroma leucorhoa | reverse complement strand
GCCTTCCCCCTCATCCTAACCCATAAGCACTCAACCCGATCATCACAAACGTCGAGCTCCGTACAGTCGAAACACTCCCTGACATACAGAGCCACCCCACCGCCTCTCCTTCCTCGCCTGTCCCTTCTGAAGAGCTTGTAGCCATCCATCGCAGCACTCCAGTCATGAGACTCGTCCCACCATGTTTCCGTGATGGCAACCAAGTCATAGCTGTCTTGCTGCACAATGGCTTCCAGCTCCTCCTGCTTGCCGCCCATGCTGCGTGCATTGGTGTAGATGCACATGAGCCGGGCTATCGACCTCACCCCCGAGATTGGCACGCCACCCCTAGGCTCATCTCTCTCGAGCGTGGCTCTATCCCCTTCCCCCTTCGTACCTAGTTTAAAGCCCTCTCAATGAGCCCCGCTAACTCATGGGCGAGAATCCTTTTTCCCCTTTGGGACAGATGTACTCCATCTGTCGCCAACAGGCCCGGTGCCTTGTAAACCTCCCCGTGGTCAAAAAAAGCCAAAGTTCGACCGGCGGCACCAGCCTCTGAGCCACTTGTTAATCAGCTGTGTTTTCCTTTCCCTTTCAGTGTTCTTCCCAACCACTGAGGGGATTGAGGAAAACACCACCTGTGCTCCCGATCCTTCAATCGATCTCCCCAGTGCCCTGAAGTCCCTCTTGATTGCTTTGGGGCTTCTCTCYGSAATTTCRTCGCTGCCTATCTGCATRACCAACAGCGGGTAGTAGTCAGAGGGGCGTACCAGATGGGGGAGTTTCCTGGTTACGTCCCTAACCCGAGCCCCCGGGAGGCAGCAGACCTCCCTGTGGGATGGGTCCAGTCAGCATATGGGGCCCTCCGTTCCCCTCAGAAGGGAATCACCCACGACGATTACCCTCTTTTTTTTCTTACGAGTGGCAGTCGTAATGCGTGGGGTTTCCTGACTCAYCCCAGGCAAGCCCCTGGATAGACCTTCCTCTGCTTCCGCATTTGCCTGGCCCTCAAGCTCCAGAGCCCCATATCTGTTKTGTAAGGGCAACCGGGAAGGTGAGGGAGGCCGGGAGGGGATTCGCCTGCCACACCGCGCAGGGACCCGTTTCCATTCCCCGAGGTCTCTTAGGTCCYCTCCTTCTGGMCGGTGGCAAGAGGGAAGGGGGTCCTCGGCTTCTTGGGGAGCCTCCACGTGCTGCCTTTGCTTCAGGGATGGCAGCGTGTGGCTCCACCAGACTATCTCCCTCTCACACTCCCTAATGCTCCTTAACCTCTCCACCTCCTCCTTCAGCTCTGCCACTAGGCTGAGCAGATCATTCACCTGCTCACACCGCACACAGGAGTTACGTCCGCTGCCCTCCRGTACCAGTGACWGGCCCAAGCATTCCCTGCAGCCGGAGGTCTGGACAGCTGCTYGCTYGTGTGGCAGCTCCGTCTGGGTCCTCACACTCCTCCTGGCGGTGGCTTTCGGCCGCGTGGAAACCATGGCCAGGTCCCCGTCTGGGGAGGCGATGACCGCTAGTTAAGTTAGTCTCTAGAGCCGGAGGGGGACGGGACGGCGCCCCGCCCGCACGCCTGCCCTGCCCGCACTGCCTGCATAAACTGCCGCGCCACGCCCTCCTGACGCGCCGCGCTCCTGGGCGCTCGCGCTCCCTGGGGCTGCTCTTGTACGCGAGGGGGTTTGGCCGCCGTCACCGTCGGCCCCGCCCACGCTGAGTCAGAGCTGCCCGCTCGGCAGAAGCTCGCTCCTCGGGSKCTGAGGGGGGRGGKGGGGGGGSKGGGGCTCCCTCTCGCTCCCTTCGCGCTGCTGCCCCTTTACGAAGGGACCCCCGGCGCAGTCCTCCGCTCCGGAGCCCTTCGCCTCGGTGGCTTCGCCGAAATGCATACAGCTTTTAACTATTTTCTCCCACTTTCTTTTACCTATAAAGCTATAAAAATAAACATTACTATTTCAATTATTTTCATCTACATTCCAGTTTCTTATTTTTGTGARTGATCTTTGATTTTAACCAATGTTTTTAAACAATTTAAACAAAAAAGAATCAAACTTGCTAATATTCTGGTATTTTACTCTAGAGAATATGCCACATCATACTAGCATAACAAAAATGCAAGTATAGTACTGAATAACATTATTCATATTGAATTATTCATATTCATATCGAATTAAACTCTGAACTATAAATCTAGGTTGTCTGTTTGGCCTTTACGAGATTTACTTTGGCCTGAGAACAGAGTATGACATGTAGAATTACTTGAGAGTTTTCCATGTCCCTTGTTTCCTAGGAGCATTTGGTGCTGTTATGATTCAGTTTTCCCTCCTGTAAATCTATGTCAATCCCACTAACTCTTGCCTCATACTATGCCAACAAGACAAGACAATGCAAATGTACAGAGCGAGGTTCATGTATCAGTGCCATATGAGCAGCAATGGTCATCTGCCGGCAACAGGGATTTACTCAATCAATCAGGGGATCCTTTTGTGGTGGAAAAGGGAATCTGCAGCCTGAAGAGAACTCTATTTGATTGTTGGGTATTTTACTTCCTTTCAGGCTGTTAAGCAACTGCAATTGTCTAACAAAGGTATGAATGAAGAACTCTTCTGTCACCCAAAGGAATAAATGAGGGCAATTTATTTATTTATTTTTAACCCTTCCTCGGTTAATTAGCTTCTTGATCTTTGTATTGTCACTGCTCCTTAAAATGTGTCTCCCACACACACACTCTTTTGTTAACTTCTTGCTTTATCTTTTCAAATCTTTTCTCTTTATCCTTCACTTTATCTTCACTTCTTTCTACCTACCAAACACATCCATCGAGTTTGAAGTATGAAGCAAAATGCTAAATTGCTTTCAGGAGAACCCGTGCACTATTTTTAACATGTTATTCCCAATTCTTTCCATTTGAAGTAATGATACATTCTATTCTCTTTCAAAGTAAAAAAAGAAAAGAAAAAAAGGCAAAAAAATTTAAAACTGAATTGGTAGATTGCATCTCATAACAATCCTTTACAATATGATTCTTATTCCTAGTCAAATAAGCCAAGATTTTGAAATCTGTGTGTCTAAATTTGGGATCTAAATAGCTGGTAATATAATGTACTTTAATTTTTAAAATACCCAGCAATTTCTAATGAGATTAATTCAGTTTCGGGTTTTAGCCCAGTTCAGTTTCACTGATTTCAACAGCAACAGTTAAAGCAACAAATAAGGCTTTATAAAATTCTATTATTGGTCTCTGAAGTAACTTACTCCATACTGATGTCCTCAGATACAACTCTCCTAAATTTGGGTCACAAAATTAATATCCTTATTTCTCAAAAAAACATCCACAGTCATTTCTACTTCTTCATGAGACTCACTGTTTTTCCCAATTTTGTCAAATTGAACTAACTTTTCCAAAGCATTTGACTATGGTAATAGCAATACTATCTTAATTACATGCAGTAAAACTCTGACCATAACTTGCTGAAGGTTTTGTTACGTAGGCAAGTATTTATCCACATGCAAATGCAAAAGACTTATTTTCATAACTACCTGAATAAGCTGCAGTTATAAGCTGTAAAAATTACTATACATTCAGATGAAATTAATAGAGAATTTTCCTTGAATTTTCTGAATACCTGCTGTGAATGCAGTCCTATATACAGAAATAGCCCATGAATTCTTGAATCTAGCCTGCTGTAAGAAATGAAAGCAGACACTTGCCACTCAGCATTCAGGGACTTGACACAACCCTTGAAACTTGTCAWTTCATATTGTTTAGTTCTAATGAAAAGCAAAGTTTACCAATATTGTTGCTTTCCCTCTCACCTTAACTGTATAAATTTATTTTCAGAAAGATTAACTTGTAAACCAAACAATTATAGTGATTACAGATTCTGCAGTCTTCCATCCATATGGTTACAAAACTTATTTACATGCTATACCAATTAAATGCAGTTTGTATTCCTACCTGGTGAGGATTATTTTTGTCTGAAGTGGAAAGATGCTCTTTTAGATGAGTTGCTCTTTGCTCTTGATTTTCTTCCACAGAAGCAGCAGTTACTCATCTGCCTTTTTTTCCTAGTTACTGCATTTGCTCCAGGGATGCTATTCATTTCCATTGCACATTGGTTGGAAATACAATACCCCCATGAACTCTTAGTCCTCTCTCTTCTGACTTCTCTAAATTTAATTGTTTTGGATTAAAAGTATTACTTTAAACAAGCCCATCTTAAAGAATAGTAAATCGCCGAAACCCACTTTCCAACACTTTTGTAAGCTTATTAAATGGCTTGTATATGAACCCTTATGCAGAGCTAGATCCAGACTCACATGGCTTTTTACTCTACACATTCCAGTGAAACTACTCTTTCCAAAGTCTCTATTACCTGCCTCTTACCCAAACCCCCAAAATGGAATTCTTATCTATTTTCCTTTTGTCCTATTGTAAACATGTAGCCCTATACAGTACTGACTAGTGATGGGTCATGAGCTTTGTACTGAAGTTGGAGGTGTCACAATTGATGCTTGTCAGACTTGCTCTGTCTGAACTTTTCTCAACCTTTCTGTAGCTTTGTTTTCACTTGGTTTAACTCTAATAGAATTTTCTCTAATAGACCAGGTGTCTATGGCCAATTTATTTTACTTTTGATCATCTGTGTGTAGTACAACACAAGTTTTATATAGACAGCAGTAACAAGTAGTTATTCTATGCAGAACGAGATGTTTACAGTGCTAACATGACAATGCAGTGTAGACAAATACAGGTCTGTTACAATAGCAGATGCCTTCAGAAGTGGAGACAAAGGAAGTGGTGTAGAACAGTGCAGGCATGCAGTAAAGGCAGGGATGTAGGTCTGGCACAAAAGACCCCAGGGCTCACCCATAGTCAATTAGAGAAATGCAGATCTGAACAAAACTGTCTAAAATACATAAAAGGAACCAGATATCATACATTTGGAATAATGTGGAGCTGCAGACCAATGAAGAAAGACCAAAGGTGTAAAAGCATGTTAGCAAACATGAAAACATTGTTCCAAGTGGATTCTAGAGCAAGAAGGAAGAAACCATCAACATGAGCATAGTATTCCTCCCAGCAGATGACTGCAGATGCTGACAACTCACTATAACACACCCTGCTCGCCATCACCTTCCCTCAGCCAAGAACTTTAGGGCACAGAAGAGTACAGTAAGTGGGAGCACACCACCAGAAAAAAGGGTAGAAACAAAAGGGCTATAACAATTTTAATTGCATTATTATACTTCCCTTTCCTGTATTTGATGGGTTGACCCCAGGTGGCAGGTAAGACCCCACCCGGTAGGACGAGGGAAAGAACTGGAAGGGCAAAAGCGAGAAAAAAACCTCATGGGTTGACATAAAGGCAATCTAATAAGTGATGGGTACAAAAAACCAACCAACCAAACCAAAMCAAAACAAAAAAAACACCAAGTGGTGCAAAAGCAATCCTTCACCACCAGCAGACCAATGCCCAGCCAGTCCTTGAGCASCAGCTACTTTGGAAAAGCTCCTCCCCAGTTTTATTGCTGAGCATGACATCATACCGTGCGAAATATCCCTTTGGTTAGTTGTATTCAGGTGTCCTGGCTGTGTCCCTTCACAATCTCTTGCCCACCCCTAGCCTACTTGTTTGTGGGCATGGGGAGCAGAGTAAGAAAGAGAGAAGGTCTTGACACTGTAAGCACTATTCAGGAATAGCTGAAACATTCGTGTGTTGTCAACACWSKWTTGGTCACCAATCTAAAACACAGCACCATACAGGCTGCTATGAAGAAAATTAACTTCCTCCCAGCCAAACCCAGTACAATCTCCACCCCTTATTCCATACCATTTGCATCATGCTCGGGTCCTACATTATTCAATACATTTTCATCAGCCACTACCACCCCCTTTCCTGTCCTTTGACATATAGACAGATAGCATTCCTTAGTCTATGGGCCATTCCCATTCAAATGTCCATTCAGTTCATTTAGTTCATGACTTAGGCTACATCATCTGTTGCAATGGTCATTCAGGACAGATTGATGAAATAAGCTCCATTATATCTGAACATGTCACTAATAGTGTGTCAGCCAYACGCTGCGTCACTCTAGCCTTCCTCCAGGGAAAATAAAGCAATCAGTTCATTTAAATAACTTTGCACCAAAAATGTGCTTGAAATTGTATTGTGCGGTTAAAGTAGGCATGTACAATTCATTGTTAAAATTATATATAATCTTTAGGCATATTTCTTACTAAGTTTTCAGGAGAAAGTATCGGATAATATTGTCTTTCTGAAGTGTTAAACCACAGTGGAGGCATAATGGATGTCTGCAATAACAAATATTTTGGAAAGGCCACAATTCCATTTAGTGAATCATGGTGTAGTTTCCTAACTTAATAGAACCTCCACTGAAAATTAAATGTGCCACTCACAGTAATATCCTTTGGGTTCCTTACTTGGAGGGAAAAATATTATAAGTTTAAGCATTGCTCTGAAAAATTATTGTTTTAAATGTCTGTATAAGGAAGGGTTAAAAAGTGGGATTTTGGTCCGTGGATGGACACTGGGTGAGAAGTAGGTAGCTGAGAAAACCGCAGTCAGCACAGGAAAACAGGTGGTTTCTTGTCTATTGTTTTGAAATGCTGACCACAGAGATAAAAAAGCTGAGCAATATTAGGGGAGGATGTGCGATAATGGGGGAATGCGATAATGAAGGAATGCAAAGCACAGTTCATAATTTTGCTTGCCTGACAACATTTTGCTATTATGGTAATATGCCGTGTGTACAAAGCCCATGAATCAATAGATGGGATGGCTGTGGCACGTACAGCGTGCCTGACCAGCGGGCGCATGCGCCAGAGGCTCCCTATGTTGTGGGAAACCGAGGCATGTTTTGGCACCCGCTGGTCACGAGTGTCGAAACCCGTTCCTCTGCAAATGCGTAAATACCAGGATTTCCTGAAGAGCAGTGGGCCGGTGTACAGCAAGGTCACTGTTGCCTCCGTGGGGACGCCCACGTAACGCTGGCACCTATCGACTGCTGGGCTGAGCTCGCGGCGCAGGATGACACCAGAATGCACGGAGGGCACGTCTTCCTCACGGTCCTTGGGTCAGTAAGACAATTGCTTTGCAAAGTACTGTTAGTGTAATGCGTGTCTGTAGTTAATAAAACGCTTGCTTGTTTGTTCTGTATAGTCTGTGTATATGTGTTTGCCTTCTCGGGAATCCTCGAAACCACCCTAAGACAAATGTCTTACATTTTCAATGTCTTGAAACCATCAATGTTCAATAGAATTTTTTTTTGTTACTTAACATGAGTGAAAAAAATCAACACCTGGATCACAGAACACAAGTCTAGAATACCCAATATTATAGTGRGATGCTTTACCTAATTCCTTTTTCTGATCTAGAGCATCTTAATAACCTGTGTCTGAAATGAATGAGAACAAAAAAACTAATGCCAAGTTCATTTGGGACTCACTTTTGGTAGTTAATTGATRTGGATCATAAATTACCATTCACATTATTTCAGTTAAAATGAAGTTGGAAATTAAGTCATCCAATACGTGTCTTTTCCAAATGAGTGGTATCTCAAGCCAGGAATCCTTACCTGGCTTTTCTTACCATGCTTGTTTAGCTACAGCATGATACTCTTTAGTTTACTTAATTATTTTGGTATTCAGCTTTCCCAGAGTCCCCAGTAATAAGCATGGTGTTCTTCCATAAGAGCCCCTGMTACCTTCGGTATCTTTTCTTTTAATCGTAGGGCTTTTTGAAGATTATAATGAAATGTTTAATTTTTTTGCTAATAATAAAACACAACATTATTTTACCTGCTGGATATATTCACACACAGACACACACACATACATATGAGATTAAGAAATAACATCCAGAAGTTGTTTATCACAGATTAAGTCCTGGTGTCCTTATTCACCTTTGATATTGGTAGGGATTTTACCCATGTGAAGTCTGCAGAAAGGAAACTATATAAAATTAGAAAAATGGTGCTATTTTACATAAAGCTAAAAAAAGGGTTACATTACTTCCAGTGCAGTCACCCTAGATACAGATTTAGAGCAGAAGATCAAATTAAATTGTGCCATTGCTCAGGCTTAATAGGGGAATTGAAGAATTATCATCCATAATATTACCCTTTTTACAATATAGAATTGATGAAGCATCCTATACAGGGTACTAATATTGCATTATGATAGCGATGCAGCTTTCATCTAAGAAACCACATTGACTATACAGAACATGTGCAGTGCAGTATTTTAAAACCAATCACAGCTTTTTCTCTTTTTACATTTATTTGCAGTGCCCGGAGTGTGCCCCTTATTTTTTTTGCATGATTTTATGATTATTGTTAGGAGTAATGAGCATGTTTTACACCTTTCTAGTTCTTTCTGCTTCAGTTTCCTTCAGTGAAGAAATTTGTTCTTAAGACATCTTCCTGGAGGAAAGAATTGGGGAATAGAGCAACACATACTTTATTTCTGAGGATTTCTGCAGAAACACAGCTAGTGTGCTTTTAAAGATGTATTGATTCTCTATGAAGGTAGCTAAAGCTAAACTTTGTCATGGAAACTTGTTTGTTTGTTTGTTTCCATAGTATTTTAAGCAGACAGAGTTTTGGGGGGATTTCTTTTTTTTTTTTTTTTTCTAACTAGTATAATGGCTAGAGTACTGTATATATAGAGTACATCTCATACCACAGGTTACTTTCCTAAACACTCATCACCTAGCTCCTGCAATAAAACTGGCTTATATTTTGAACTAAACATTTTTTTGATTATTTCACCATTTCCTACTTTTGCTAAAAATTTCACGAGCTTGTTATTTCTATTATTTTTGGAAATATCTTTATTTTGAAACATGTTCTCTTCTGGTCAGCTCTAGATGTCAGCTCATAATTGATACCCTACCATCCTTTGACTCTGAAAAGACACAACCCTACACCCTCTGATTAGTGGAAAGGCTGACAGTCCCAATACTTAGAGGAGGTTTTGTTTCTATGTCTTCTCTTTCTGTAGGGGTGGAATCCAGATTTAGCTGTGATTTTGGAATGTCTATCTAATTATGATTTCATCAAGAGTATACCACACCCATGGCAGAACAATCAGGAGAACAACCTGCAGCCTTCGAATTTCTGTTTTTCATTAAGAAAACATTGGAGAAGCAAGGAAAGAACCCTGGAGAATCAAATCAGGCTTGTTGCTAGGGAAGATAGGAATGACATCTGCACTCTTTCCCGTAATCTGTTTATAATAAAAAACAAATGTTTTATCAAGGGTTATCTGAGGGCTTGTTTTCACCAGTGTGTGATTCCTAAACAGGTGACTAAGTAGCAACCATAGATTTGCAATAGGACTGAGATAAAACATGCTATGATAGAATTTACTGCTTAAGGAGATATGGAGTTAGCAGAAAGATTAGAGAACATAGGGTCAGAAAAAGAAAAGAGAAAGTTAAGAGATATTATTATTATTATAATTTTCAGAGTTCCTTTCTGTTTCTTGACTTGGGTATTTGGTTGATTGACTACTTTAATGTAAACAAATTAATAAATAAACTATTATTCAATTTTGTGTTTGTATTTGGATACTGTGAAACTAAGAATACAACGTACCAGGGAACTAACACTTCACTTTCTCAACATATGAGAAGGACCAGAGAGAAAGACTTTGTCTTTTTGTCCTGGTTTTGGCTGGGGTGGAGTTAATTTTCTTTCTAGTAGTTGGTATAGTGCTATGTTTTGGATTTAGTGTAAGAAGAATGTTGATAACACACTAATGTTTTTAGTTGTTGCTAGGTAGTCTACTTTCTCAAGGACTTTTCAGCTCACATGCTCTGTGAGGTGCACAAGAGGCTGGGAGGGAGCATAGCCGGGACAGCTAGGCCAGCTGGCCAATGGGGTATTCCATACCATATGATGTCATGCTCAGCATATAAGGCTGGGGGAAGAAGAAGGAAGTGGGGGACGTTCGGAGTGATGGCACTTGTCTTCCCAAGTAACCGTTACGCGTGATGGAGCCCTGCTTTCCTGGAGATGGCTCAACACCTGCCTGCCCATGGGAAGTAGTGAATGAATTCCTTGTTTTGCTTTGCTTGCRTGCGCGGCTTTTGCTTTGCCTATTAAACTGTCTTTATCTCAACCCACGAGTTTTCTCACTTTTACCCTTCCGATTCTCTCCCCCGTCCCACMYGGGGGAGAGTGAGCGAGCRGCTGTGTGGTGCTTAGTTGCCAGCTGGGGTTAAACCACGACACTTTTCCATGGAATCCATTTAACAACTGAAAAAATAAGATAAAGGAAATTCARACATCATCACTGCATTTTTGCACTAGCTCTGTTACTGCAGACACAGCTTAATATTGAGTACTACTCTGTGCTTTTTACACTGATGTAGAGTTGCTGATATCAATGCAACAGTATCCTGAGGTCCTGTTTTTTTCACCTCAAAGATCAGAGTTGAGGTCTGTCAGAGGACTTAAAAATTTTCCCATTATTTATGCTCTTACATTTGAGAGCATAATATTTAATTAAAAGTATTATTTAATATTAAATAGTTCAGTGATGCCTGATTCTTCCTGGGAAAAAGTATTTGTACTTAATTATAGAGCATTTATTTGATTGCATTTTGTGCCTTTTTGTCACATGTAAAAATAAAAAAAGAACATGCAAAATCATACCAGAAAGAATGCTTTTGATCATGTTCTGAAGATTATACTGCCTGATGAACAACTGCCTAAGCTTATTTCTTTACTGCATGATTACCTATCTTCCCCTTCTAAAAGTCCCTGAAGTATTTAGAAAAATGGCTGAGGTACCACAATAATGTGCAGACATAGCTTGTCAGACACACATGAATTCAACCTGACCAGAAGACTTCCATATAAATTGAATTCCCTTGAAGTTTGCTAATCCTTCAAAATGAAAATTTTTAATGGTGCTGTACCAGTGTCTGTCACCAGTCACTACTGGAAGTGCAGCTCGAAAGGAAAGAGTCCAGTGAGTTCGGTACTTTCCCAGAACATTTTTCAATCTGTGGCAGTTGATACCATAAGGAAGGGTACTCGACTAGAAAACTCAAGTGATAAGAAACTGAATGTTCTCTTCTTCTCATTAATACATAAGTATGACTGTAGTTCTTTCAATTCCAAATTCCTTTCTGAGAGGGTTAGGGGTTTTTTTTCCTGAGTTCCCCTTTAGGCAAGCCTAGGATCTAGATGTATCTGAAGAAAGATTTTTTCTTCCTTTTATCTAGTTTCCTCAAAAAAGCTAGGCTGACTACAGTTTGTGTGACTCAGTCCTGTGAACTGCATGATGTCCTCAGTGAACATTAAATTCAATATGCCCCGTTACAGCAATAAAATTTTCCTTGTGTAATGAATGGTATATGTGATACTTTCCTAACAGCTGAGCAAAGAACAAATTGTCATTTAAAAAGATAGATTTCTTTCAGGCCTTTAGCTTACCAGGAAATGTTCAAACACATGGTAGGGCTTGCTCTGCCTGCCCTTTCCTGCTTAGGTAGCATTAAACAAATATTTTTCTACAGTAACCACACAGATGGAAATCCCAGTCTGAAATTGGCTGAGCATTTTTGTTTGGAGCTACAGAATGAAAAAACAGGAAAAAAACTCTAACATTTTTAAGGCTCATCTTGTAGGACTGGGCCTTCTGTGGTTTTTGTGCATTTTCTTCTCCATATTGGTTTTTAATTTAGAATTTATCAGATTACGTATTTGATCTGTAGCCTAGCATGTAACTCTCTGAACTGTTGAGTATATATGGTCATAATCATGACCACTTCATGATTTCAGAAGTGGTCCAGTTAATGTGTTTTGAAAGAATGTCAAGGTACACATACTAATAATTACAATTATTCCTAAATCAAAAAAAATTTATTTCAGAACGAATGGTTTTCTAATGATTAAATGGAAGTTTGATAGTAAAGCAGTTAATCTATTGAACATATATATGGCTTCTAGACTCCATAACATGAACTTCTTTGTTAAGATGTTTGTTACTTGTCTGGAGATGGGGTGAGAAGAACCTTATTACTCAAAAGTATCAGCAGTAACATTAAGTAAAAGAATATTAAAAATGATTTCAAAAGTAATTCAAACTCAAATATATGAATAGATAAATGATTGAAGCATCATGTCCTTGAAAACTTACTCATGTTCATTGCCCAAAGAGATTTCTGTCTTGTTATTTTTCTGGTTATTCTTCTCATTATCATAGGTTAGTTCTTTAAGTCTGACCTCCCGTTCTTATTCACACCAACTTTCCACTACACAATTAGGGATGTTAAAGTACTCACATTAGATTTGGGTATAAGCTGCAAAAACATTTTATAGGGGAATTTTCTTGCAAGGTCAGCATTCCCGTCTCAATCCTGTACAGCTGCATTCAGAAGAAGAGTATAGCAGTGATGCCAGGATATACCACATCCTTCAGTCTTCGTCAGCTAATGGAAAAAAGAAGGTTGACAGATAAGGAATGAATTCAGAATCAAGATAAAACATTGTAATGAACATAGCAATATTAGAAATGAGTGCTTTGAGATAAACTGAAGTAAGAGATACATGTCCTTCTCAGACTAAAAAAAAATAACTCTTTAAAACTGAGTAAAGTCAATAAAACCTAACCTGTAGGTCCTTTCACAGTTATATTGATAAATGTAGGAGGAGTTAGAAATTATATTTTCTCAGCTCAGTTTTCCCTTCAATTAYTGTATATAAACCCAGAAAAGAGACAGACAAATAGAAACTGTAAAGTCATGTATAATTCAGTTTCAAGTCTCAGGTTTCACATTTACACTGTCAGATGAAATATATCTAACTGCTGACACTCAAGAAATAACTGAAGCGTTACAAAGCCTTACCTCATAATACATTTCCATCCCTGTATATACATATAAAAGCATTTCTTTCCTAGCCATCCAATTATTGCCATCCTTATGTGATTTGACTCTACAGGTTATGTCAGAAATAAAGCCCAGTCTTACTATTTGAATCTCAGAAATGGAGAAAAATTCATGAAGCTAATGAATCTTTCTGAAAATAGATTCTAAAATACACTACAAATAAACCTTGCAGACTGGATCATAAACATATATGATAAGCGGTTTTTACAACAGCAAATGTTGGTTTATAAAAATAAGTTGTTCTATTCTACAGAATATCTGGAAATGCATGAGGTACTCTCAATAAATCACCCAGTGAATAAGAAAATGGAAAAGGATAAAAAAACTTGACAAGATATGAATATAAGGTTTGACTCAAAGCCCAAGGATGAAGGAGGATTTCTTCCAAATTTCTTCACTGGGCCTGTGTACTGAGTGACACACTATTGCCTGTTAATTAAGGAACGAAAATATGGAACAAACAAATACCTTGGCTATACTATGGATGTCTGTCTGAGATAGGTAAGGCACTAGGTTTTATTTACGTATCCTTTTAAAATGAAATGTTTTCTATTGATAGTCAGAAAGTCAGATAGTCAGTCCATTTATTACCCATTACTTTTTTCTGTTGTCTTTCAGTGATGAAAAATTCTAAACTACAGAGCTGAATTACTAAGAAAATAATACAAAATGCTATGTATTTACTGTTTATTAAATAAAAAATAACTCAATATACGTTCAGTTTCTCGCTTTTTGCTGGAACTATAGAAATATAATATTCTGGGGAAATCTTAATCATATAGAGATGAACAATATGTTCTTTTCAATAGCTGAATGTGGAAATCTACGCCCAAATAAAATTAAGGGCAGAATACAACATAAGTAATCCAAACAATTCCATTTAAAGTTGGAATATCCACAGCTAGAAGTTAATTTACCATGCAGCTTGTCTCTATATATACTAGAATTCAGTATAGGGCAGGTTTGACAAACACTCATATTCTAAGAGGTTTCCTGGCATTACGAACAATATCTCTGATAACAAAATTCATTCTTGTACCTTTTTTAGTGTCTMTGTAATACTGAAAAAGATTTTGATCTAACTTTAGAGTCAATTGCAGTACAAAACAAAGCACTCATCTGAAGTATCTCATTTCCAAAATACCTTTAGTTGTGACAAAATATTTTATAGTTCATGAAGTACTCATATCTATTATAAAAAAAATAATTTCCTATTAGAGGACTATTCATTATTTTATTCTTGTGGTTCTCTAAATTTATTTTAACATAGTTTTATTGCTACAATTATTCTACTGAAATCACTAAATGTTATGAAATCTTAAACATAATTTTTGCCACAACAAAAAAAAAATCCATCTCTGATCTACTTTGTAAAATGGCTGTTTGGGATACATAAACTCTTGTGAAAATATGTTAGACCTGAGTGTCTGTTTCCTCAGCCTCATTGGTGGGAAGTATATCTACACCAGCTTTTACGTCTTGTCAAACAATGATAATAGCTTTAATTTGGTCATGTGGCAAAATGCATTTGTCATGAGACAGAACCATCTAATCAGACCCTTTTCTACCTGTGAGACCTAAGAGATTTGAACATGTAACAGACTAAGATCCTATAATAATAGGAAAACCAGAAGTCACATAGGAAAATAAATGTAATGACTGGAAAATGAAACAAACCCAGAACAAATGCGATCTGTCTTTGGCCTGACCCCTTCTTGATCTTTGTTTTAGAGATTCAGTTCTACTCCATGAGGACCTAACCTTGTTATGAATAAGCCAAAATAAATGCAAAGCTTGAGAAGTCTTGAGTAAATGAAATAAATTTTATTGGCCTAAAGACATGGAAAAAGAATCATGTTGTCATATTAGAAAAAGATGTTAAGAATGAAAAAGAAAAAAAACTACAGTATAATCATTGCAATGAACTATGCATAGAGGGAAACATAGTTTCTCTACAAATGCTGTTGTATTGTGTCCCGGTCCTTTGCTAGTGAGGAATTACCATGTTTCATTATGTTTATCCACCTTCTTCAACGTTCTTTTTGTCAGGTCTCTGAGGACACCCATATGTTTTGCCCGGCCCCTCACCATGGCTCTGGCGCACTGCCCTGGTCCCCATTTCAGTCCACTGGGTCCATCAGCCCCTGCCCCAGAGATGCCACAGAAGGGCCAGTCTCCAGCTCCCCACGGCCCTACCCTGCCCAGTCATGGGCCCTGCCGAGCCAGGCTCACCCGTGAGCCCACATGGCAGCCCGGCCTCAGCCCACCTCCATCCCCAGGGAGGTGCCCGATACCCGGGGCTGGGGCTGCGCCGGCTGCCTTCCAGCCTGCCCTGCTCCTGGCTGGGGTGGTGGGACGGACCCTAACCCGTGCCCTGCTGCCCCACTGGGGCGTCCCTGCAGCTCCCAGCATCCTGGGCCCAGGCAGCCCTGACACTTCAAGACACACTCATAACGAGGCAGTCGTCAACACTTTTAGTCACATTGATCTCGTTGAAAGGGTGATATATAACTCATGGATACACGTACAACTACTCACCATCAGTCTTCAGGCTCTTCACAACTCGGCCTTTGTTGTAGTGTGGGCTTTTTTCTTTCAGTTCCAYGTGTGAAATAACTATGCAAAGTATTTATTCTCTTCAAAATAAGATTACTTTCCCCAATCATATTTACTGTGACAGCGCACATCTAGAAACAAGACCTACTGTGAACTCAGAAATTAGCCACCATTTATCTCTACTCACTTTAATATATTTTGTGTTCATATTGATAAGCTGCAGAATTTACAGTGGTCTCATACCCCCCCCTCCCCAACCCCACAAAAAATATATATATACACTGGTTCCTATTCATGTCTGTTTTGATCTAGGCACGTAAGTTTGGAATAAAAGGGCTTACCAGTTAAAGCAATCTTTGAAAAGCCTAAAGGTGGTGATAATATTTGACTAATACTCAGAGAATGCTAAAACATGCTATGGAATGTTATACTCTATTTTAATGTTACATAAAGATAACAACATTAGATTGGTTTAAAATATATCAGGATACAGTGTTCTACTGGCAGCGTTGTTTCTATATAGTAGTACATTAAAAAAGACCAGTAGCTCTACGAGATCTGTGTCTACAGTGAAGAATATCAAATGTATTACAAGCTAATTTTATAAATTGCTTATAGTATGAGGAAACAGAGTTGAAGGCTTCAAACTTTGTTACATGGATAATCTTTATACTARTTTTCCATTCCTTTCAATGTGGGAGGTAAGGCAGTAACTATCAGTCATTTTCAACSTGGTATTTTCTGTTTTAATTTTACCTCTTAAAATTCAGAGTAATTTTTTTTATTAGTTTCATAGTTTTTCACAGATAATGTTGGCAGAGAAAAACAAAACCAAAGATAAATCTGTTTAAGACCACTTCTAAAATCAACATAGAAGTTCTAACACATATGGGAAAATCTAAAACCAGATTAGTTTCAGCTGATTTGCAATAATGAGAACCAGATTTCAGTTGTTATATTATAAATATATTAATTTTCAGTTACATCTTGAGCGTTGAAACTTGAAAACTGATTTACAACAGACTAAAACACAACCACTACTTAACATAATTGGGTTTGATCCTCTGAATATTGACAGATAACTGCCTCTGGCAGCAGATTGCAGGATCATTAATATTTCTATTATTTCAACAGCCACTAAATTAATGTTCCTCTTTGAATTGAGACCACATATTACTTCACTGTGAAAACCACTATGTATAATTCAAYCGCATAGTATTTGTTACAGAATAGTAGGATGTAGTTTGAGAAGGATACATGTAAAAAGAATAAAGTTAGATATGACAACCACACAAATGCAAGACTGAGACCTTGGAAGTGCCTTTCCAGCTGATGTTTAAACCTGGAAATGCCAAAATGTTGCAAGTTCCTCATGTTTTAAACTTAAAGTACTCTCGGTAACTAAAATTCTGCTGCGTGTGTTGCAGGCTTCAGCTTTAACAAGGTTAAAAGGATACCTCATGATGACTAGCTATTTTTACTCCCAAGTACTGATTGATACCAGTAAGTATGTGCATGTCTGATGTTCCTGAGAGCCTGAAATGACCTCTGTGCCAAACAGAGCAGCACCTATTGCTTCTTTCGAACTACACATAATGATGATACTGGTGCCACAGTTCTGCCCCAGACTTTTCCCCAAAACTATTCATTTATTCCTGTGTCTAGTGCTTTAACTTTTCCTGGATGTGGTACATACTAATTCAGTTTTGTTCTTTAGCCCAAGGGAATAGGACATTATACACCCTTATGACTGTTCTTATGTGTTGAACAGACATTGTATAGAGAACCCTTGAAAACAAAAGATAAACTTTTTATCACTTGCTAATGAGTGACCTAATCATTAGCCAGTGGAGTCAGACTTTTCTGACAATCATGACTTTTTTTCTGCATAGTTTCAGAAAAGCAAAATTTCCATACCTTAAAACAGACTATAGTACAGCAGCTGTAAAACTCCCAAGGAAGGCAAAAGATGTCATCTAGTTTGCCTTTAGTAGAAGACAGATTTCAATCCTAGAAAATATTTCAACTATTGGGGTAAAATTGAGATCATTTTCATGCAAGTCATTCTGTAAATCAATTGATGTACTTGCAGCATCAAAAAAAAAAAGGGATTTTACTAACGGTAAGGAACAACGAAGAATATCTCTAATCACAATTATCTCTATATATTTTCATCTCATTCAACTCTTCTGCAACGTCCCTCAATATACATGTTCTGATTTAACTTTTGTTTCCTCAATTATATCTCTTTAGGACATCTACCTTAGTGCTCTGAATATGTTCTGGGCTTTTCTATTATTATTCTTGTCTTTCAGTGTGTGATTTTGGGCTTTACTGACTGCATGCCATCGAAATCCTGAGCTGTTTGGAGAACTATTCATTTCATTTTGGCTTTGCTATAGTATTCTTCCAATACCTTAGTGTTTTGCAAACATCACTTGATTTATCTCTATGAGACTACTGTGAAGTAAGCTCTTACCTACCAGCAGAGAAATTGTAAGTACTCAACAATACTACAAATCAAGTCACACGGGTTTTCAAGTTTAGTGTTTAGGAAAAGGAGGATCCACATTTAGTGGCAACCTGTGAAATTATTGTCATATGTGATTTGCTAAGCATCGTACAAGAACTTTGTCATAAGTGCTAGTACAGCATCTAGTTCTCAGGGTATTATTTTAGATCCATGAGATCAGTCCACAGCCTTGTTCACCATATATTAACATCTTCTCTTGAAATTCTGCTACAAATTCGGCTTTGTCCATGTAGAAAGAAATCTTTTTGATCATGAGATTAAAAAACTGTATGATAGTGTTAATTTAAAGAGGTAAAGAGGACATAATTAAAACTGGCCAAGCAACATAAACATTGGCATTTCCAAGCCTTTGACTACATGTCTGTATAATCTTCATTTTCTTTGCATTTAATCTTCAATTATATAACCTTTTGTGGTCATGTCCAAATACTGCTTAATTAACTATAAGATAATATTGCAAAATAGAAACCAAGATTTCTCTCATGACAGAAATAACCAATATGAAACACAGATTAAAAGACATTTTAAAGGTATTAACTTTGTCAAAACACAAGAAATAAGTTTTATTAGCATGCATCAAAAAGATGCAGTCAGTGATAATGTAAATATTATCATTGTAAGTAGTCATTAGTATTGTAAGTATTTTTGATCAATTCCCYCAGCTGATTAAAAAGCATCATGTTTTGTAAGACTCATCATTGTTGATATGAGTCTCATCCATCCAGGCTGCTAATAAGTATTTCATCTAGTTACACCACCCCTCAGTTTGTACCTATTTATTCAAAGTAAAAAATAGTCATCTCTGCTTCCTGAAGGTGTGTTTTGAAGCCATGAAATAGGAAAGGCAGAGGAAGGGCAGGATGGAAAGCAAAGACATAACAGACACAGCAGCACTGATTGGTAGGTGGTGCTCCCAGAACCACAGGAACCACAGTGCTCTTCCAATAATACTGCTGCAAAATAATTTTGGTATCACATATATTTAGAATTGTGGTACCACTGTGGTAAGAATAATTGTCAGTCTTTTTCTATTGTGTATGGCACTATGGCACATATCATGTATACTAGGGTCTTCTATTTATAAGATGTACGTCCTGGTTTCTGCTGGGATAGAGTTAATTTTCTTCCTAGTAGGTGGTATAGAACTGTGTTTTGGATTTAGGATGAGAATAATGTGGATAACACACTGATGTTTTAGTTGTTGCTGAGCAGTGTTTACACTGAGGCCAAGGACTTTTCAGCTTCCCATACTGCGCTGCCAGCAAGGAGGCTGGAGGTGCACAATAAGCTGAGAGGGGACACAGCCAGGACAGCTGACCCAAACTGGCCAAAGGGATATTCAATACCATATGACATCATGCTGAACAAAAAACTGAGGAGGTTGGCCAGGGGGTCAGGGCCGCTGCTCAGGAACTGGCTGGGCATTGGCCAGCAGGTGGTGACTAATTGCATTGTGCATCACTTGTTTTGTATATTCTTTTATCATTATTATTATTTTCCCTTCCTTTTATGTYCTATTAAATTGTCTTCATCTCAACCCACGAGTTTTACCTTTTTTCCGCTTCTCTCCCCTTTCCCACTGTGGGGGGAGTGAGTGAACRGCTGTGTGGTGTTTAGCTGCCTGCTGGGTTAAAGCACGACAATGTAATAAATGCAGGTTCAGGTGGAACAAATCAACAAATTGATGGCCTACTATTTTTAGAAGTAAGGGCAAGGCATATGAGAAAGTCTTATCCTTTTATACATGCAGAAGAATGAACTGTAAATTGAAACTCACTATATATTTTTCATCATTATTCATGATTTACCTGCACCAAAAAYTGTGCCAGGTCAATGCTAAGTTCATGTTCACTGGGATATTTAAGATGTTTTTGACCTAACACTGCTCCTCTAAAGTCAATGAAGCTTTCACTATTAACATTAACAGAAACAGATCTAGGGCAATGCTGAGCGCTTTAGAAATTCCTGCATGAGAAGTTGCATGGGGAACCAGCCTGAAGGGTTTACAACCTACTGTTACAAATGATGCAACACCTGGTACCGAACAGTAGGATGAATTTGATGGTGGTCATGAAAGAGAATGACATAGAAAGAGAAAAGACATAACCTAGTAACACAACAAGTGTTTTCCTGCAATATGAATAATTATTATTATTAATAATAGTATTACTATATTATTAATATGTTATTAATATTAATATAATAAAACATATTAATAATAATATTCTTTAGAAATTAAAGATGTAGAATGACTAGTGAAACAAAGTGTCTTTGTTACCTTTTAAAAGGGTGGGGGCACCTTGTATTTACATTTTAACTCAAACAAAGGTTTGGAATGGTAAACAACATAGCCAAAGAGTTACAAAGACACTTCTTAAAGAAATTGTCRCTCTATCTGGAAAGCTAAGACATTTCGTTGTAAAATAGAACGTTTAGGTCTGAACAGAAAATATAAAATAAAACTCAGTGGACTAGGAAGTCTGGTGAAAAATGTCAGTGTTAGCTGTATACATGTAAAAAATTATATGATGTTTAGATTATGTTTTTGTAGACTGCTATAAAAATCAGAAAATGTATTTCCTACAGTTGAAAACCTTGTTAATAATTATCTTGAAATGTCTTTAGTTCATTAATGAACTGAATCCTTAATGGACACTGGCAAAACAAAACCTATCTTTGAACTTTGGCTTATATTCAGACAACAGAATACCCTGTGGCATCTCCATGAGATATGTCATGATTAAAGAAAAAGTAGTTCAGACATTGATTGCTTTGGTTAAAATTATTGAGTGGAACAGGTTTATTACTAATGGATCACTAGATTATGCATTTACAGATGGATTTTTCTGCTGGGTTCAGTCTCTCTCTCCCCTAGGGCACCAGATGCAACAGCATGTATATGTAAAACAAGAGTCTTATCTCCTGCATGAACAAATAACAATACAATAAAGTGCACACTGTATGTGAACAGCTGCCAAAAAACATTAAGCATCCTTGGGTGCTTAATTATATTAGAAAGTTCTACATTCCTTACCATATCTTCTTTCTTCAATTAATCACAAGTTCCTCTGTTTCCTACATTTTGTTCACTATATCAACTAAGTATTTCCTAATTAGCATTTCTCTTTTCATGCAATTATCCCCTTCTGCTTGGTTTCCCTGTTTTTCTGGATAATCACTTTCCTATTCTATCATTAAGGCTTAATTTATAACTGTTTCTAGTACCCATTTCCTAAAAAGGATTTGGCAATTAATCTTCAGATTATTAATGACTCCAGATGCATATAACCTTTATTAAAACTTGTACTATGGCACAGGGAAGAGAACTATCTGAAGAATAGCAAACAGCAAAATTTCATTGAAGCTGAATAAAGTAGAGATGTTTCTTAAAGGGATGCTTTTTGAGTAAAACATTCTATAAATTGACAGAAATTATCTTAATCTATTTAAATCACTGGCAGCAGAAAGTAAATATAATATTACATATGAAAAGGATCTTAAGTAGTAAGTGTAGCTCCATAGCTTATTATTCTGTCATATAGTGACAGAAAGGTAAGCAAGTCATCTAAATGTAACCTGCACTTAATTTTTAGTCTTTTGGTTTACAAGAATATTAAAATTATACATAATACACTGAAGATACTCTTGTTATCAGAATCAATATTTCAATAATAAAGAATATGATATTCATTGACCAAAAGCACTAAATCATTAGTGTATTCCTCAAACTTAATATACTTTAGGCTTTTTAAATAGTTGCTTTCTCTAATAGTTTTGTTTGCTTGTTTTCGGAGGCTTCCTTGCATGGGTTTGCAGTATATAAACCATCATTCGTAAAGTTTACACTTTTTTAACAAATAATTTTTTCTAAGCCAACAATGACATCGTAGTGTTAAGTCACACCTCAGATTTAACTAACGCACTATGCTCCGATTTTATAGAAGAACATTTGTGGTATTCTACATAAAAGAGACATCATAACATAAGAATCTATGTTGAGACATATCACTCTCTATCCTACCTTATAACTTGCTCTCCACAAACCACTTATCCATAATGTGACATCACAGGCTTGTAAGGCCCTTTCAGCAGCCTATAGCCTATCAATAGGAGTTTTATTATTGAGTCATGTTACATGCCTCTATATTCTGAACAGCACATCAGAACAGGATTGTGATGGTAAATAAAGGATAAAATTAGTAAAAAGGTTTACACTAATTTAGCACTACAAAAACAAGAAAAAAAATTGTATTTTTAAAATGTGAAGAGCTGTGGCTTTCATGCACCCATAGTTCAGGAACCTCAACATAATAGTTGTAAAAGATTAACCTGTTCAGAAGAAACCATATCTCAAACTCTTCAAGACAGAGACCATGCTCTAGTARCATCAGATACGTCAATAGTGTTGCAACTGTTGCACAAATATGGCAGAAGTGTTACATTAAAAAAAATAAGTCAATAATTGTATGGAAAATTTAATTCAACATGCATGATGCCACTAATACAGAAATAAATCTCAGACTTAATTTTACTGTCCTTTCAAACTGGTCATGACGAGTTTTGAAATCTACAGAGGAATCCCCAAAATTTAAAGTCAACATTTGCATATATTTGTCCGTAATTTTGAAACRGTCTTGAGAAATACAAGATTTTGCTGTAATTGCAAAAAATGCTACCTGTAAGAACACAGTAAGTCTTTGGTGCAAGATTAAAAAAAAAAAMACACTCCAAAATTGCATGTATTCACAACTAATAGGAAAAATATGTGCAACAAAGTTGCAATTCCAGCACCTGAATTAGAGACAACACTAAGTTTAGATGGATATAGCCTTGCTCATTTTTTTAAGACTTTTCAAACACATAAGCTTTCATCCAATAGCCRCTTATGAGGCATTCCAGTTTCATATACTGTGAGAGGGATACAGAGAGCAGAAAGAGGAAGTGGAACTATAGTTGTCCTTATTCATAAAAAGGAATTAAATATCCRCTTTGTTCTAAAGGCGGTCTTATTTCTTCATTAAATATACATGTGACGATCACAGATCATAAAATCATAGAATCATTAACATTGGAAAAGACCTCTAAGGTCATCAGGTCTAACCACCAACCCAACACCACCATACCCACTAAACCGTGTCCTGAAAACATCTTTCCACAGTTTTGAATACAGTCTGAAAAGAATTATTGTAGTCCTTAAAAAATTGTGGAGGATCAGTTTATTAGATTTGTGAACAGTTTGGAGGTATATGAAATAATATGTGCCCTGAAGAAACTTTATCATATTATGTCTTTGATAGGTTTGAAAGACCTGATTTGTATTTCAATTGGTAAGATTTGTCTTTTGTATCTTTTTAATCAATGAATAAAACTGCTATATACATTCCCTGAGGCAGTAATTGCCACAGAGAAGCACTTCCCAGCCAAGGAAACAACTCTAGCAAGGGTGTATCTTGTTGCTTTTACGAACACTTGTAATATAGATTTTATCGGTAACTTTGTCATATAACACAGTCATGATACAGCTCCCATATTCTCAGATAAAATTGCACATCTTTTCGTTCTTATTCCATGAGAATAACAAAGGACATTTTACTAAACTACAATTATGGGCAAATCTAGTCCTATTGTTTGAAAGGCATATCAGTCAACAAACATTTGCACCTCTCCTTTGCATGGTTACTTACATGCAATTGTAATGAATAAGTACGTATGACCCCAGGTGGAGAGATGTGTCCAGAGTATCCTCCACAAATTTCCATCCTAGCCATTATTCTGATGGATTGTAAAGAAGAAGGAAACTGTCCAGCTTACACCAATATTGGGAGAAAAAATGTGAGGCTAAAATATTCTGTTTCCCTATGTATAGTAAATTAAAGAACTCTGGGATCAATTTATGGTATTAAACATAAAGTTGAAAAACTTATGGARTTATACTATTTGTAGGACTAAACATGTGAATCATAGCCATTCAAATTTTACTAAGAGGCATACGTTTTGCTATTTTATACCATGAAGTTCCTATTTAATGGAAAGTCAAAAAGGTTTATAGCTACATTTCAGAGCAACTGCTTGAGAACAAATAGGTTTTAAGAGACTCATATCATATATTGAAAATATTCACTCACTAACACAAGAGACTGACAGGATATTATTATACAATGAAAGTACTCTGAGTACCACRTAATATTTTCAGGGTGGAATTCAGTGTTATTTCATATAGAATATGCTGAATAATGCATTTTTAGTAATCTGTGTAAAAAGTCTTAGCCAAATATTTACTATAAGGAAATTACTTTTATAACTATCTCGCTTATTCTGATAAGGTAGCATCACTTCCAAAGTTAGACACAAGGAAACCCAAATGATTGAAATTTCTCTACTAGGAAACATTTCTTTCAAAGAGTACAAGTGAGTAATATAGGTTTACAGCACTTGGATGCCTGAAGAATGACACTACAAACTTGTGCCCAGGCAAGGAGCAAGAAAACAAAAAMTATTTAAAACACACTGTATAAAAATTTCAAATCTTGGGTATCTGAAGTTTTCATGGGCATCTTTCATTGACCTGCTTTAACAAGGTAGGTAATAAAGTATTAAAACATCATATTGAACTAGATATGCCTATTCAAGAGATCGTATTTTGCCATAGCAGAATGTGACTGTTAGTGTAAGAGAGTTTGGGTTTTTAAATAAATAAATTGTTCTAATTCCGTATGTGTTATCAGTCTATACAACTTTTAATGTTTATGACAAATCACATCATACTTCTCTAAGCATAACAGTTAACATATTCCTTACTCAATATAAACATAATGACATTAAATGACAACTGTATTTAATTGTTAAGCATATGAGTATGAAAATGTGAAGATTCTGCCTAACACTTGCTAGGGACAATTTTATAAGTGTCTCTTTTATTTGCTTCTTTAGCTCATACCTGAAGAATACWGCTGTTAGGTGTTATTTCCATCAACTATATTTTATGAATACATATTTATGAAAGAGAAAAGGCCTATATATTACTCTGTTCATTTACATCAACATTACCAAGTAATACAGCATAATATGAGCAGACCAAAACATTCTTTTTCAGGACCTGATATGCAGACTATCTTTTTTTAATGGAGGTTACTTTGAATTCCTTGAAGAGGAACACACCTTCGAGTTCAGTTTAATATAAAAAGAATCCTGTTCCTGGGCTCTGTGATCAATTTGTGGGGCTAAATAAAGCACAGTCAATGAGGATAATCAGTAGATTTGCTTCAAAAGCACACTTCTGATCATTCTGCTAGTGTAGGCATAACTGGATACTTATCTTGCATAGGCAGATGCTATGCTGAACTGATCAGGGCAAGGGAGAAGACAGGGAAACTATAAAACCGTGACTATGTCTTGTAATGCTTATAACACACCGCATATGGTGTTTTGGTAATTTTTAAAGATTTCGATAGCTGCATTTCCCATATCCTCTTCAGCAACTGCACATCTAGGGCCTTGTAATGCATGCAAAAAAAAACCCAATAATAATAGCCTAAAGCACTGAGAAGCAATAACAGCAATTTCTGTCGGGATACAAAATCTAGGAAAAGATGCACAAATATATATGTACAATAGCATATAAAGAGGTTTAACAAGAGCATTGGAATAACCAGCAAACTGCTTTCACTAAATGTAAGTCARCTAAATAGAGACTTAAATATTCTGAATATAATGTCAAATAACATACAAATAACAGGATAATATCAGTGATGATTAGTGAATAATTTTGTAGAAATTCTTAAATAGATAAAATGAGAAATTTGAAGAAAATTTTCATATTCAGTAACAAATGTTTGATCATTAAAAGGATATATAACATCATACACTGTGTTGTATATTAACAAATGTGGAGCATGCAACAGGTGAATATGTTAGTTGTTACTACCAAAGCATGAAAAGTGAAACATGATGAAATATCCTTTCTTCCCTTCTTTTTCAAGAGAGTTATTTTGCAACAAATGATCTATAATCTTCAATTGCAATCTTGAAATAATGTATAAGCAGGGAAATATATGTATAATGTATATATGGGAAATAGTACAACAGCTTTATATATAGCAGCAAAAAAATGCACACATTTGAATAATTCGCCTTCCTGAGATTCTGAATCTGAATATATATATCAGAATTCTGAATTCTGTTATATACGTAACATATATAACGAGAGTTTAAAAGAATAATTAATTAAAGCAAAGCAGCAAAAACTAGTAATAGACTATGGGGACTTAATACAATGGGCTATCTCTGCTGTAGAAAAAATTCATGTCAGCTACAGATATATAAAATTCTCTAAGAAATGTGAGAATAAGAAAATAAATCCATCACACAATATTAGTGCTCCCTATTTGCATTTCTCTTGAGCTATAGGTTATTATTAGGAGTTTTGCTGTATGGATACTATACAAGCACAAAAGAAAACCAATTTCTGCCGCAAGAAGCATGAATTCTAATCATAAAACAATATATTTTACTGTATGCCTAGGAAAAAAGAAAAGATGAAACAGTACCTTTCCTGTGATAGAAGTCACAGCACATCAATCTATCTGAACAGCTGTAAAGCTTCTGAAGACAGCACGTCAAAGAAAAATTTTGAGGAGGAATTTATAAGAAACAGAGTGGAAGTTCTTTTTGACTGTTCCTAGAATAAAAAGTACCTTGGGAGAAAAAACAAACTCCTTGTTTAAAATTATGTTCAGCTTAGCAATGGGACATGGCATCACAGGCCAGAGATTTACTTGATTCAATTGCTTATCTTAGTTTAAGCACCTGATCCTATTTTTAAGCTTTTGGCCCAATATCAAGGGCCAGGTTTTAATCTTTAAATCTACATTACAGCTGTATTCCTTTGGAAGAAAATAAATCTCAAAACTCTGGAAATATGAAAAACTTTAGAAAATAAAATTATTTAAGATGAACTGATTATGGAGAAATCTATAGCAGCTATAGACAGCTATACTTCTGATGTGTAAGTGCTCTTGATGGGTGTTAGTACGGATAGATATATACGTGTGTGTATTTATATAAAACATAAAAATACCTTAAGCTATTGTCTGTTACAGGAAAATGTTAATGATTATAAACTTTGTTGTCTATTTGTTTGTTTCTTAAGGCTTACAGAGAGAAGAGAGATTCACATCACTGGAACAGCAGCAGTATAGTTATAACAAACTATATCAAATATACTTCTTCAGAGTAAGACAGGGATATTAACACTATAAACCACTAATAAATCTTAATCGTTTATCAAAAATAAGTCTGAAATATTCAAGACCCATCTTGTACTGATATATTTAATTTTTTACTTCCTAAGCTCATAAGGTTAAACAAATTTTATTCCATGTGCTATTTTTCTGGTTTGTCCTAATTCCCTGTATTTTACCAGCCATTATAAATACCACTATGATATAGCCTCAACTAACAGCAAAAGGTTAAATTCTTTTGGAGTGTATATAATTCTCATTACATATCTGCCATCTGTCTCTAACTACCACTTAAAGCAAATGAACAAAAATCAAAAACAAAGTAAAAAGTGCTGAGTGTCTTTCACAGAGGTAATTTTTTCAAAACAAGGCATTCGTGTCAGTTAGAGTATTCCTGAACAGTCTTTGCATGGTTATTTTCCAAAAGGTTTGGCTACTGAGTTTGAATACAGTCATGATTCTTGGTGAAGTAAGGAGGGGGGGTCAGCAATACCATTAACATGGACTTCCAGAGGGCAGACTTTGGCCTGTTCAGGACACTGGTTGAGGGAGTCCCTTGGGAGGCAGTCCTGAAGGGCAAAGCGGTCCAGGAAGGCTGGACGTTCTTCAAGGAGGAAGTCTTAAAGGCGCAGGAGCAGGCTGTCCCCATGTGCCACAAGAAGAGCTGGCGGGGAAGACAACCGGCCTGCCTGAACAGGGAAATTTGGCTGGGACTCAAGGAAAAAAGGAGAGTCTACCACTGTTGGAAGAAGGGGCAGGCAACTCAGGAAGAGCACAGGGATCTCATTAGGTCATGCAGAGAGAACATTAGAAYGGCAAAAGCTCAGCTAGAACTCAATCTGGCCACTGTCATAAGAGACAACAAAAAATATTTTTACAAATATATTAACAACAAAAAGAGAGCCAAGGAGAATCTCCATCGTTTATTGGATGCTGGGGGGAACATTGTCACCAAGGATGAGGAAAAGGTACTTAATGCCTTCTTTGCCTCAGTCTTTAGTAGTCAGACCGGTTATTCTCAGGGTATTCACCCCTTGAGCTAGAAGACAGGGACAGAGAGCAGAATACGCCCCCCCATAATCCAAGAAGAAGCAGTTAATGACCTACTATGCCACCTGGACACTCACAGATCTATGGGGCCAGATGGGATCCACCYGAGAGTACTGAGGGAGCTGGCGGAGGAGCTTGCCAAGCGGCTCTCCATCATTTATCACCGGTCCTGGTTGACAGGGGAGGTCCCGGATGACTGGAGGCTTGCCAATGTGGTGCCCATCTACAAGAAGGGCCAGAAGGAGGATCTGGGGAACTACAGGCCTGTCAGCCTGACCTCGGTACCGGGGAAGATTATGGAGTGGTTTATCTTGAGGGCACTCACAAGGCACGTGCAGGACAAGCAGGGGATCGGGCCCAGCCAGCAYGGGTTCGTGAAAGGCAGGTCCTGCTTGACCAGCCTGATCTCCTTCTATGACCAGGTGACCCACCTAGTGGATGAGGGGAAGGCTGTGGATGTGGTCTACCTGGACTTGAGTAAAGCCTTTGACACTGTCTCCCACAGCATTCTCTTAGAGAAGCTGGCGGCTCATGGCTTGGACGGGTGTACTCTTCGCTGGGTAAAAAACTGGCTGGATGGCCAAACTCAGAGAGTTGTGGTGAATGGAGTCAAATCCAGTTGGTGGACGGTCAGAAGCGGTGTTCCCCAGGGCTCAGTTTTGGGGGCCATCTTGTTTAATATCTTTATCAATGATCTGGATGAGGGGGTTGAGTGCTCCSTCAGTAAGTTTGCAGATGACACCAAGTTGGGCGGGAGTGTTGATCTGCCTGAGGGTAGGAAGGCTCTGCAGAGGGATCTGGACAGGCTGGATCGATGGGTTGAGGCCAATTGTGTGAGTTTGAACAAGGCCAAGTGCCTGGTCCTGCACTTGGGTCACAACAACCCCAGGCAACGCTTCAGGCTTGGGGAAGAGTGGCTGGAAAGCTGCCCAGAGGGAAAGGACGTGGGGATGCTGGCTGACAGCCGGCTGAACATGAGCCGGCAGTGTGCCCAGGTGGCCAAGAAGRCCAATGGCATCCTGGCCTGTGTCAGAAACAGTGTGGCCAGCAGGAGTAGGGAGGTGATTGTGCCCCTGTACTCGGCCCTGGTGAGGCCGCACCTTGAATACTGTGTTCAGTTTTGGGCCCCTCACTACAAGAAGGACATTGAGGTGCTGGAGCGTGTCCGGAGATGGGCAATGAGGCTGGCGAAGGTTCTAGGGAACAAGTCTTATGAGGAGTGGCTGAGGGAACTGGGGTTGTTTAGCCTGGAGAAGAGGAGGCTGAGGGGAGACCTTATCGCTCTCTACAACTACCTGAAAGGAGGCTGTAGAGAGGTGGATGTTGATCTCTTCTCCCAAGTAACTAGCGATAGGACAAGAGGAAATGGCTTCAAGTTGTGCCAAGAGAGGTTTATATTGGACATTAGGAAAAATTTCTTCACTGAAAGGGTTTTCAAGCATTGGAACAGGCTGCCCAGGGAAKTGGTGGAGTCACCATCACTGGAGGCATTCAAAAAACAAGTAGACGTGGCGCATTGGGACATGGTTTAGTGTGCATGGTATTGTTCGGTTGATGGTTGCACTTGATGATCTTAGAGGTCGTTTTTACAACCTTAATGATTCTATGATCTTATGATTCTATGATAAATTTTGCAGAGCAAGCAAAATCATTAAAATTTTCATTTATTATATTTACTCAAGGGCAATCCTTTATCCTGCACATGAATTCATGCCACTTTCTCCAAGTGAAAAGTTTCTTTTTCTTTCTGGTAAAAATTACTGTTCACTTTGCAAAACCATTAGCTTTAATGTTCATTTGCTAGTAACTACCAGTATTGTCTAGACCATTGGAACACAATAAAAAATAGTCAGTTTGCTTTTAAGGAAAATTTGGTGTTATAGCTGATGATATTCTTYCTCTTTACTTCCACCCCAAAAGCAAATAAACTAAGTATTTTCTATTGCCCTTGGTCTCCATCTAAGTAAATTGCCTTTGTCTCAATGCAACAATGAATTAAAGATGGGCAGCTTGTGACCTCTATTTCAGTGAAGCAATTTGTCAAAACTTTATTGGATAAGAGTTGATGTGCTTTTTTTTTTCATCTTTAAATACTCAGTTTATTAAGATCCTGGTCAGAAGACTAAACTTCATGTTTCCACCTGGAATTTTCATGAACCCCTTTCTTCAGATGTAGACCTGATTACACGTTTGTTTAAGTCTGAAATCAATGAGGCCATTCGAATGACTAGAGGTAGGCACATGTATAAGAGTTTTGTTGAACCAGGGCCTGGAAGAAGATATTTTACTACAGTTTTAATTTTTTACTTCCCTGTCTTAAAGCTACTACCAAAAGCTTAGTGCCATGAACTGCAGAGCCATAGATTCCCTTCAAATCTAAGAAAAATATGAGCTCTGTGTATCTAAAGTGGTTTTCAGGATTTTAACTCTAGAATCCTATTATGTTTTAATGTTTTTATTTTAGTATAGGCTATCTAGTGTGTCATGCACTATATAAATCATACCCAATTGAAAAAGCAAGTGTGGTTGATTTTGTATAACCTGTTTTCAAAGCTGATTGTATTCTATTGATAGCATAGCCCTCTGGGGAACTTAATAACACAAGGGAGTCTGCATCTTGTTAGGATTTGCTATACAGTTTTCTTTCCTTTATGCCTTCAAAACTCCTAATATCTTAAATACAGTAGAAAAACTTCAGGAACTCTGTTATTTCATAACATGTTTAATTTTAGCAAGAACTTCCACTGGCTATGTCCTTGTAAATGTTTCAGCCTATTTTCAATCCCAAGCTAAGGGGAAAAAAAAACAAGTAAACAAACCCAATATCGCACAAATATTCAAATGAAGGTAGAACTGAAGGGCAGAAGAGTGCATTTAAGAAACAGGATGGAGAAGTAAGGTGTAAGAAATTAGGACAGCATGATAGGCAAGCAGGCAATTAGGAATCTGCAATTCAGAGACAGGCAGAAGATGATACAAAAGGCAAAAGATAACATAATATGACARGTGAGGAATGAGCAGGGTGTTATTACATACAGGAGAAAGATGGAGCTAAAGGATAAAAAAGGATGAAATCTCACGAACATCTGCTGACTCAGATGAACATGTCAGCACTCCAAAGGCAAAAGACAGACTTGATCTAGATAAAATACATATGTAAGAAGTTTTGTTGGTTTATTTTATTTTGTTTTGGGKTTTTTTTTATTTTGTTTTGTTTTATTTTATTTATTTTAATGGAGTGAGAAAGATCAGTTTAGGTGAAAAAGAAGGAAGTTTAGTTTTCTTTTTTTCTGTGATGTGATAGTTACTTTTTACTTAATGATGCTCAGGCTTCACTTCTTTTCTTCTTCCTTAAATGGATTATGTTTTATGTGCTATTTAATTAATAAACCTGCATATTCTTGATCAATGATGAGACATAACTGACACATTCCAGCAATCTTCTTTTTCTGATAGTACGGTTAACTAATGCACTAGAAGAGTTTAGTTTTATTCAGTACTTTATGCAAGTCTCCTGAGTCTTTTTGATAGATGTAGCTTCAAGGTGTAAATGGGTCTAAAATTATTTAGACCCAATTACCTGTGCATTGGGAGCCACTTATTTTAAATTAGGAGATTCTGTTTCATCACATCCCTAATATACTGCAAGAATACTGCACTAGCAACATCAAAGACTGTTAGGAAGTTAGGTATGAAATAACCCGAATAATGAGCAAAGTTTGGAGTTTCTATGTTCTGTCCTTCAGTCTTGACTGAAATAAAATTGASCCTCTCTTTTTGTAATAGGAATGGATTCTCAGTTACTGGAGGAAGGAAAATACAAGAAGGGTTAAAATTTTTTCAAARCATTAAAAACAAATGAGGTAACAAAGTACACAAAGCAGAACCAATAGATTTTTATGAGGTTAGAGGATGTATTTACTATATAAATTACAATATCAGAAGTATAAGGTACACTTGGACTGTATTACTTTTTAACATACACTATACACACAACTGCTGAGTGAYAGCTCCAGAAATGTAATGTAATGTACATTGTAATGTGCATATAAATTAGAAATATAAAAAGATACAATAGAGACACAAATATGAAGTGTCTTGTCCAAGATCATGCAGCAGGTGACTGTAGCAAAAGCAAAGGCCTATTATGCTGACAAAATAGAAGCACATTAAACAAAATATTAGCAGATGTTTTGCTTAAACCTAAACATAAGCACTCAGATAATGTAATCGCTATATAAGTACTCTGTAACATTGTAACCACTAACTATTGTATAACACTAATAACACTTCGTAACAGCTAAGCATAAATATACAAAAAATAGCCATAATCCCAAAGGAGCAAAGGGAAACCTGTCAAGTGGTTGTATAAACAGGGTACAGGAAAAACCAGTAATATCCGTAAGACTGAGCAGGTGGGAGAGGTGGCTGATGGAACCAGAATAATCCTGAAGAATAAGCATGACAGATGCCTGGAGAAACCAAGACAAGTCCTGATTCCATAAATAAAATGGACCATGCCAAGAACAAAGGAGGTCACCACCTTTTTGTTTGGAGAAGGTGCCAAGAAGCATAAAATACCAGCTAGAAGAAACGGAGAAGARAAAGGCTGTCTTATTCAAACCCATCTGCCTCTATCATACACCTCTCAGGACTGGCCACTTCATCCTCTGTAACTGAGAGTGTCAGGGACAGTAGCCATCAATGCTAAGCAAGCAGCATCAGCTCCTTGGTATTGTATACTCTCCTCTAATTGAGAATAAGCTTACTAAGGGCTCATGGTTTCATTTTGTAGATATAATGATTAATAGAGACTTACAACTAATCATTGGCTATGTGTATTATTAAAAAATACCAATAGAGTGAACTGTTGTTTTGAAGTTTGAAACTAGCCCAATTTTAAACACTCTCATCACCAAGATCTCTGATTCTCTAAATTATATACAGGCCTACATATATTCAGCTATAACCTAAATGAGAGAGGTACTGATAACCCATTTCATAACCAGTTATTAGGAAACCCATTTTTTGTGTAGAGGTTTAGGTTATTAAATTAGCAACATTCTATAGGTTARTCTAATGAACAGAAAACAATGCTAGGAACAAGGAGGACAAAGGACTTATTTATAAGTCTGTCTCTGACTTATACTAAAGGAACTATCTGCATCAAGCTCAGAGCTCTCCAAATGATTCAACATTACTGCAGAACAACATACAAATGTCACTACTTGTGATGACATTGTTTCTCTTTCCCAATGGTGGATCACTGTATAAGTCAAAATGGCAATACTGCTTACTGTAACAAAGAGTTACTTTAAGAATTAGAAGTAGTAAATACACCAGCTTAGATTTCAGTATGATACACCAACTGACGGCCATGTTCATGGAGAGCATATATTCTGCTAACATATCAAAACCCAAACCATAGTGACTTATGGTTTTAGCAGTCCAAGTTAGATTACAGTGCCTTACTGGTGCAGTCTATCTGCTGTTCCCACAGCAGATTTTGTCTTAACACACTTTAACAAAAATTTATTGTTATTAGTGAGATAGCTTCATAGTTCACTGTATGGAATTGGCTATTTAACATTACAGGGATTTCAAAAGCTATAGTAGTAGATCTATCAATCAACATCTTACATACTTCTTTATTTGCTCTGAAACACACCTAAAATACCTGTAGTGAAACTGGACTCACATAAGATTAAATGTCTAGTTGCTATTTGTCACCTCCATGCTTTTATGTGCGTTGCTAAAACTAGAACTCGGAGATTTCTATTTCACTTTGAAGTGTTTCTAAAGTCACTGACACCTAAAGCCAGCTGATGAAAGCATCCTTTACACTGACATAGATCTTAATATGATCTACACCGATGGGAATTACATACTTCGAAATTAAGTCCTGGAGCACAAAAGAGAAGAGTTTCAAAAAACTAAACATATATAGCTTTCATTGCTATGTTTAAATTCATATTGCATACTAATGCACACATGCATGTTGATATGATTGTATCTATGTAAGTATGTAAATACATACAATGTATATACACTTCTTGTCACAAATGGAGTAAGAAGAGAAGTAAGATAAGTCACTCATATAAGTCACTTACATATAAGATAAGTAAGAAGTCACTCATAAGAGAGAAGTAGCAATATGTTTATTGATGAAATACAGTGAGTTAACAGTTTGACAGTAAATGCAACAATGAGTTAACAAGATTCAATGGCAAGATACACTTGATTATTTACTGCATAGAGGACAGAGTCAGACAAAACTATCAGGGAGACCCTCCCATTGAGACATGAGGTTCAGAAAGGACCCCCTTGCTTTCTAAACTCCTTCTCAGAGAGGAGTCTAGGTGTGGCTGGATMCAGTCCTAGTCCCAGACTTGGTCAAAGGTTTATGTCTAAAGGATTATATATGCACAATCAATCCTTTATATCACTTAGCTAAGATTTCAAAGTTTAGCATGCTATTAGTTACTTACCAAGGATCTGTTGTGGCAAGGAATCTCTCAACCTCGAGGAGTAGCCCTGAGGGGTGTCCCTGCTCAAGGGGAGATCCTGRCGTGCAGCCCGCTGCCGTGCAGGAGAGCTCCAAGGGCTCTTGGGCTGCCCACTATTTATGGGGGTAAGATGATTGACTCATAGTCATATTTACATACCAACTGTAGACGTTAGTTTCTTCCAGATTTGGCTTGAGTCAGACATTGACCATCACTGTGGTTAGGTGCATTGCCTATTGTGTTGTTATCTGTGTCCCCCGAATCCGCTTTGAGCTGGATGCATCACGACCAGACACATCCATCATGGTCGCCACACTGGTTATCACTTGAGGGTTACAGAAAAAGGTCAGGTCGGGGCTGGGGGGAGGACACTGTCACACTCCTATTCATGTGTTTAAAATATACTGGTTTAATAATACATTTCAGAGATTTATGAAAAACTATTAGTTGTACTACATTACTACTATGTATATATATAGATATGTAAGAAATGTAGGAGAAGATGACATGACACATATTTTCTGAAAAATAAGATAACTAAATAGGTATAGTTTAGAAAGACCCACATCAGTCATCACAGATGGAGTAGATGCCTATTATTTATATGCCCAAATAATGAGAAATGCATTTTGTATCTTTTCTTTGACTTGAAGCTACTAATGCTAATAGTGTTCCAGTCTTGCTGTGATATTGTTTTTCTAATTGCCTTATAAACTGGCAATTTAAAAAGTAAGAAAATGAACAAACCAAGTTGTGTGGTTTTGCCATAATAGTACTCTTATTTTAGTTTCTGATGGTCTGAACTGAAGGGAAAAAAACGATTGAAGATGCCTAGAATCAATTTTAAGTAATTGTGCTTTAGAATAAGATAAAAACTGACTGCATGTCCTTCTTTCTTATCAAAAGTCAGAACTCATTTTCATAAGTCACTGCTAATTATGTTATGTTTCTGCTGGTTTTCTTGCTTCTTTAATGTCTGTTTCTTGGAATATAAAATGATAGTTTTATCACTGGACGATCAACATGGGAGGGAAACTGAAACTTGAAATGAATTAAACTGTATTTTATTTATAGTATTTTGTCACTGAAATTCATCTATAATGTCCAATAACTTAGGATCTTAATACATTCCTTGGTCCTGGGTCTCTGAACAAGCACATTATGTATATTTTCGTTCATCCTTGGGCTGTTCTTCAGAGGGAACCAACTAATTTCCCCAAGATAAAGCTTGGTGTCATTGAAAGAATAGTTGAGGCAGGGTACTGAGGAAAGAATTAAGCCTAAAAAGAGCTATGAATGAGATTTCATCACACTTTATTCTCTTTACCCCAATTCTGTCCTCCAATCCAATCCAAAAGGCTTTGAAAGCTTGAACATCTCCATATTAATTAACTCATGCAATGAACCAGGGTAGCTTTTCCCCATTCCTAATACTATCTCTTTACATAGCTGTATGGGAAGAGAGAATGGAGCACAAAGAATAAAAATAACTCAAAACACAAAGAATCTGTGGGGACATCAGCTTTGACAGTCTTGAGTACCTAAAAACACTGATTCCTCAGTACAAACTTCTGAAAATATATCATTAAAGTGAAAGAGCTAACATTTTTAATCAAATACAGATATTCACATCTCAGAATTCTGGACTCTCTGGTTGGGTTTTCCAAAATCTTCTGACAAAATTTCACAAGAATGATTGTAAAGGCAGTTTAGTTTTTTGGCTAAGTTATGAATTCCAGGAAAAAATGAAAGATGGTATGTTTGGCATTAAAGATATGCATTTTATGTATGTTAGAAAGATCAAAAACTAATGATGAAATCATTATTTCTATTGTTTTTATGAATGATTTAGACAAAGCTATAATGTGGTGGATCATGAACTTTGCAGGGCATGCAAAGTTACATAGTTATGTGACATAAGTTCCATGATTATGATTTAGGAGACTGGAACTGTAATCTTAATACATCACAGAAGAAGAGTTTCAGATGGCATATATGAAATTCAATGTGTAAAGTTTATACCCTTGGGTAGAACTATTCCTCAAAAATATACAAAATGTTAATAAAACTGAATAACATTATCTAACAACAAGAAAAGGCTTGTGATGTTAGAAAGTCCAACACTGCAATTCTTAATCCAGTGTGCAGTGATGAAATCAATCTTACGTTACAATATAGATCTCAGAAATTGCTATTTAAGCTTGGTTCCCTTAACATGTATTATATAAGCATAGAAATAATTATACTACTAATAAAAGATTCTAGATATGACCTAGATACTGATCATTTTTTGTCCTGTGACAAAGGATTAACTTTAAAGCATTTCAACACAAAATCACCAAGCTATAACTGTGTTTTAGCATGTGGTATTCTATAACAGGTAACTCGAACTGGAAACACTGACAACAATCTTTATCACATAGGTGAAAATTTCTTTTTTAAATTATGCATTATTTTACTCACAAAACAGAAATGTAACCTCTAAATACTGATTCAAATATATTATACATTGCTAATACTTCATATTTTGGGATATGAATGAATTGCAAGTTTTGGAAAGCACAGTGTAGCCAAACTGCTTCCTTTTCATTACACTGTCAAAGGTTACGGAGCATAAATTCTTTCCTTCAAGATTTTTGTTCTGGTCCAAACAGGTATCTAGTGTCTTTTATGCTTTATATCTTTTATATATATATATCTCACACCAAAACCATTAAAAGACATGTTTTCATTCATTTCATATACATAAAAAGAAGATATTTTGTTGAAGAGAGAAACATTCAAAATACAAAACCACCATGCTTTGTGAGTCATGTCAAGCACTTTTCTCTCTGCATGAGGAGCCTCTAGGGCAAACGGAATGTCAGGAAGCCTCAGGAATGGAACAAAATGCAGAATAAGAAACATAAGCAAAATGTGCAGATTCATAATCATATTACATGCAATTCTGGTCACCACAAGATTTAATAAAGATTTTAGTGTAAGACCTGGRTTTTATAGCAACCTGACTGTTTTATAGCAAAACTGACTGTATTCTCATACTGGATCAGACCAAGTTTTTATGTCCGWACTAGTATCCTGTCTCTAAGAATGACTACAATCAGCCACTTCAGAGAATGGTAAAGCACTTTTCTGTAAGCATCTATGGAACGTATCTGAAAGCAAGAGAATGGCTTAAAGCCTAAAGAAAAAGATTTAAAATGGCTTCCACAATATAKTTCCCTGTGACATTTTGTAAGTAGTCAAATATATTCATGGTTCTGCTATGTATTTGAGCTTCAATAATAGGAAGACCTTATTATTCTGAACAGAAAAGTGAAAGTCAACCTGAATTATGTTACAGTGAATATGAATTTTATACACATACACATCCATTCTATACTAGACATAAACAGATCTTACCCTTTTTGAGCATTACTAAATTACCGTTGTCAAAAAATTACCTGTTTAGCAAGTTTCATAGTGTAAAATTTGTGTGAAAAAGTATAATTTAATGGTTTTTAATCCTAACTTTTTGCTATATTGTCATACAGGCAGAACAGAATCCTCTGATATACTTTTACTACAACATTGATTAATTAAATTTTATCAAGCCATGTCTTTTTTTTTTCCCTAATGGAAATAATCATAATCTTCTTGTATTGTTTCCTCCTAAACATATAAAGATATACATATTTCGTAATATTTAACCTTTCCAATCACACCTCTCTCTAAGTATGGACACTGATTTGTCTTGAATAACAAAGTTGCATTTTACTGGCCCTTCAATTTTCTACAGGACTGCCTGTCTGGTCCTTAGAATAAGCAAAGAAAAATAATTAGAAAAAAACAATGACTGAGCTACCTTCTTGGTATAAATTAATTCAGCTCCATTTAAAGTAATTGGCAATAAAATAATTAATGCTATATGAAGATCTAATGTTTAATAGATTATTACTATTATGTTAATATAGTAAATACATACAGTTAATGATCTRTTGCAACAGTTTCTCTGTTATTGAACACTAACGGGTTACCAGAGATCATCTTCAGATCTCATATATGCATGTCCTCCTGGAAAAAAACATGGGTTGCATGCTATCAGATGAGCTGGAAATGCATTTGTTTTCAAGCAAAATTAGATAAGCTATGGTTCTCTTCAGGCCACAGACTGAAAATTTGGGACAAGACATATTTTGTCTTTCTTAAACCTTGTCTAGCTGAAAAAAAGGGGACCAGAAGGTAAAAACAGCTTGCATAATAAAATTGGCTTTTGTTCTGCAAGTTATGAAGCTTCATTTTTTATTGAAGGGCTGTTATTTTATAATGTATTTCAATGTTTTTCACAAAGTTAGGCTGAGCAGATATTGAAACACTTTCAAGACTGAAATTTGCAAAGTAAAAGTATTATGACAGAAAAGAAGTTTATGGAGCTGAAAAGCATTACACTCTGAAAGAGTTTATGTTCATGATCTTAGCGCAATCAGATATATGACACAAAAGCTTTCCTATGAAGTTTTCAATTCTCCTCCTCAGACATAATTACTCTTAATGACTGCTCATTGTTTTAAAATTAGCCTTCAAGACACTGTACTAAATGTAATCTTTTTGTCCAAGTAGATACATTGAGTAAATACTATATAATTGAGCTGTTAATTATACTTGCAGTAATTATTATTGATGAAATAGTATTAAAGTGTAGGATACAATCAAATAAGGATCATTATATTTAAATAAATGTATCTGACAGTAATTAATAACTACAATAAAATTGTCTTAAAGTTGGCAGAATTTCAAATGGAAGCTCTTTATATAGATGAAAAAATGTACTCTTCTCATCCCAAGATACAACCAAATATGCAGATTTTGTCATTTAATCAAAAGCAGGTTTAAAACTGCCATAAGTTAAAAACATGTAATTAATKTTTGTTCAAGAGAACTAAAAAATTTAAAAATCCACATTCCATTGGTTACAGATTCTTCAACTTAATTTAATTGGGAATAGCTTTACATGTACGGGCAGGAATGTATTGTGTTCAAAATTATGGTCTATAAATCACAACAGGRAAAAATACAGGCATTCTTCTCCAAGTACTGCAGTGAAATTTTGTTCAGTTGCTCTCAAATTCAGTGTCCATGTAGGTAGGAAACTACAGTAAAATCACCTTTGTGCCTTGCTATTTCGACATACTCAAGTATGTAAATATGACAAAAAATTCTACAAGGTTGCCTTAGAACTTCTGAAGATTTTTTTCAGTTCCCTGACTCAAGTATGTTAATCTGAATGCTGACCCTTCTGTAAACCTTGCGAAAGATGACTGGAGGCTGTGTCAGAATTAACCTCCAACTTTTGCTACATAAAACCCCTCTTTATGTAGTGATGAAAACTAAACCATAAAAAGCTATACATGTATCAATATCATTCCAAACCAATCCACTAAACAATATTTAACAGGGSATTGAATAAAAAAGTATAGTTTCTATCCCTTAGAAAGCATTTTAGCCTTTGTATTCATATAAATTGAAGATATATTAAAAATTAAAGAAAAAAAAGTTTGCGATTATGGAAGTAGCATGAAACATGTCCAAACATTTTATTGTGTGTCCTGGTTCCAGCTGGGATAGAGTTAATTTTCTTCCTAGCAGCTGGCACAGTGCTGTGTTTTGGATTTAGTATGAGAATAATGTTGATAACACATTGATGTTTTAGTTGTTGCTAAGTAGCACTTACCCCAGTCAAGGATTTTTCAGCTTCCCATGCCCTGCCAGTTGCACAAGAAGCTGGGAGGGAGCATAACCAGGACAGCTAACCCAAACTGGCCAAAGGGATATTCCGTACCATATGACATCATGCTCAGTATATAAGCTAGGGGGAGCTGGCTGGGGAGCAATGACCGCTGCTCAGGAACTGGCTGGGCATTGTTTGGCGAGCAATTCTGTTGTGCATTACTTATTTTGTATATATTATTATTATTATTATTATTACTATTATTATTTTCCCTTCCTTTTCTGTTCTATTAAACTGTCTTTATCTCAATCTGCAAATTTTATTTTTTTTTTTCTGATTCTCTCCCCCATCCTGCTGAGTGGAGGGGAGTGAGCGAGCGGCTGTGTGGTGTTTGGCTACCTGCTGGGTTAAAGCACAACATTGTGAAAACTTTTTTCATTATAAAATATTTCAGTATTCCCCAAAAGAAAATAATAAATTTCACTTTGTTGAAGAGCTCAAAAATTAAATTAAATTATTTTCAATATTAGCCTCATTTTCCCTTGAAAGAATACAGACAAAATGCTGTCGGTTGCAGTTTAAAGCCTAGATCCATTTTTATTTCCCCATTTCTGGCTAAAATATATATACATACACATTTATGACTAGATGCATAAATCATATTTATCAACAGAAACACATTTCATTATGAGGTTTTTTCACTAGAAAACCATAGTCAGCAGAGAATGGAAAACCAGACTTGAATTATTTGAAAGTATATGCTAAAAGGTAAATGCAGTCTAATATCTTTCTGAACAGATTTAAAATATTTTATGAATAGAAAAACAAAATTTTCAATTTGGGGCAAAGAAAAAATATTTGTCATTTTAGTTTCTCAACAAAATATTTCTCTTTTGTGTTTAAAATTTGAGTCTTGAAGGTTGTAAGTTTTGCAGAAATTGCTGAAGAAGTATACTGTTCTATTGTGAGCTTTGTATTTCGAGTATCAAAAGTTTACATGTCAACAGAAGAATTTTCATTTTGCCATGCAGAAAATGTTAAATGAATAAGACCGGTAACAATTTGGTTTAGCAATGGAGATTCCAAAATAATACACTTCACATTTTCCATTAGAAAACAGATTCTGTCACGTGGCACAGAAAGTAAATGGTTCCATAGTTTAATTAAATYGGAATAAATATTGAAGGGCTAACCTGATTTTACACTTGTGTATGCTCTGCTTTGTATCTTCAATTCTTTTGCTAGTGGTACTGATTTTTATGCAAGATTGGAAAAAGAAAGGCATAATTGTCAGAAAAATCAATGTCAGTTTTCTCATAAAACAAATTGTTGTTGAGGAATGCCACTAAATATGTTTTGCTGCTTGCTCCTGAAGTGGAATCTCTAGAAAAAAGGACAGTTCTACATCTTATTCTCCACTTCAATATACTGACTTACGGCAAGAAGCATAAATGACTGCAACAGTTACAAAACAACATTTTTTGTATATTGTGTCATGGTTTAACCCCAGCCAGCAACTAAGTACCACACAGCCGCTCGCTCACTCTCCTCCAGGTGGGACGGGGGAGATAATCRGAAGGGTAAAAGTGAGAAGACTCACGGGTTGAGATAAAGACAGTTTAATAGCGAAAGCAAAAGCTGTGCACGCAAGCAAAGCAAAACAAGGAATTCCTTCACTACTTCCCATGGGCAGGCAGGTGTTGAGCCATCTCCAGGAAAGCAGGGCTCCGTCACGCGTAACGGTTACTTGGGAAGACAAAGGCTGTCACTCCGAACGTCTCCCACTTCCTTCTTCTTCCCCCAGCCTTATATGCTGAGCATGATGTCATATGGTATGGAATACCCCATTGGCCAGCTGGCCTAGCTGTCCTGGCTATGCTCCCTCCCAGACTCTTGTGTGCCTGGCAGAGCCTGGCAAGCTGAAAAGTCCTTGAGTAGTAGATTGCCTAGCAACAACTAAAAACGTCAGTGTGTTATCATCATTCTTCTTATACTAAATCCRAAACATAGTACTAGAAAGAAATCTAACTCTATCCCAGCCAAAAGCAGGACAATTGACTGCAATCAGGCTGCTTCTTACAACGTAATTAATAGTGAAAGGACCAAAAAAAAAAAAAAAAGCCTGTTCTGACCTGAAGTCTTTCAAAAAATAACAACCTTGTTTCTGGAAGAACAAAGTGATTATTCAAAAGTATAGTTAGATTTTTGTAGGGTTACCAGAGGAATAAACCACTATATGTTTTTGAATGTATTTGCATCTTGCTAAATTCTACCGTTTCTTCTTCACTGGTGTCACTCTCTTCTGCCTCTTTCTTCCTGCTTTCTCCCCCCCACTTACACAAGTGCACACTTATGGGACATGCTCCAGATCAGACCCAGCTGCCTCTTCTGTTACTAGAATCCGTTTGGATTTCCTGGCACTCTTGTAGTCGAGGACATGAATATATTACAAAAGGTCAACAGACACCAGAAAAAATTCTGTGGTGAAATTTTTTCTCCTTGTTGGAGATGAAACACTGGAACAGGCTGCTCAAAAAAACTGTGGGAGGTTTTGGGATCTTCCTTTCTGGAGGTGCTCAGAACTCACCTAGACAAGGCCCTGAGCAACCTGCTTCAGCTAGACCCAATCTGAGGAGGAGGTTAGATTAGATGACCTCCACAGCTCCCTTAAAACACAAATTAGTCTATGACTCCATAATTTAAAGAAATAATATTCCTCCTCTATTTTTGGCCACCTGTTTCCCCTATTTCAAGCTTTTGTCTAGATCTTCTCTGCATTTAGTAAAATCAGGGAGTTTGCCACAACTGCAAAAGAACATTATTTTGTRCTTCTCAAGTTATCAGGCTTTGCTAATTTGAAGTGATTACTGTTTTTCTCAATGTATATACGACACAGTGTCATATACATGATAACTTCTCACTCTGACATATCCCTAGATTGTATCTTTCAAACAAAAACTATCCTCTCTGAGCTTATCTTGTGGGATAACATTCTTTTTCACTTTCAAAAGTCTCTTGAAAACCCAACTCAATTCTTATGAGACTCTTAGCTGGATTGGCAAGCATTAGGGACAAAGTAGAGGCAATTTCTTTAAGGCAATCAGAAAAAGAGAGGAGAAGAAGAAAGGATACRATTAGGCCCTCTCAAACAGAATAATATTGTTGTCAAGGGCTTTTTTCCCCCCAATTATTCCAATTTTTTTCCCCAAAAAAATTCCAATTTTTCCCCCCTCAATTATTTTAATAAAATTGCATATTTGAATGTTAATTACTTGTAGAATCCTGTTTGTTGCCTTTCTCATTCCTCACCAGATTTAACTCCAGGTTGGCCTTGGCTTTTCTAACCCCATTCCCACAGGACTGGACAGCATCTCTATACTTCTCCTGTGTCACCTGCCCCTGCTTCTACCTCTTGTATGCTTCCTCTGTACATCTGAGTTCAGTCAGGAGATCCTTGCTCATGCATGCAGGTCTCCTGCTGCCTTTGATTGAATTCAAGTAATTGTCTTCAAATGCCTGCCAAAATTAATTCACAACACAAACTTTAGGAAAACTGAAGTATACACTCACAGAAAAAGATAAAACAAAAAACTAAACCCAACACTGTGACAAGTGACTGGAAAGTGCTACAAACAAAGCACTGTCAAATTCAGTTAGCTGTCCATGGAAAAAGTCACAGTCAGTAATTGTATCTTAGAAACAACTTGTCATTAATTTTCAGGAGACTGGAGAAAAAAACACAGCTATTATAAAGCAAACAAACAAACAAAAAAACCACACACCATTATAAGCTTACTAAGTAATTATTTTGATTGCTTTTGTTCCACTGATGTTAAGACCTGTTTCTTTAATATCTCTTGATCTTTTGTGTTGTGGAAGTGTGAACTTGTATATAAAAAGCTTGTCATCATTGTTCTCAATTTTTTCATCACTGCTATATTCTTTTCCCAGTTGTTGATTCCAAAATTGCTTATTTTCAGCATTTTTATTATCTACTATGAATTGGCAGTGCAAACTTACTGCTTAATCTAAAATATGTTCTGCCTCTCTTTGACACGAAAGCAGAAGAGCACTTAGTGAAATTTATTCTAACAGTGCTTAGATTCAGGTACAAAAAAGGTACAAAATGCTTAACACAAATTTATCTAAGGTGGATTCCATTATTAGAGTAAACATGTTCCTCCACTCTAATTATTCTTTTTTTACAATCTAACAGTTAGGGACACAGTCAAACTGTATAAGGTCGATATTATTGTAGTAAACAGACAGAAGTAATTTAGACTATTAGCCACTTAACTATAATAAAACTCCTTGTTCTTATTTGGTTACACATCCCACTGGATAAAGCACACTGATTTATTATTCTCTCATGAGACGCTTGAATTAGGCATACAGGTAGAGAATGTGTAAAATTATTTTAAATTCCTAGTCATAACATTGAAAAAGCTAGTATTGCTACATACTAAACAGTTGAGATTTGGGGCAGACAAAAATATGCAACTTTCATAAATATATAACATATACAAAAATATAAACCATAAATGACTGGAAACTGAAACCAATTTCAGTATGCTTTGTTTACTATTGCAGGTAGGAAACACATAATGAATTAGGTTTTTCAGAGCTTGGGTTTATTTCTCTTCTTGCATAAAACAATGGTTAAATTTGCCAACTGTTGCCAGGAAAAATCTCTCACTTCAATCCTATGAATTAATGCCTACAGCCTTCTAAACAGCCTCCTATAACTTACCCACAAAAGCTTTAACCACACACACCCATGCATATGCATACCTTCTTCCAGAACATTTGATGGTCATCTTCAGTTCTTGGTCATATGAGTGTTAGTCAAATGCCCTCTCAGACAGTTTTGGATATTCTTTTCACACAAACTGGCTACACTCACGCCACTCTCTTATCTGCTGTTTTTAGTAAGTCCACTTTTCCAGCCATCAAATGAAGATCAAGACTGAAAAAGATTAGATTCTTCTATCTACTGGTAATGGAATGGTTCTTTAGGATTTAAATTGCCTTTATATATTTCAAAACATCTCATAAAATGTTATGTGAATAATTATTTTACATAACCTTCTCCTTTACTAGTGGAGAAGTCCTCATACAGAGAGAGAGGACTATTCATTTTTTTTTCCACAGTGAGCTTTTCTGCATTTTCCTCTGTCTATAATCTCTCGTATATACCCTCGTAGCCCTACCACTGCAGCAATAGACATGCTTYGTACATATGATGCAGCCAAGCAGGTAACAGGAGTGAGGACAGATTTCCGATTTAGACAGAAACAGCCAGTAGTATTTTTATTAGTCTAGACATCCTGCTGTCCGTCCTCTCACTGCTTTATAATGTAGAGGCAAATGGAGAAACAGAGCAAGCATCAGGTAGAAGGAAGAAACTGAGGAGAGCATGGAATTTATGTTCACATTTACCTGCATTAATAAGACAGACTTCAGCAAACCTGCAATTTATACTTTAAGGTAAGTCAAAAGAACAAATAAATGACATTCAATAACTGATTTTCTTTTCATGCAAAGTAAGTCAAAAGAACAAATAAATGACATTCAATAACTGATTTTCTTTTCATGCAAAGTTTTCAGATGTTGTGATGATATTATCACACTAGGATATAAACTGATATGATACAAACATTATATTTCAGTTATTTAATTGGTAGAAGAAAGACTTTGAGAAGAAAATTGTCTCAGTGCCTACATTTCTAATAAAATTTTTAACAATTTCTCTTTCAAAAATATTGGCTCGTTGGCATTGTTTTAAAGCAGAGAGCTTCAAAAGAGGAAGTTTTCTAATAAGATTTACTCACCTTTTCCAAAACAAACTCTAGTTATCTTGGTTTGAAAGTATCTTTTTGGAATTATATGAAAAATAAAAGTTACACTCACAGTGGGTTTGATTGGTAAATAAGGTATTTATGCTATAACATTAAACTATATTACAACATTTAAATTGTAACATACACCTGCAAAGGTGGAACTAAATTTTCACCCTCATTTTTCAGAAACACAGGCCTCTGTTTCATGAGTTTAAAGAAAACACATTAATTTTAGCTAGAGCCATGTGTTCCTTCTCTTTTGTGGTAATTTTCGAGATTTTCTTCCTACTAAAGCCAATAACAATAAAAATACTGCCCCCCCAGCCAAATATTTTCTTTTCTGTTTTCCAAAAAAGGTTACTCACAGTAGCACTTACAAGCATGCAACTACCCAAGAAATGGCAACAAGAATGGCACAAAACATAAATCTTACTTTGATTAATTTCAAATACTGCTACTCAAGAGTAGCCTCTGAATGACTTCAAACAGAGATTTAAGTACAGAAGAAACCTAAAGGACTAATAATAACCAGTTTTCAAGCATTGGGGAGACAAAGAACATTGGGCAAAGGTCATAATTTCACAATAGGCTACATTTTTTGGCTTGTAATTCAAAAACCATTTCACAAATTGTCTTCAAAATTCATCTTCCCCTGTTCCTTCTTATAAATTTTTAGAAAAAAGTAAATCAGAATGTATCTGGAGGGAGTAGCCTTATAAGAGAGCTGGCTGTATGTAACCAATTCACAATTTAAGCTGCAGAAAATATGTCTTTTTACAGTAGCTAAGAACTAATACATTACTGTATAATAATTGAGGTTTATGCTTGTAGATGATGAAGTGATTTGCTGCATTTTTTCACTGCAGTCTTTCTTTAGTCGTTCTTAACTGCCATGTGGCTGGTAAACATTGTTAATAATTCCCACTTTAATATAAGACTTTACGTGTAGAGAAACATGTTCCACTCAACCTAGTACTGTAAGAAACTTTATGATATCTATGATACTTTTTTCTAGAGTAAGTGGTCTCACTGACYAGTGCAGAGCTAAGTCTATGAACAAATTTAGACTTTGAAGAAATTATTTTAAATTTATGTCATTTCTTAAAGAGTTTTAGGCTCATGGTCTGTCATTGTCATATTAGTATACTATCAGAGGAATATATTAGTATTAGTGAAGCCAACACAAGCTGGAAGTGGCATACTAAAAAGCTGTCTGAAAATAACCTGAACATATAAAAAGTATTGGGAAGGACTCAGAAATCCAGAAAACAAAAAAACAAACAAACAAACAAACAAAAAACACACAAAAAACACAAAAACAAACAAACAAACAAACAAAAACCAATAAAGCCAACCATCTAAAAGAACTAGATCCTTGAGAATCTGTTTCTCACATTCTGAACTTGTGAGTCAGACTTGTGAGTCATTTACACTTGGAAAAGTCTGTTCCCAATATTGTTCTAATGCTTCTTTGTCAACTGTAAACATGAAACTCTTTAGAAACTGACAATATGTTTAAGATGATAGAAATATTTTCTGAATAAAGTAATTCCTGATTATGAGTTGCAAGACCCTTTTCTATGAACACAAGACAGTTACAGGGGCAAAAAATATTAAGATGAGAGAATATACAGAATTTTCAATAGGGTAAAGTAGTTATTTCTTTGTCATTACTTTTCAGAAAAATGCCTTATTACTAGAAATGCCAGAGTCATGGAAGATGGTAAACATAATGACGCCTTTTTTTTTTTTAAATAACAGTTCCAAGATCTTGGTCAGGAAACTGTGTCCCAGTGAGCCTAGTTAAACTGCTAGAGAATACAATAAAGAATAGGTATATTTATTATAGAATGGGGAAGGCTGGCAGCGTTTTGTAAGAGGAAGTTGTGTCTCATATGTGTATTGATTGTCACTAAAGGAAACAGGAATGAACATAGACAGGAATGATGTTTGCTATAGCATAATGAATTGCCAAAAGACTATCAATAACACTCTTCAAAGTCTCTTAGGTACTATGGGATAAGAAGAAAGGCCATTTTGTAGATTACTGACTAATTTAGCATAGGAACAAATGATTAACTTTCCTATTTAGGGAAGTCACCTGTGGAGACCAAGGGGAAATTGATGTTCAATATGCTGAAAGATGATTTAGAGAAAAATGAAGTTACATTTTGAATTTTGAAACTTGAACAACATAAAGAATCCAAAATGTAATAATTTGCACATCTCAAAGACTTACTTCCTTTTTATCTCAGCCTATTTAATATTCTAATTTTGTATATAAAAAGATAAACATTTTCCCTATTACAAATTAATACCAACTCCTTCTAGTAACATAAATTTTGTGGTTTTTTTTCTTTTAAATCTGTCCCTCTCTCTCTTGCTTGTTTAACTTACATTTGTAGTCTTCAAAATGAGCAGAGTGATAAGGGTATTTCTCAACCCAGTTGTTTCCAAGGTTTTTTTGTTATTTGAAAGCCCTACTCTAGTTAAAAGCTTTTCATAAACTGTATTCTTTGGCACTCCTATGTCTGTAATATGYAAAATGCTATAATAATATATAATGAAAAATTATAGGCCAAAAATTTTAGTAACAATTCTGAAATGTTTATGCCCTCTTAGTAGAAAAACAAATATGTATTATGTAAATTAAATAAAGTTTGTTTATTAGCAAACTAGATGATAATGTCTTCTGTAGCTGCCCAGAAAGGACTTTACATTTCAAAATCACCTTTGCATATCAAAGACAAGTAATATTTAATTAATAAGATAATCATGAACTGGTATCTAAAATAAAAGATCAAGATTAAGATTTGCAGAATAATTGAGACTGGAAGAGAACTCTTGAGATCATCTAGTCCCACACCTCTGAAGAGGGTCACCTAGAGTGGGTTGCTCAGGACTATGTCCAGCTGGGTTTTTAATATCTCCACAATCTCTCTGTGGAACTTGTTCCAGTGTTTGACCACTCTCGGAGAAAAAAAAAAAAAAAAAAAAAAAGGTGTTTTCTTGTGCTTAGACGGGATTTACTGGGTTTTAATTTGTGTCCATTGCCTCATGTTCCATCACTGTGCACTACCGAGAAGAGTCTGGCTTCCTCTCCTTCATTCCCTTGCACCAGGTATTTAAACACATCAGTAGGATCCTTCCTGAGACTGCTTTTCTCCAGGCTGAACCATTCCAGTTCTCCCAGTCTTTCCTCTTATAAAAGATGCTCCAGTCCCTTAACCGTATTTGTGGTCCTGTGCTGGACTCACTCCAGTATATACATATCTTTCTAGTACTGGGGACCCAGAACTAGACACAGCACTCCAGCTGTGCAGAGGAAAGCAGAGGGAAACACACAGAAATACACTTGCATTCAGTAGGCTGCCCAGTGAGTAAAAAAGACACGAGAAATTTCTGAGTTTATTTATCAATACGTTGTCTTTAGTGAGCTGCCCTCTTTAAAAGTTCTCAGCCCTTTCATTCCCAGTGACTTCTACTTACATGTCTCACATCACTGCGCCCTGTGTATAACATCTTTTTGGAAGTCTGCTCTATCAGTAAAATTACTGCACTGATTCAGTTTAAAAATAACTCACCATTAAGAGTGGGGAGAGGTAGAATTTACATACTATGGAATATTACAGTGTGGTTTTGCAAGTAGTTGTGCAGACAGTGCAAAAAGGAAGGCAAATGCGAAGTTAGGAATATGTTTTCAGAGGTTGACAACAGCTTCATTATTGAAGTAAATTGTGCCCTGGAACAATGCTATAAGAAATTATTCCTATACAGGCATGTCTCTGCCTAGAGACATGACTTATTTATGCATGTCCCAGTTCTAACAACATCACAAATAATATTTTCTTTCAACTGCCTGCCTACACAGGCCTATCCCATTTGCCTATATTTCTATTTTCAAATCTAGCAACCATTTCCTTAACAGTGCCTATGTCTAAGTAAAAATTGGTCTCCACTTTTCCCTGGTATTATGACTGGTAGTAAGGACCTTTTGAGATAAGCTTATATGTATTTTTCAGGAATGTTAAAAGGGCTTACTGGCTTAGTCTCCAAGGATTGCTCAAATTCAGGAGACTCAAATGCCAGTGAGGCACTCTGCCACTAGGCTGGCAGCCATGAGACCTGGTTTGACCAGAGAAGTCTCCCTTGACAGATGTTAGCAAGCAAGAAGCTTGTGAGAGGACAAGAGGCATCCTAAACCCACCACTTGAGCTAACTGGAAAGGTATACCCTAGCAGAGGGTATAAGAATCTTAAAAAGGTTCAGGAGGAACTGGGTTCCAGTAGAAACTCCTCTCAGTGGAAAGCAGAGAGGCCCAAGCTAGCGTTTTGCAAGACCAGTGAAGCAAAGTCAGGATTCAGTTATGGCTATCCAGATTGCAGTAGTGTCGGATGCTTTGCAGTTACTGAACCAGGAGATAGCTTACTTGCTTATGTGGGGGAGAAAATGAAAAAAATTAAAAMCACATTTTTCATCAGCTCTTGAATGAATCCTGTTTTGAAAAGAAATGGGATCAGGCTTTAATTAAACAAATAAAAAAAACAAACCCCTCCCACATAAACAAATAAATGAAATAATTTCAAGATATATACTTTTTAAGGTAATTCTTTCACATATAATGGGATTTTATGTCAGTTAAAGACTCTAAGGCAAGTAACAAATTTTCTACTGTAGAAATAGAGAGTAGGAATGATGGAATTTGCTAAAAGAAGATCTGTCAAGCTTATTTTTTTCTGTTTTATATTTTTTAATATTTTCATTTCCCAATAGTTTATGATATAGAAACTTATAACCAATCATTGTGTCTCAGTTGTGTATAATACAACCAGGCCCTGATAAAAAAATCTGGACCTTTTAATATGCCAGTAAAATTATCACATTAATACATTGTGGAAGTTAAAAGGCTTAATTGAGCTTGAATAAAGCTTAAAAGGCTCAAATTAAAATTGAGAGTAGTCTTTTAAATTTTTTCCCTCAACTTTACAGTGAATTTCAAAAACAGACATGGTTCAGCCTGGTAACACAGCTCATGGGCAGTGTTATATATTCCTCTTTAACTTCCTTGCTTTTGATTGAATTCACACATTGTCACATTCAGTTTCTTTTTCATAACTAAAATATTTGTCAACATTTTGATAGTCCTTAGCTGCCTCCATGAAGGATGGGTCACAGTGTTACTGTGACTCAATGTATCTATGTTTAAGTTTAGATGTGTCAGGTTGGGCATCTAACCATGACTGAATGATTATTTTAGATTTTTTCAGTTTGTTATATAGAAAAATATTATCAAAATATCAATCTCTCTTCCATGCATTCCTTCTGAAAGAGAATCACATACAAATATAAGGTTAATGCTGAATGTAGTCAATGGAAATTTAAAATAAATTCATGAAAGATTTATGAAGTCATCAGCTGCTGGCATTTAGTAACAAGAATGTTCAGTCTTTCGATTTTTGGAAATGTGTTTAAATCAACACACCAGAGTGATGAGAGTTCCTTATTAAGCTGATGAATTACACTTGCTACTACTCCTATTTAGAAGCATATTTCCTATGATCAGGAGACAAAGAGAAGGTAAAGTATATCCTCATCTATTCTGAAATCTTTTTGAATCAAAATATCACCTGGAAAGTTTCACAAATTTTAATCTTTTCTGTGTTCTCACCAGATTAACAAAAAACAAATAAAGAACACAATCAAGCAAAACAATGTTGGTCTAAGAGAATGTTTTCTGATACATTCATCACAGCTTCATGAAGGCCAAATTTAACCTTGTGATAAGCAGACCTGCAGAGTAGATGGTAMAATCTTCATCAATTGATACCTCAGATCAATTATGATATAGTGCATTTTTATATAAATGTATCCCAGATTATTTTATTGTATCAAGCCAATATATTGTAACTAGGGCAACCTCCTCTATCTAGGACCACTACCACTRAACTGATGGCTATATCACATATATATTTGATCATTTTGAACTTGGACTCACAGAAATATTCTCATCTGGTACAAATCAGCATGGGTCTAATTATTTTTTGTAGGATACAAGTTCTAAGTATGTTAAAAAATTTCAGATAAACTACTTTAGGCATTTTCTTTTATGTCACAATCCACAGTATCTGTCAGAAACTACTAGTAGCTAAGAAAGTTCTAGTACCTAGAATTATTAGCCCAAAATGTTCTGTTCCTGTTTAGCTGTAAGAAAGTGGCATACTTTCCTATATAAATGTACAGATACATTTCTCTATAACACATTTCCTTGGAAAAAAAAAGTCACCTCACTGAACCTTTTCATCCTGCTTACCACTCACACTTCTGTACTGAAACATTAGTGCTAGTCATTTCTATTTAATAATTCCCACAGGCTGAAAACAAACTCTCATCTTCACTTTAAAGTCATTCATGCCTTGTGGCAGGACATTTCTTTTTCTTTAAATAGCACTGTACATAATATTTTGCAGAGGATGTTGGGTTTCTTTAAATAAATGTTTAACTTGAATGTGAGACAAGTTACTTTTAATTTTGATTAGGATTTGTTATTTGTTTTTGTTGTTCATTATTTGTAACCGTATTTTCTAACCAAATTTGCTTTCTCACTCTGCCAAAATTGAGTATTCATAGCCAAGAAGGAAAAAAAGATCAAATTATGTAATTTTCAGACATCAAACCAAAAGAATTCTTTTCTTGGGCAAAAATTTCCTTCAATRTAAGTAGAAGCCCAGACAGTATAAGAAGGGCAAGTTTGGTCATTAACATAGTAGTATGCTTGACTAATTTTAGTATATTTATCATAATCTTTTCAGCTGCAGGGRCAAGGTTAGTATATATTCTAATAATATGCATTTTGGCTAAAAAAACTCCACTGAAATAATTCATGATCTGATAGTCCTCTGTAGGGAGGACTATCAAATACGTTGGAAAAACATTAATAATTCACATTAATTTATTCTGATTTCTATCAGTACACCTCTCTCTATTCAATGAACACTTCTATTTAAGCTCAATGGCATCATATGGTCCACTCACGTGATTTCCAATAAATTTGATAATACTACTAACATACTGTGTTTTGAGAAGAAGAAAAAATAAAGTTTATATTGAATTAACCTATTGTTTCAAGTACATAAAGCAAATGTAAAGTTCTTGACCTTTTTAGCTTGGACTACGAAGTCTGAGTGAGAACAAAGACATCCATTTACCCTGCACTGAGTGCAGGAGTTATAGGAAAGGTCTGGGACAAGGTGTACTAAACCTTTTCAGAAGACTTCATGAAGAAGACTTCAAAGCACAGTCTAACAACTTGTGTTCTGTTCTGGATGTTAACTGGTTTCTCAATATTTGATTAATTTTGCCAGAAGTTTCATCTGTTACAAGCTAGTAACAAAGCAGTCTACAGTGTAAATGTACATCGTCAGCTTTAATTGATGGTCCGAGTACTGAGGCGGGATAGAGCTATTCATTCCTTTTTGCTCCTGGTGTAGCTATCCATTGTCTTGCTTGCCTTGAAAAAAAACTTGCCTCTTGCTTCCAGAGTATATATAAACCAATATGTTGCAATAACAAATTTTGTCTATTACGGTCATATAGCAAATATCTCTACTTATATATTTTCATATGCACAAGTATGTGGTCTTTGTGAACTAGGCAGCCTTTGATGAGAACGCATGTGCTTGCTGAATCCTACAATATAGGTTACAGTGGCTGGAAATAAAGCTTCTTTTGATGGTTGAGGGAAATAGTACATGTCAAATAATTTTGTATAATTAATATCTCACAGTGCTCTACTATTCAATTACCTATATGATAGATATAGATCTAAATAACAGAAAGTGTTCTTAAAATGTTTTAATTAGAACCTTTATGTCAATGATAATTAATAGACTATTACAAATCTAGTGCTTGCTAGATTGCAGCCTTATTCTGATTTGGGTCAGAAGTTAACATCTTGAACTTAATACAAAGAATACAGTTCAGCATATTTATGAAAGACTACTTCTATGTAGACAAAATGATCTAATACGATTTTCATGCCTTTGAGGGAAAATCAGTATAACATCCCTTCATGTAGCCTTTTCCTCAGACTTACCTGAAAGTAAATTATATTTGTAATTCATAGGTGCTATTATATCCTGGATAGATCAATCTACATCTGATTTACTACTTATTTCGACYGGTCTCTACACACTATATCATATACAGGGGGGTTTCTTAGCTATTTGGCACATCTCGCATTGTGAGCTTGATTTTTTCAAAAATCAATTGATTTTGAAATTTGATCATTTTTGATCATAGCATTGATCATTTCTATTTAGTCACTTGGCTGCTTCTCTTAGTCTCCTACACTTTTTTCTTCCTTTTCATGTACTTTGTAAACATCTCTGGCTGCCTCACTTATGGTGAATAACAGCTATGTCCCTTCCCCATTCCAAATCTTGTCTCCAAACTCTGTCTTTTCCTGACAGTATTTATAATCTCTCACAAATTCCTCCATTTACTCCAACTTGTCTTAGAGCTCCCCTTGCTGTTGGATGCTTTTATGAGGCGGTGAAACTTAAACAAAAATTAGTGTATGATACAGGCAGCATTCAAATAACTGTTTACAGTGTTTTGATGTTATGGTGTTATATAAGCCAGAATTATACAGCCAATTGGGCAAAGTTTTCAACATTCAGTAACAACTACTAAATAATGCAGGGTTTGTTCATGCAATCTGCAAATCAAATGGTTTACAATACAGGTTTTCTTCAGAAATAGATAGAAATACAGGTATATCTATCAAAAGATCATGCTTATGAAAAACATTACTTTTGCTTTCAAAATAACTATTCTTCCTGCTATTTAAAAATATGAATATTACCAATATGGGATAAAGCTACTGGAATAAAAAAGTACTTTAACTGATAAATTGTAAAAATTATCATTAAAGTAGAAATATATTTGCAGATATAATAAATCAGGAAATAAAAGTCTAAAATATAATTACAATAAGTTCTATTCAGCTCTTAAAGACTGAAATGCCAATTGTCATACAATGAACTGCAATTTCTCAATCATTCAGGTATCATTCTTAATCAAAAGGTTACTAAAAATATAAGATTTTAAGCTTTTACATTACAGTTTTTAAAAACTGAAAAACAGTTTTATTACACAAAGCCTTTCTTTAACTTTATAAATGTACTGCAAAAGGTTATTCTTAAATCTTTTTTTATTTAAACAATAGGTGTCTAAAAATAGCATTAGCAACTGTGTGACTGGATATAATTTATTATTGCTATTGGTAGTATATTGTAAATACTAAGTCAAGAACTCGTAAAAGACACAGGRTTTCAAATACATTAAGAAGAATTAATCATATCTGAAATCATTAAAAATCATAATTTATGGATCTAGTAATTCTTTATGTAACCATTATCATATGCTGTTTCTTAAACTATCAAAGGAGGTTTTGGTTTTACTAATCACTGCTACAATACTTACGACTACAGTAGATATGGGAGGAATTTTAAATTTCTGCTTCCTCATAAACAAGAGTTTACATTCACATTCAGAGTATGAGATGCTGAGATTGAATTTTTTAATGGAAACTGCAAGAAGTTCATAGTGATTTGGTGGAGAATATTGCAGTAAAAAAAAGCTTGAAACTTGATTATCTATCTTTGAATGCTGAACCTTTCAAGACTATGCCTTTTCACACAAAACAGAAAACTAAACCTTCTCTGTCAGAGACGAGGGGGGAAGAAACCCAATCCCCAAAACACCAGTAGTGCTGACCACAAAGCACATGAAAATCGTCCTTATCTGAGGATCTGAGGTACATAGAGACTTCATAGTACACAGAACACAGTGCATAATACACAGAATATAGTATATAGCAGTAAATTGGTTTATGGTTATAATTATATTTAAGGGATTGACCTTACAGGATATTTTAAGCAGTGCTTTCAATCTGCTTGAGATTTTCTCCTTCTGCACTGAATAAACTGTCACTGAATAAAAAGAAACACAAAAAAAGACCTGCTCTTTCAATCCCTACAAAATGCTATCCAAACCCAAAAAGAATGAACCAAATAAAACATAGCATGCTAGCACTTGTCATATTTCATTCAGATGTTATGGAAATAAAAGTATTTTCATTTGTCTGATCTGCACTTGCATTGAAAAGATGTTTTGCTCCTTGTTGCTGTCTGGCAGAACAGTAAAGAAGCATAAGTGGAAAGGCCCCGTGGTATGAAATGACCTGACCTTTTTAGTAAGGTGATTAAAAAAGACTTCATTAAAGGCTGAGAAACACTAGGACCACCAAGATTTTTARAATTAATTGTTCCATATTGGACGATGCCACTCAGACAAGTCCCAAATTTTATTCTATTTGGAAAAAAAAAGTTTTATGACTGTAATAACAGACTAACAGCCTCTGCCTGAGTAAATCTATGCATTCCTAAAATTGTATGATATATTTATGATATTTGTTTCAACATCAAACACTTTTTCTTCCATTGGAAAGGCCTTTTCTGCATTTCATTCTACCAACTTTTGTCTTTTCTTTCTTTCCTTTTTTCCTTCCTTCTCATTTGGGTCTGAATTGTCTTCATCCAAAGATAAACATCTTGAAATACATAATTTTAGTAGATCTTTTTATGAAATATGAATTTCATAGTTTCCTGGGGTATTATTATTTGTTGTTATTATTATTGTTGTTAAATTAATTCCATTATCTCACGGGCAGTCTTTCATTTTTGTTTGTTCAACCCAATTTTCAGTGGTTGAGGTCTATGTTCAAGATTATCAGATAGTTTCTGAAATTATGGTTTCATTCATGCAAGTGAACAAAGGGATTGGCTAACTAAAATGTCACTCAAAAAAAACCTGTTTAAATGCTTCACAGAAAAATGGCAAGTAGTCTTACTGCCAGGTAAAGCCATAAAAAGATTTAGGCCTTGTTATTCAAATCATTATTTATGTCTCTGAGCTTACTTAATCTATTTGCCCTGGTTCCACAGTGCATTCTTTTCAAGATCCCTCACAGATATAGATAATAACCATGATTAATATAATCAAGTGACAAATAATAGCATTGGCAGTATTTTTTATACTGTTACTTATTGTGAATTATAAAAGGCAAAAGACAAGAAGCAACATAAGCATGCTGAGGGCCATTCTAACAGCAGGAAGACAGGATGAGTTCCCTGAATAAGCCCTTGGCAGAAAACTAGCAAATGCTGAACTATTGAGTTGAATGCCTAGTTCGTACTTCAGGATCGCCTTCTATGCTCAGGATTCCTTGCTCTACCGAAACAAGAAAAATGACAAAAAGGAAAAAACAATAGGTCCAATAGGCATAGAGTCATTTTCCACCCTTACAAACAAGGAGCGGGGGAATAGAAGAAGCAGTAATTTAATTAACAGCTAATGTATTATATTGCTGTCTGAAAAGACAGATTAGGAAGTACTAACCAACAGTATGACCATATGACCTTTCCTATTCATGTTTTCAGAAGATGATCAAGACCAATATAGGACTTCCTCAACACTATTTTTTTATATTGTTCTGCACAATTTAAAAATCAAACAAATAAAGCTCCACTATTTCCAGTTGAAGATTACTTCATCTACAGTAAATTAACAATTCAAGATTTCTTGAAATTAAGTTCATCTTTTTCACCTTCTTTGTCTCCTATTAGCTATTTCAACATATACCCTCTTGTTATTCTAGAAATACTCTCAAAACTTACAAAATAGCCATCAATGTCCATAGCTAAAAAGATTTAGTTTATGTAGTCTTATAAAGAAATATGATATTATTTTTAACATTGTGTTGTGTTTTAACCCTGCAGGCAGCCAAACACCACACAACTGCTCGCTCACTCCCCACCCTGCCCAGTGGGATGGGGGAAAGAAACAGAAAAAAAAAAAGGTAAAGTTTGTGGATTGAGATAAAGACAGTTTAATAGAACAGAAAAGGAAGGGAAAATAATAATAATAATAATAATAATAATAATAATAATAATAATAATAATAATAAATGGAATATACAAAATGAGTGATGCATAATGCAACTGCTCACCACCCGCCGACCGATGCCCAGCCCATCCCCAAGCAGCAATTGCCCCTCCCTGACCAATATCCAGTTTATGTACTGAGCATGGCGTCATATGGTATGGAATACCCCATTGGCCAGCTGGGTCAGCTGTCCTGGCTGTGCTCCCTCCCAGCTTCCTGTACACCTGGCAGAGCATAGGAAGCTGAAAAGTCCTTGACTAGTGTAAGCACTACTTAGCAACAACTAAAACATCAGTGTGTTGTCAACATTATTCTCGCACTATATCCAAAACACAGCTCTATACCAACTACTAGGAAGAAAATTAACTCTATCCCAGCAGAAACCAGGACACGTTGCTACTTGACTAATTCTTTTGCCTGCTGGAACCGCATTACTTTCTGTGTCTAATTTCGTTTGTCCAATTACTTTTTCCTACTAGCATAGACTAAATTTTGTAGGTAGTGTGTAGGATGGATCCATTCCCTGTGTTGTGGCTGAACACTGTCAGAATTCTCCATCACTCTGCATGTGCTGACTGAAAATACAAAGAATCTTGTCAGGAGGAAAATTCTGGTGTGAGCTTTAGAAATGAGAGTGGTGAAGTGGACAGGAAATACAGCAGTAACCACACATCTGCTCTTAGTATTCCCTGTTTTAACACAGAGGACCTACATCAATGGTACCATGTTAAAGGAACTTTTTTTAGTAGCCACTCTCTTGATGCAAATATAGTGTAGAATGAGCAGTGACTTAAATCAGGTCTTTCATAAATGTAAATTCTCAGATACTAATTATTCCAGAGCTACTCACCTGACTTCATTATCCTAATGAACCTATAAGGAATAGGAAGGATATTAATATGCTTGAGAGATTTGGGGAACCTAATTTACAATACAGAAAAAACCCTCATATAAGAATCTTAACTGACACAATCTCTTAATTAAGAATTCCATTGAGACTCTTTCTTTGTCTTTCTGCAAGTTTGATTAATTTGATAAAAAACATATATCTGTTGTAGTCCAAAACAATCTTCTTGTCTATACAAAATTGAACACCAYCTCTTATAGGAAAAAATGGTTTTGTTTGTTTGAGAGACAAACTCTCAATGTTCATATGAAAAAAACAAATTAAAAATGATTTAAATGATAAGGAATACGGTGTTAACAGTCTTCATTTATTGCCAAATGCACACTCTTGAGACTAAACTAAACATCTTTGACCTGAAAGCCGTAATTCATTAAAAACTGGAAAAGAAAAATAGGAAGGAATACCTTTTTGTGCTGTAAACCCTTCATGCCAATTTATGTTGTGTTACTGAGGACACATGGGATTCATGAAAGGAATTTTCAAAAATGTGGGGTGTTGTTAAAGAGAAAGACAGACAACAGTAGCACAATAAATTAACCCTCCAGCTAGATACTACTCTATTAATTGCAGACACTTTTACATTAAACTGTTTCCAACCCCCTGCTGATGAAACCTCTCAAAATAATTTCACCCTTTGACAGCTTAAATTATGATCTTCCTGCTCTATAAAAGTGGTTGACACATTTGTACCAAGTATTTAAATGACATGAAAAAAAAAGAAAAAATCGTGCTGTTTCACATGCACCTGCAATGTTCCTGAAATTTAATTCATTTTCTTTTTTTTTTTTTTATTTTCTTTTGGCAAACAAACTCCTTTGGTTTTATCTATATATTTATTTGTACAAATGCTTGTTTATCTGGAGTATATGGTGACAGCTACAGGTAAAACTACTTTAAAATTTCAGATATAACCCCCTTATAATTTCAGTTATAAGTTTCTTATAATTTTTTTCAAACCTTTTGTTTCAGGAAAAAAATTCTTATATTTACCCTTTAGTTAAAGAAGATATTTTTAAATGCTAAAAATTAATCTGGTTCTGTTTGGTAATTGCACTAGTTAAAAATACAAAAATTATAAAAATGCATTTTCCTTAATAGATAAATATGTTGGATAGATAAACAAATGTCAGGAGAGGTAAATATTACCTTTGAATTTTACCCAGGATGTTATTCACTAATCTTGAATGTAACTTTTTTTATATAACCCTGTGGAATACGGAGACATCAGGGAAAATTTAGCCTGTTGTTAGCCAAAAATTCTGTGACCAAAAAAAAAAAATTACTACAAAGAATTTTTTAAAATTCACTGTCAACTTTTTAGAAGTGATTAACAATCAAATTTAATAGAAAATGAGCACATTCTTCCATTCTTTTGAATAAGAATATTTAAAATAGAAGTTAGACTGTGCATTTGTGATATTATTCAGAATGCATCATTAAAACTACCAAGGTAGATCTTACATTACAGCAGTGTCTCTAGTGACAATATAGTGATACTACACCACTAATGACTCCACAGCTTTAAAATTATTTGATGTCTAAGAAACTCCTTCAAAGAGTAACAAATCTATGCAGGCAGTTTCACGTAGGAGAGGCCACAATTAATAAGTCACGCATTCTGTGTAGTATGCCTAATGAGACCATTAACAATTTGGAAGTGTGTAACTAGTGAGTGAGAGCAGGTTTCTCCAATGTTGTCTTTCAGGTCCCCTGGGCATCAGTCACATGTGCCAGACATTGAAACCGATCAACCTTTTGCTCCTCTAACACCTGCGCAAAGTAATAGCTTAAGATGCCATGTGAAAAACAGGATTTCATCTGCCAAAGATGATCTAAGATGAGATATTAATTATCCCTTTGGGAACTGGGTACAGTAAAATGCACTCTTTAAATGCTAACATGAATACATCAACATGAATTTTTCACATCCGAAGCTAGCAGAATCCACTGAGCTTGTATAAGCAATCACCAAGTTATGGGCAAAATTGCTACACTTCAAGATAGATTTTTAGGTCTTTGGCTATATTTTAAATTCATAAAACTGCATCGTAATTGTTAAATCACTGTGATTTCTCATTTGAAGACCTTTATTTGCTTTCATCATCAGTTACATATGAATAATTTCTCTTAAAAATAATGAGCTCATATAACATTTGCTTGAAAACAAGTGTGATAGTAAATTTGAATTCTTCAATTTGACCAAAGTATTGCTAAAGGTTACAGTTTTATTTTATAACCACACTACTGACTGCTAGTTTAAGTTTTAGCTTTGGATTACGCTTTAATAAAATCATACAAATTAAGTCCAAAACAAAATGACAACAAACTCCTAAACATGAGAAGGTGATCCTTCTTTTAATCTATGTACTTCAAGGTGTTTTTCATGATATACTAATGTTCTTAGACAACTTTTTCAAATATAGAATAAAGGTATTTGATCTAAAMGATAACCTGAGAGTTGTAGACTTTCAGACGCAATTATTTTCTTAGCAATTTCACTTGAGAAAATTGATTGAAAGAAGAGAACTCAAAGGCAATCCGCATATATCCACATTTCCTCTCAACTAGTTATGCTCAACACACCAATAAATTTAAAAGCGATCTTTGCATTCCTCCCCTCCCTTTGGGAGGGAAAAAAAGAAAACATCAGCAATCTGTTTCAGCTCAAATTCTAAACTTCAAACCCATCTATAGTGTGTCTTGGACATCCAGAGACAGCGAAGGCAAGAATTTTCACAAAATTCAGGATTTGTTTGAAATTCCTGCTCTCTTGTCTTGAACATTGTGAAAGAATAAAGGGGGGAAAGAAAATGAATGTTATTCAAACTGTTTAATTCTGAAAGAAAACCTTAGCATAATCAACTGATCATGAAAAAAATAGGTTAAACATAGGAGTTTTATAGGAAAAAAAACCAAGCAAACAAAAAAACTTGGGATCATTAAGTTGTTTTTCATGTGGTTTTGCACCTTGAGATTAGATTTCTTACAGTTTTAATTCTGATATTGAAGCTTTTCCATGTGTTTGGAAGACTTAAAACATCTTCACAGTTTTTTTCCAGTGTCTTGTAAAGGTCGAGTTCCTTCTTAGCTGTGTTTTTCTAACTGCATCATGAACTTACTTTTCCTTCACTCAAATATTTATTTTGATGACATTTTTTGCAATGCCTTTTTTCTAGGCTTACACATCCATATAAATTTTGTAAAGAATGTATTATTAGGGTCAGAAACCACTAGCAATATGGCTTTTAAGACTTATTTTCTTAGGAGACAAGCTAAAAATAAAGATTGTGCCTAAGAAAAATGGAAAAGTACAACAGAGGGAAATAAAACAACATTGAGGAGGCTAGTGATTTGCTAAATGCAACACAAGCAGGAAAAATAAAAACATTAAATGGAGTGGTAAAAGTTGCAAGTTTAAGAGATTTATTTTTTTAAATCCTTTAAAACTGCTTGCCATAATGGATCAAGCTGGCAACTAGAAAGTTGTTCAAGTTCATGGAGAGAAGTGTAACCTGAAGTMTCTGTTGATGGTCAAAGATACAGTTTAGAGCTAAAAAAGTATATGTYTGTGCTTTATCTAGTACAACTGTCTCCTTTTGAGATGAAGTAAACTGATCTGAGAAATACACAGTCATGTGATATTAAAATCCTCGACAGGAAATAATTAAACAAGACAGGACATGATAAAATATTTTAAAGTACTTAACCTAGTGAACAGATTGGTTTCACCCCTGCCTCATACTTGGCATTTTAGTGTGCTTTGATAATATGTATTCTAAAAATGTAAAATCAAGCTGAAAAGTTAACATTTATTATACTCCAAAGCAGATATATACCTACAAAGAAAATAAATGTTTGTCAGCTTTTCACTGAAAAGAAAGCTTCAGTACTAATGTAAATTAATATTGCAAATGCCAGGGAAAAGTTTGTGAAAAGATTTCTACAGAGAACGTGGAACTTTTCAGTATAAACTACTATGAAAAAGAATCTCTTTATAACAAATTATATGACTTTTAAGACTTTTCTTAAGGACATAAAACAGTGCTTTGAAAATACGTGAACAGTGTGTCCATCTTATTTAAATATATGTTTGGATAGTGTAAACACCCTGAGTACTTTAAATACATTAACTCCATAGTGAGGATGTGTGTGTATGTTGAAAGGGTGTATTCAGTTTACACTGAGAGATGATTTTCAGTACTGTAAAGCTATGACAGAGACAAGTGAAATGTTTAGTATTTTAATGTGTGAAATCAAAGGCAATAATACAAATTGAAAATGAATTGCCCATTCTCAGAAGAAAATACCATATACCAAATGAAATTACAGTGAATTAGAGTGAACAAAGGTATAGCATAATTTAAACTGATGAATGATCATCTTTATTCTCAACAGAGATAGACTAACAATGTGATTTTAATTTGAGTCACAAAATTGATATGTGATGCAAAGAACAGATAGGATCATAGATAATAATCTAAACTGCAAAATAATTGATTCTTAGGAGTATGGAGAGCTTCATTGGATAGTATATAACTTGGCAACTCATCTTAAGGTTGTCAAAAGACAGAGCATAGTCTAGAAGATCTCAATGATCTGGATGAGGTGATCGAGTGCACCCTCAGTAAGTTCACGGATGACACCAAGCTGGGCGGCAGCGTTGATCTRCCTGAGGGTAGGAAGGCTCTGCAGAGGGATCTGGACAGGCTGGATCGATGGGCCGAGGCCAATTGCATGAGGTTCAACAAGGCCAAGTGCCAGGTGCTGCACTTGGGTCACAACAACCCCAGGCAACGCTACAGGCTTGGGAAAGAGTGGCTGGAAAGCTGCCCGGCAGAAAAGGACCTGGGGGTGCTGGTCAACGGCCGGCTGAACATGAGCTGGCAGTGTGCCCAGGTGGCCAAGAAGGCCAACGGCATCCTGGCCTGTATCAGGAATAGTRTGACCAGCAGGCAGAGGGAGGTGATTGTGCCCCTGTACTCGGCCCTGGTGAGGCYGCACCTCGAATACTGTGTTCAGTTTTGGGCCCCTCACTACRAGAAGGACATTGAGGTGCTGGAGTGTGTCCAGAGAAGGGCAACGAGGCTGGTGAAGGGTCTGGAGAACARGTCTTMTGAGGAGYGGCTGAGGGARCTGGGWTTGTTTAGCCTGGAGAARAGGAGGCTGAGRGGAGACCTTATCGCTCTCTACAACTACCTGAAAGAAGGCTGTAGMGAGGTGGGTGTTGGTCTCTTCTCCCAAGTAACAAGTGATAGGATGAGAGGAAATGGCCTCAAGTTGCGCCAGGGTAGGTTTAGATTGGATATTAGGAAAAATTTCTTCACTGAAAAGGTAGTGAGGCATTGGAACAGGCTGCCCAGGGAAGTGGTGGAGTCACCATCCCTGGAGGTGTTCAAAAAACATGTGGATGTGGTGCTTYGGGACATGGTTTAGTGGGCATGGGTACTGGGTTGATGGTTGGACTCGATGATCTTAGAGGTCTTTTCCAACCTTAAGGATGCTTAAGGTTGGAATTCTATGATTCTATGWTTCTATATATGTAAAGCCTGATTCAAGTCTCCATTCTAAGTATTCGGTTAAAGCTTTTCTGTGCTTGTTCCAAGCTGTGACCATTCTTAGTAGCAGTCTTCCTTGCGTATTATACCAGCTATGGTAATGAGAATAAACTGTTTAGCTAGAAAGAGCTGTCCAAATGTTCCTAAAGTGTGGGCTGTTAAAAACATATTCAAGCAGATCAGCTGAGTGCTTTCAAGCTACAGTGTGCCTACTCAAAAGCACATTGTAACCGTGATGATACACATATTCACAGAAATATTTCCGCATTGCTCTTTTCATTTCTGAAGTATATTGCATTTCATAAACAAAACAATAGTTGGACCAAATACTCAAAGTACTTAGAATTTTAATTCAATAAAAGCATTGTTTCTGAAAAAGATAGTAAAAATATTAATATTGTGCTATAAGTTTTCAAAAGTTAAAACAATGAAAGCTTTATAAAGCACTTCTGAAGTTTAAGTTACTGTTGAGTTTAGTGAACACTGCCAAATACATAGACAGTAAAGGGTCTGTTGTGCATTCATTGTTAGGGAAATGTAATTATTACACATAACTGAAGTCAACCATCCCAGAATCACATGAAATTACAGTATACAAAACAGAATACCATGCTGTAATATTTATATTGTTTTTTTGGCAGGGAAGGGAGAAAGAAGAGATAATGTTCAGCCACTAGTGCAATGAAGTGTATTGTGATTCATTGTATATCTGAAAATACAACCTACAAGAATAGATAAAAGTAGCTGTCAGGATGGGGACCAACACAGAACAGTGTCATGACGGGCATTTGCTAACACTTAAGGAAATGGAATGGATGAAAGGGGACTTGTACAGGAAAAGATAATCTCTCACAGGAGTTCATTGAGTGCCTGGACTATAACATCAACTCTTTGACATAATGGTTATTGTCCTGCTTTTGGCTGGGATAGAACTAATTTTCTTTCTAGTAGTTGGTAYAGTGCTGTGTTTTGGATTTAGTATAAGAAGAATGTTGATAACACACTAATATTTTTAGTTGTTGCTAGGTAGTCTACGTCCCAAGGACTTTTCAGCTCACATGCTCTGTGAGGTGCACAAGAAGCTGGGAGGGAGCATAGCCAGGACAGCTAGGCCAGCTGGCCAATGGGGTATTCCATACCTTATGACATCATGCTCAGCATATACGGCTGGGGGAAGAAGAAGGAAGTGGGGGACATTCGGGGTGATGACGTTTGTCTTCCCAAGTAACCGTTACRCGTGATGGAGCCCTGCTTTCCTGGGGATGGCTCAACACCTGCCTGCCGATGGGAAGTAGGGAATGAATTCCTTGTTTTGCTTTGCTTGCGTGCGCGGCTTTTGCTTTACCTATTAAACTGTTTTTATCTCAACCCAGGAGTTTTCTCACTTTTACCCTTCCGATTCTCTCCCCCGTCCCACCCGGGGGAGAGTGARYGAGCGGCTGTGTGGTGCTTAGTTGCCGGCTGGGCTTAAACCACGACAGTTATCTACATATTCACACTGCCATGCATGCATATACATTCTTATAGACACATATGCAACCTTAGGACGAAAAAGAAAAAAAAWAATTTWAAAAATTTTCTTTAATATCAAATCATAAAAATCTGCACACCGAATTTGGTGTTTCTGGTATCAATATGTAGGCAATCTCAGCCTTATATGATATTGCTGATATGGTTACTTATCTGTAAAGAGCCTTGCCCTGTACTGGTTGGAAGTAGCTTACCTCAGTCAATTAGTAGATATCATTATCCTACTTTAGCCTTGACACTTCTACACACCTCTAATTATCTACAAGGCACGCCAGAACTCCAAGTGAAGGAGGCTATTACATAAGTTTTTGCAGTTTCCTTAAAGTTATCAAACTATAACAGCAAAAGTTCTCATTTTAACAGGATAACTTCTGAGACAGAAGMAGCCTGCTTAGTGGCACAGTGTCCTAAGTGACACACAAACAAAAAAAAAATTTGAAAACAGATTTTCATATACTGATTGTGTTCTTGCAGGAAAAGTGTATTACAAATAGCAGCACAAGCTGAGAGAGAGAGGGCAGGGACAATGGAAGGGCTCAGAAGGGATAAAATCTTGTTTAAAACAGGAGAGGTATATGCAAAACTTGTATTAAATCCAAAATAGCTCAAGGATGCCAAGTCTGTGTCTCTTTTCCAAAAGCAGATCTAACATTCCCACCTTCACTTAGGATCCTTTGCTGATTTGGCTTTTGATATGGCCTGACAGTATTTCTGTTTTTTTAATGTTGCTTTTTTCTTTTACTTCTTTGGTAGTGGCAATAGTGTGGGGGAAAGGAGCTTTGGATTCAAGGTTGTTTTAAAAACATAATAAGGCATAAGTAAAACTATATTAAAATAACATTAAGACATTAAGTTCATCAAAAACATTGTGCTGAATGACAGAAATCTAATTTTTAAAATAGCATTATGATACATGATATTACATGAAGTGATTATATTAGAGTCCACAAAGGTTTTGAAGTCCTGTGTGTTAAGATTACACAAACAACCTTAACCTTGGCATAATGCTGGATTTGGTAACTTTGTTAATACAATTTTAGTGTTATTTTCTAGTGTAATATATGATACATATACAGCTTAGTACTGACACCAAATTTTTTAAATTTATTACATTGTTTCATAGGCCAAATAATTTTGAAAAATATAAGATACAATTTTTAAAGCATGTCAAATATAAAAACATTTCCTTTCTTCAAAGAGGAAAATTAAGAGGCACKTTAGAATAAACAACTCTGACACTCAGAAAATTTCATAACCTGTTTGGATTCAAAATTTGCCTCCTTATACAGTATGTGTTTTCAAATGTTGGCTGAAATCTGACAGTAACATGGTCATGTGTTTCATAAAATTAGACATAACAAACTGTCAGTTACATTTCAGAAACTATGTGAAAAATTATAATCTAAATAAATATTCTGTGATAAATGCCTTTAATTTTCAGTCTTGTTTTTGCCCACTATTTCTGAGTGACAAACTCATAAACTATCTCTGAGTGATGAACTCATAAGTGCATAAGTGGTTAAATTAATTACACTGCTGCATAGGACACTCAAGGAAAAAGTAGAAAAGAAAGGAAAAAAAAAAAAAAAGAAAAAGAAAGGAGGGGCAGAAGAAAAGAAAAAAAACACCACCCAAGGAATGTCAACAGATTCATATTTTAAAATGAAAGAATGTCTTAATTTCAAAAGGACTTTTTTTTGCAGACAATCAAAAGAAATCACAGAAAAAAAGGGAGCAGTGAAAAGTCTGATGTCCATGAAACCATAGAGTCCAGAAATAGCTATTGATACAATTCAGTTCACCAAAACCTGTCTGAAGCTCTAACAAGCTTTGTACTGAAAAGAAGGCTATTAATATCTCACAAACCTATATAAATATTCCTGTGCAAAGACATTAAAATTTTTAAGAGAAAACTGTAACATGCAAAAGATATTTGTTTGTTCTGAATCTATATTCTTCCCATTAAAACAGAAAAGACATCTGTTCTTTAGTCTTTATCTGTAGAATAAATATTTCTAATATGTCTACATCATCTTGTAACTTCTATGTATTGTTTATGTTTTGATACAAAAGAAAAGCACCCGCAGGGATATCTACTGTGCTCTTTCCATTCTTTATACAAGTAGAGGGGAAGAAAACAGCCAATAGCTTTTCATCAAAGAATGYGATCAACGAGGCTTCACCCAAATAAAGAAAGAATTGAACTCGGGCTTCTTGTAGTTTGGAACTACCTCCTCACCATTAGCTGGTGACATTTCACATTCTTTATTGGAATTTCACACTTCGAATTTACAGTTAAATAAACTGTCTTCAAAGAAAGTGTCTTATTAATGATGCCACAATGCAAAAGACGACTGAAGTTTCATAGAGCATTTCTAGCTTCATCTTTTGAAATGTAGATGGCTATTCTGGGGCAAACTGACATTTTTTTTTTTGGTTTACAGAGCCTTTACATTAATGGATAGTCTGAAAAATCCAGCATCAAGTAATAATCAGAAACTTCTGAATTAAATCCTTATAAATATCCACCAGAAATATGTCACTCAAAATAGCATTTCAATTAAAAAAAAAAAAAAAGCTTTAACATCTCCATTAGTTAGCTAATGAAGAAAAATTAAAAAAAAAAACAGAAGTGAAAAATTCTTCAGACTATTTCTAAATAACAAAAACTATTTGCATGTACATATGTTCTTCTACTGTCAAGTGATAATTATTTTAAGCTAAGCTTTTGTAATACAAAACTGAGTCAAAGTGTAGATTACTAAAATGTACTGTAAACACTTAGATTTGGCTGTTAGTTTATCTAATCTAATCCAAATCAATAAGAAATGAGCTCTTGAACACTTTATATTATATTTACTATAAAAAAGTTACAGAAGAAATCACTGTTTCAAACACAAAAATTTCCTACTCTAGCAAAACAGCCTCTTAAACAAAACAAAGCAAGATGGACTGGTTGGATACAATGTCAGTTAAATTAGACCATTCTTTTAATGATTCCTTTGCTGTATTCAGATTAACTATGTCATTATTTCAACATGAAAGTGACACAGGTAGTCTCAGAAACAGAATTTTAAATTTGTTTTATTTTTATTTTTTCATTATGAGGACTGTCAAGCATTGGAAGAAGTAGGGCAGAGAGTTTGTTTAGTCTCCTCCTTGGAAGTTTCCAAAACCCAACTGAATGAAGCCCTGAGCACCCTAGTTTGACCTCAAAGCTGGCCCTTCTTTGAGCAGCAGGTTGGACTAGAGACTTTCTGAACTGAATTATCATGTATATATTTCTAAATGTTTTTTTCATCATCGTTGCTTGGTGTACTACAATCATGTAATTACAGAACTTATAAAAAACATTGATAAAATCATAAAGGTTTTATTTATTTAGCTCTACAGTGATTGCAGCTTTCTAAAAACAGTACAACATCAGGATCAAGTTTCTGTCTGAAATAAAACTAATGATTGAATTAATTTGGTTCATTATTATTCAGTAAATTGAAGCATCCCAAGTAGAACATAAATGTTCACTGTAATAGATTTTGGGGGGCTTGTTTGTTTTCTTGTGTTTTGATGAATAAGAATTAAAATATTACAGGTACGCTTGATAGCTGCACATCAGTTGCATACCAGTATAGTCCAAATAGGTAGTAAAGGTACGCATATCGACTTTAATGAGACACAAGGTCTTACACGGCAACAGACTTTGTAGAGAGCATTTACTGCAGTTTCCAGTGAGCGCAAGTTCAAAGTTTAAAAGTATGTAGATATTACAGTTTTTAGTACTATGCACCTAACACTTGTGTATCTTCCTGAATAGTGGATTTTGCAGTCCCAAGTTAAGCACATAGATCTTAACAATGAAATTAAAAAGTGGCCTAAGTAATCTATGACATCCATTTCAGGTAGATTTTGGGTAGATATATGTATCTACTGTATGAGTTAGATATTGTTGCAGAGAAAAAATGTTTAGTTCATGTAGTTTAAACCAAATCAGGATTCAAGCAGTTTATTGACTTTTTAATGACACGTAATTAACTGGCAGTCTATGAACTATATATTTTGGATCAATATCTGCAATACAAGAGGTAAGCCACAGTAATAGCTGCTTATGAATTGTTAATAAACACCTACAATCTTCTAAACAGCCTTCTATAACTAATTGCCTAGAAGTTCTAATCAGACACGGAGTTATGTGAGAACAGATAACGCTATCACAGGATGTCTGTGCCTTTAAAAAGAAAGGACTCCATGGCTTTAAAAAGAAAGATGTTCAGTTTCCAGAAGCAGATAATATCTGAGTAGAACATTTGTTTCTTGGAATATCTTACAAACAAAGAATTAGGTGTCATCTGAATAAGATTTTTCAACAACATAAATGATTGAGTTCATAAGGTTCTTAAGCCCTTAATTATGACAGAGACCTTGCTCTGAGTAAGAGATGTGTCATTACCCTTCAACTGTGAATGGAGGTGTGCAACTGTAATATGAATGTCAATTGTTAGTATGTTTTCTTCTTTCCATGAGAATAATATCCTGTTCAGAGTTCAAATTCAGCCACAAACAAATGTCAGTACTGGAATAATTTGGGGAGTGATTCAGTTGCCAAACCCAAGCATGAGGAAACATTTTAGATGTTTTATTGTATCTGAAATATCTGCATGGGGCTGGCAGGTATGACCTGTCTATTGGAGATACACACCCTTCTTCAGCAGCAGCTGGAGGTCAGGAGACACCTAAAATGGCACTATACACTTATCTTACTATAGTTGCATTACACCCATTCTTTTTTTTTAAGTCCATGCTGCCTAATTAAATAACAAATGACATTAAAWTACTTTGACTAGGGCCGGAAACCCACACTTTTATAGAAATCAGTATTCAGGGAGTAGGGGTTTGTATTCTCACTGCTAACTCTTGGACAACTTTCTCTTAGGAGTCAATAGTGTAAATGCACACCTTTGGGATTATTTTCAAGGGAGGTAAAGCATTAACTCATGGTGAAAATTGCCCAATGTTTCAAATAAAAGAAGAATAAGAGTAATTTAGGTTTGCCCACCTAATCAGAAAATGCTCTATTATTACCATTTTTTTAATCCCTAAACTTGCCAAAACGCTAGCTTTTACTAAAAATGATGCATAATTTTTTCTTCATATTTAAAGTGTCTTCCTGTATGAATAATGACCCCCAAAATTACCAAATGAAGTTAATAGGAGAGATTTAAGTAAATTATTTTATTTGTGTGAGAGTATAATTGGACTTCTGTTTACTGAATGATCATGAAGAAAAGAACAGAAAATTTGCCTTCTAAATGGGGATTTCTCTGTTTTTTTCCTATCATGTCAAAATTTTACAACTGTTACAGTTTTTATCTCTATGAGTTTTAACATCATGTCCCAAAAGACATCCCAAAATGAAACTATTTGCTTCATTGACCCTATGACAATCAAAATTTTGGCTGAGGTGTAGTTTCTTTTGTGAAGAAGAACCCATTACAGAATTTCTGTATTATCTCCAAGTAATTTTTTTAACCACACACACCCCACACACCACACCCCCCACCTCATTTTGTTTCACTTTCAGGGATCGTACACCACTACAAGATTCCCATTTGTTATATTATATTATGACTAAATCTGCTGTTTGCTATTGATTTTATTCATAGCTCCTGCATGCAACAGCAACCCTACTTTAGAAAGAAAATATTTTTTTAATGGGATTAAAAAAAAAATCATGGATCCAATGTTTAAATCTATTTCAAGATACTTTTGCTCATCTTTTAATATTTAAAGGTCAAGCAAGAAATATAATTCAGTACAGCCTGTATATAGAGAGAATACTTTCAATTTCTGCAAAGTCTCAGAAAAAGAAAAAGTAATTAAATTAAAGTGAGAAGAGTCAATAGAAAATATTGAAGAGCCTGAGGAGACATAACTTCAAAGAATAACAAGCAGCTCAAAAGAAAAGAAATGGGCTTAATAAAGAATTCCTAAGAATGAAGTATTAGGAGGAATATTCAATCCTTTTTAGCTATAGGAAGTACTATAACAAAACAACAGAAAACAAAACCAGAATCAGATGCATAAAAACAAGTGCTTGTTTTAGAGTTTCTGTTCTATGAGGGTTTACTAATACTGAAGGCCCTTTAAACATACATTACTGCTTATTCTTGTCAGCTGTTAAGGAAAGCAAATACTCTCTGAATTTATTTTTAATCACTTATCATAGCAATAAAGAGCATAAAGTCAGAGTCTAGTCTGAGCCTCACAAGAAAGAGAGTTTGATTTTCAGTGGTTTTTTTCCTAAATATGATGAACAATATGTGCTAGTAACAGTCATGAATTTGCATCCTGTGCTAATTTTTCCTTAGATCGTCTTACATATTGCCTGGAGAGAGTGTTCCCACTGCTTATGCAACTTTGGTGGTGAGATTATTAAGACATTGTTTAATGCAAGGAGGGTAATGCTGATAGCTCACAGATTGCCCCAAAGCCTTTACAAATTTCTTTGCCTTAGGTTCACACATGTACCCACTACTTTCTAATACTCATTCTTTACTGTAAAGCACTTCTGCTACTTTCAAGTGGCCCATGCAATCCTGTTGAAACATACCCTCTGGAGAATGTGCTGAGAAATCAGGGCTGCAGTACTCGCATTTTATACCTATCAAACTGTTACATGACAAATGTCTTCTAATTTACCAATTACTAGAAATTACACTTTACTTGAACCAAGATAAGGTAAAATGCATGTTAAAATGTTAACTTACTAGTGGTGAAACAGTATTGTCAGAACTGTTCCTGAAAGAAATACGTATAATGAAAGGAAATCATGCCTGGTTTTTTTGCCAAATCTTATACCAAGCCAAATCTCCTTCCCAGTAGTCCGATGACTTGTCTTAGATGTTTTTCTTACTCACTTTACCAGACATTCTGTTTTTGTGCAGATCCTGTTTTAGATTGCACTATTCAAAGATAATTTCTTGGGTCAACACACAATCTTATAATCAGTTTCTTYCAGGGATGATCCAGATATTCTGTTCTAATCCAAGTCTCCTCATCCTCCCTCCCCAAAAAAGGTTTATTTACCTTTAATTTTTCTTGGACAGTCCTGATAGTCTTCAAACTAAAGTCTGAACACACAGCACTCCAGATCTGGTCTCATCAGTGCTGAGTAGACAGGAAGGATCACACCCTCAACCTGCTGGCAACACTCTGCCTAACACAGCCCATCATGCTTTTGCTTTCCTTTCCACGAGGGTGCTTTGCTGGCTTATGGTCAGCTTGTTGTCCAGCAGGACCCCAAGGTCCTTCTGTTTTCCAGTTGGTTGGCCCCCAGTGTGCACTGGTGGCATTAAACAGCAGTATCGAAAGACTCAATTTCCGTTCTTTTTCAATAAGAAATTGGTAACGCCTATAGCAACTATTGGGTCATAGAAGTCTATGCTACCCCTGCATACCATTTCTACCTGAAAATATTAAAAAGATACATTAAAAACTCTGCTTTTCTTTGGAAATTTCTCTTCCTTCCCCTTTGAAAAAATTGTAAGTGAAAGTTTCTGACAAAGATCCTCTTGACTGTCACTCCTAAAAATGTGTCCAAAGAAGGGCAACAAAGATGGTGAAAGGACTAGCAGACATGACTTATGAGGAGCGGTTGAGGATATTAGGTTTGTTCAGCTTAGAGAAGAAGAGACTGAGGGGTCAGCTCACTGCTGTCTACAATTTCCTCATGAGGGAGAACAGAGAGAGAGGTGCTGATCTCTTCTCTCTGCTGTCCAGTGATAGGATGCAAGGAATGGCTTAAAGCTGCACCAGGGGAAATTCAGATTGGATTTTAGGAAAAAGTTCTTCACTGAGAGGGTGGTCAAGCACTGGAAAGCTCCTCAAGGAGTGGCCAAGGCCCCAAGCCTGTCAGTGTTCAAGAAGCTTTTGGGCAACACTCTYAGATATATGATTTAGCTTTTAGGTTTCCCTGTGTGGAGTTAGGAGTTAGACTTGATCCTTGTGGGTCCCTTCCAACTGAGGATATCCTATGATTCTTTGATTCTAATTCTATTTATGGAAAGGAAGCTTTTTTCTTTTTTCCCTATTTCAGTGATATMCTTAATAAATGGTGATTGTAATGTATCCTCTCAAAAATGAAGCCTAAATTCTCACCAAAGTGTCCCACCTGCCTAATTGAACTCCATTTTGATTAATCCCACAGAAAGGATCTGTGTTTTTGTGGAGCAGAGATGAAAAATTACCAAAGAAGAACACAGCAATGAAATTTAGGAATAAATTTTTGACCTAACACTCGTAGGGAAAAGTTTCCTGAATTCAAGCTATAATGTAATTGTTGCCGGCTTGAGTATTTTTGCTTTGCTTTTTTGATCTTATGGATACCAATATTGATGTTAACATACTTTAATGATGTTGCCCTCTGATGACAAAACTTCCTAAGTAGGTCTAATTATCTATTATATTTACTTGAACCTCAAATTTATTGATTTAATTTTAATTTTTACGTCAGTTTGATTACTGCACTGATCCACCAGTAATCTACGCAGTGAAAGGTTGTAAATTGCTTTACGAATGTACCTGTTTAAGGGAATATTTACTTGCTTATAATTTGTAATTATATCTATAAGTACTACTTACTTTGTCATATTGCAATATGGGTCATTAATTCTGATAGAGCAGATAATTTGGAAGTACTTATCAGTGCTTAAGACATTAGCCTTTCATAAAACAAATTGCTTTAAATTCCTTATAAACTACTTTGTACAACCATTCTCAGCAGTAAGTAATATGTACTTACTTTAATCATAATATTATTTTCAAGCTACTGAAACGTCACTATTTTTTGAGCTGTGAATTCACAAAATATTGCTTGTCCAAGTCATCCACATAGCTCATTTGCTAAAATGAGTTGTAAAGAATTCTGATAAAAATTACCTTCTTGAAATTATAAAGACTTTTTTTCTTTAAAAGACATTAATCTACTTGTACTTTAGAAAAATATGACTATCAACATCAGTGAAGGAAGTTCATAGCATAACCTGTTCCTACAATGGCCCAGAGATGGGAAAAACATGTCCTTATTTCATTCAGTGCTACAGATAAACTTACTGAATATTTTGAACGTATTCACTCTTTCCATCCTTTTACTCAAGAAAACAGCAAGAATAATTTACAAGGCACTTGTAAATTTAAGTAAAGTCTCCAACTGTCTTACCATGTGGCTGCTTCCTTTTAAATTAAAATATTTTTCTCTCTTTATATATAAATTTTTATTTCCTCACAGACAAATTATGAAGTTAAACTTTTACATTCACAAAGAGATAGGATAGCTGTGTTTGTATTTGAAGGATAAATACGCTCCAGTTTGTGGCATTTATTTTACAGCAGTATTCCTAACACTGGTGTTATCGCTACACTAGCTTGCACAGCATGTGACTAATAAGGAAATTTATTTTAAGACAGCAGTCCCCTCTGTGTGTATCTTTTCATAGACTGATGAATTCACAAGTACACACAGTAACAAACTGCAACAAACTGCAATTTAAAATCCCAACTCAAATCCAAAACCAAACAAAGAAACAACTCATGCATTTATTTTTAAATTTAAAAAAGGATGAAAATCTTCCACTGTCCATGACACAAATGTAAAACATTGTTGTAATTCTAAGGTTAATACAAATAGCTTCATTATGATCCTAATTAACAGGAAAATATTACTTTATGTGAGACTCTTAAAGATTTTTATTTTTGTGAAGTTATGATCTCCTCCCCTCCCAAGCAAACATTACTGAAGTTTGTTCAGTAATGGCTAAGGGAAGCCTTTGGATTCTACTGAGGTCCATAAAGAAATAACCTGGATTCTTGGTTCCCAAATGCAAAAAGCAAAATCTTGAATGCTGCCACTTCTTAATAACAAATAAAGCAGAGAGAGAKATCTTGAAAGAGGGTCTATGGAATCTGAGACTGCTCCTTTCTATGAAAGTTCTCCAAGTACTGATCTATAGCATAATATTCTTGTGCTTTCTCTATAGCCCAAACCCCCCTTAATTCTTGTGTGAAAAGCAGAAGGAATTCAATAAAAGCATTTCTCCAGTACCAGAATAACCTCTAATGTGCTAACTACTTCAATGCAGATGATTTACAGTAAAGGCCACAGAAAATAAAATATAATTTTAATTATCTTTTTATTGCTTTATTATTTTATATGTACATTATTTATATTTATTTTTATATTTAAAAATATAAGGAAATTAGAAACATTAATATCAATGTTTTTTAAAAAAAAGAATAGTGGCTATTTTCTAAAAATATCGTTTCTTGGGAAGTATAGAAATCTTTTACTTAAAGCCCCAAAGATTGCAGTGGATCTTTTCCTTTCCTTCAGCTAAGACTCTAATTTACAGAACTGAGAAAGTGGTATATACTTTTTTGCACTGCTTTCTTTCTCTCTGACTTTGATGTTGCCTCCACTTTCCATCTCAGATGTGTTCACATCCTTCACAGGATGAGTGCAGTACTGCRGAAGACCACTTCTATTGTGTCTGCTGTTACCTTATAGTCAACATTCTGCCACTGGTCACTCCTGAAATTAGTGAGCTATTTACATTCTATTTCTGCATTTTGAAGAGTTTTATTTGTGCTTTGCACCTCCTCTCCCCTGAAAACCTGTTAAATGACCACATGTAAACTATTATGCACAGCACTAAGAGAATTATAATGRTAAATAATGCTTGTAAATTAGTATATTTCTTCAGTAATCAATGTCTGCATTCCAAAGTAGTAACATTTTGGTTTTCCTGTATGATGAATTTATTGTAGTACTGACAAAGAAGCTTCCCTGTTGAGTACCYGCCATTCAGGGTTCTTCAGAGATCCTCAGTGCTAAACGTTATACAAGAGATCCTAAGTCATTTTTCTGCTAAACAAAGAGAAGCTTATATTATGGGAAAACAACCAAGTTAAGCATTATCAAAGATATTATATTTTAAATTATTATTTTAAATAGGCATTAAAAAGGAATGAATATAAAATTGTAATGTGTGGAAGGCGGAATAGGCCTCACTTAGGCTGTCTTATACATGCCTGCATAATTATGCACTAGACTTAGTTCACTCGAGCATAGAATAAGTTTAGATTCAATGAGCTGGAACATCCTGATTCAGGTAATGCTTGAACAAGTAGTTTTCCTACTAGAGCACAATAATGATGTTTTTTGGTTCTGACAGAAAAGTGGAAGAATTCCTACTGTACTGGTAATTGTTCAGTCCTCCAGCWGCTAGTCCATAATTTAACTTAAAAAGCGTCAGATAAACTGCATTGAAAAGCGGATTCAATTGCATGATAATTGTAGACATACGCAGACAGTTAGGGTGAGAACTACAGGAGTCCTAAAAAAAAMCAGATGAAAAAGATAACTAAGTGACCATGTCATTCAAAGAAAAAGAGCAAAGGTAAGGCAAAGAACAGTAGAGGAATTAGGATAGTAATGCATGGCATGACGTAAAACTATTTTTTCTCAAATAAATTTAAGCATTTGCTTAGACTTTGGCTGCTAATACCATAAAGCAGTTCACATAGAAATATCTCCAAACTGTTATAGACCTCTGTTGACTTAAGTCCACCACTGTGCAAGCAGAAGTTTCTGCTACATGCATCACAATGTCAAGACTGGAACTGTAATTTACAGACTTASAATTCTTGAGCAGCCTTAAGAAGACACAAACCAAAATAATGAAGACACAAACTAAAATAATGAACACTAGAAGAAAATGATGACTGAATTCTGTCTCAGCAGATCTAGGTTTATAATCAAGTTCACGTTAGACTCAGAAGTTARAGAAATCATACTTCAGTTCTGTCTCAGACTCTCCAAATAATAGTGCTGCCTGTACCTTGGCAAGCTATTTCTGCATCAATTAACTTCTTCCATTAAATTAAAACACCAAAGGGGACAACTTAGCTGATATAAAATCTAAGAACCAGAGTARCCTTTTCCCAGTGATTTATCTAGTACAATTAGAGTAAGCTGTTTGTGCTATAGCAAGCTCAAGCAAACAGCCATTACCAAAATTACAGCTCTGAAGTTTTCTTCCATTTGCCTAGCAGGCTTGCTGTTCCAAGAAAAACATGACAAAAAGAAACCCAAAGTATTTATTGAGGGAGTCAGAGAAAAAAGGGAATGTGTAAGTATGCAATGCAGTAGGAAACAGGAAGACTGAGAGGAAAATATAACAGAACTATGAATATAAAATAACTTCACAAAACAGGACTGAGAAATGTTATTGTAGATAAAATGTAATGGAACTGATACTTATAATTATGTCAGAGGTAGCACACTAAGAACAGGTCACATACTTCAAATGGCTCAAGACTGACAGGCTCAGTTGATGATAAATGTTTTGTAATTAAGTAAAAAGGCTAAATGTGTCTGAAATTCTATGCTGATTTTACTATCTCATTTAAAGGTTTATATTTTTATTTTTTAATATTACATCAGAAATTTCTTTGATGTTGAAAAAAGCTTGGTGAGTTAAATAAAATGACATAAACTTTTGCATGCCTACATTTTAAAAATACTGAATACTAAATCCATTAATACAAAAATTGCTAAAAAACCATGAGATGCCTGGATTTTTTTACTGCTAATGTTTGGCATTAAGGCTGTCTAGGCAACTAGCCAGAGCAGCTTCAATACACCTAGAGCATTTCAGTGATGTGACATTCTGAGCTTCTGCCTTCTACTTCCATCACCTATGTCTTCACACTCTCTTGTTGAAAGACATTCCCCTTTCAATGGAATAAATATATATTTCTTACAAATATATGAAAAAGTTAGAACATGAGCAAACTTCTATGTACCGTAATGGTTAAAGCAGTGTTGCGGGAGCAGAGACCTTGGTGTTTCGGTTATCATTCTTATTAATGTTCACTGTGAAGTACTTCATCACTGAAGCAAGATCAGGTATATCACAGTGGAACAGGTAAATAAATAAGTGCTCTAAATATGGAGAGRAAAAGTTTAAAAATCTAGTGTTTATGTTCCTTTTAGTTCTTCTTTCCTATTCTCTTCTCTTCCTATGTCCTCAATTCTTACCCTTCAATAAACACAAGTTTGAACTTGAAATTGCATTTTGGGTTTGATTAGATTGCCCAAATATAAGTATTCGCTACAAGTTTGTATTTGCCAGGAATTGCTACTAGCCTATTTTACCTGGCCCCATTTCTGGTAAAAAAAAAAATATCTGTAGCCTATGTCATATCTGTCAACTTTAAGTGGATGTCTGAACTACCCTTGGATACATTAAATGATATTAGGTAGATGTATTTAGGCAGCTGAAGAGTTTATTGATGAGAAAGAGAAGATTATGAAATGGGAAACATAGCAAAAGCAGGAAGTGGCTTATTCTCAGGTAGTCACTATTTCTACAGCAAAACACATCCTGAAATATGTTGTTTCTAGTGGTTCATAAGCTAGTTCTGTAGGCACATTGAAACACATCAGAATGCACATGCTCTAAGTACAGTATTACGAGACATTGGTTTGCTGTTTTGTATTAAGTAGTCATAAGAAAAAGGAAATAAGTTATTTCACAAGGCAGTAAGAAACAGAAACCTTTTCTGAGATAACAACTTTCCAGCAAATATAGTGCACCTAGAGTAGTATTGATCCAACCCAGCACATAAGAAAGGAAAAGGACCTGGGGGTGTTAATTGACAGCTGGCTGAATATAAGCTGGCAGTGTGCCCAGGTGGCCAAGAAGGCCAACAGTATCCTGGCTTGTATCAGAAATACTRTGGCCAGTAGGCGGAGGGAGGTGATCGTGCCCCTGTACTCGGCACTGGTGAGGCCGCACCTCGAATACTGYGTTCAGTTTTGGGCCCCTCACTACAAGAAGGACATTGAGGTGCTGGAGCGTGTCCAGAGAAGGGCAACGAGGCTGGTGAAGGGTCTGGAGAACAAGTCTTATGAGGAGYRGCTGAGGGARCTGGGKTTGTTTAGCCTGGAGAAGARGAGGCTGAGAGGAGACCTTATTGCTCTCTACAACTACCTGAAAGGAGGCTGTAGAGAGGCAGGTGTCGGTCTCTTCTCCCAAGTAACAAGCGATAAGACAAGASGAAATGGCCTGAAGTTGCATCAAGGTTTAGACTGGATATTATGAAAAGTTTATTGACTGAAAGGGTTATCAAATGTAGGAACAGGCTGCCCAGGGAAGTGGTTGAGTCACCATCCCTGGAGGTATTGAAAAGCCGTGTAGATGTGGTGCTTAGGGACATGGTTTAGTGGTGGACTTGTCAGTGTTAGATTTACGGTTGGACTTGATGATCTTAAAGGTCTTTTCCAACCTAAACGATTCTATGATTCTGTGGTTCTATATTTATGGCTTAATCAGCTGTTTCTTGCCAATAACACAATGGAAGGATAAGCCAATTGATAAGCCCAGTATTTGACTCATCTCTAATCARTTTAACTTGACAAAGAGTTGCACTTTAATGGCCAAGAACATTTGTTTTATATTTTACTTCACTTGACTTCAGTTCATCTATTATTTTATTTTATTACTAAGCAATTTTTATGTACAAACAGGTACACAAAATCCACCACTAGGTTTCAAGGAACTTTTCGGAGTCTTTAAAATGGCTTAAATTATTTTCAGTATCATTAAAAAGCTACTTATTAAGGAATGAAAATTTGGATCAGAAAGCATAATTCCAAAAAGAAATACACTATAAAGCAGTAATAACTTCTGTAGATATTATTAATGACATTGGGTTTATTCTTTACTTTTTTCACAATAAAAATCCATATATTCCTGTATTTACCAAATGAAAAAACAATTTTTCCATATAAAGTTCTTCCCACTTATAAGATTGCTTTTGTACAAAAATTAATTACTGTGGACTATTATTTTCTGTTGTAAAATTTATCTTAATTTAAGCAACATCCATGTTACAGGTTAAGGGAAAGACACAGCAGTCAAAACCACACCTAACTTCCTTTAAAGTGATTTCACGATTGTTAAAAAAGGGCACGAAGGTCAAAATAAAAAAACATCACTAGATATTTACTTCAACTTACATTTGAAATTAATGGAAACAGGAAAGGTAAATCATATATAGGCTGTAGAAGGCTAACAAATTTGAGTAACCAAAATATTATTAGTTTCTTTTATTCTTAACATATACAAATATGCCAGTAGACAGACAGATAGGATTCTACAGAGAAGATATTTAACACAGAAAATTAATTGTAAAAATACAAAATTTTCCTGAAAGCCACCTTGCCACTGGTAAGAATCAGCACTTTCCTGACAGTGTTTCAAGTGAGTCTACATTTGTTTTATATTCTAAATATAGGGGGAAAAACAAGAATCCTTGCCCAAATATTGGGAATATGTTAAAGGAAAACATGGCAGTAGGTAAAAACACTTGCTAGCTAAAGGAAATTGTGTTTTTATAAGCAACTCTTGTCAAGTGGTCAAGTAAGGGCTGCAGCTGTCTCTGTGCAAAATTAAGCCTCTCTACTAAGACACAACCTCCTGAAAGGCAGACTGAAAAACATGCCCTGGTAGAAGTTCACTATGGATGCTAAAGATCAGGAGAAAGAAAAAAAAAAAAGTAGTTCTGTATTGTGTAGTCCATCACTCTAGAGCACATACTCTGACAGAGGGTAACAGTGACTGATGGTCTTTGCTACTGTTCTCACCTTATGTTGGTAGTTATTCTGATAAAGAGTAAAAAGGTTATGCAAAAATATATATTTGACTGTAATACCTGGAAAATATGGATTTTCAGGAGTAAGTTGACTGCTTCTTTTTTTTTATTTTAAATTAGATAACCAACTAAATTAATGATTTGACTGATTTTTTTTTTTTTTTTCAGAAGAGAATTTAAAAGGAGCCCATGGAACTCTTGTTTTACAATAAAAATCCTTCTTAAAGAAGCAATAGTAATTTAGGTTGTTGCTAAGCAAAAAGGTAATGTATTGGTGTCACAAAGGGGCTTTCTGTTCTATCTTCATGATGCCTATTTTTAAAACGTCCATTTATTTTTACATTACATTTTTAAGTTATCCAATGAAGCCAAAGTCCTAATTCCAGACTCACTAAAGCACAGTATAGAAAAATTAAATAACAAGTCTACCTTGTGGAGCTAAAATGGATATAGTCAATAGGAATATTGGAGGAAAGGGTTATGTTAAAATTTTACCTTCAACAGGTCAGAGTGAAATCAGCTGACCTGTAATATGGTATAGGCTTTCAGTTAAGGCACTCTTCTGTATTACAGAAAGTAAGAATTTCTGTAGATTTAATAAAAAGAAATAAATTAATTTCATTATTTTTCTGTCCTGCATTTCTCAAGGGTGAATACTATACATATATATAAAAATATATATATCAGAGCAGTTTTCACCACCTTTTCCCAATACTTTCTTTAAGGCTTAATAAGGTAGGTATCCTCTGAGAATGTTTATTGGATCACACATCGGGTAGAAATAAGCATGGATCTTTCATGCATTTAATTGTATGCTTAGTTATCCCAAATAGTGTATTGAAAACATGTGGCAAGGTGCGGGCAGCCGGGGCTGCAGGGCGGCCTCTGTCAGGAGGGGCCGGGGCTGCCCTGTGCCAGACACAGCCGGTTCCAGCTGGTTCCAGCTGGCCCTAACGGACACATCACAGGGCAGAGGTGAACCCGTCACCCAAGATGGTGGCACCTCTGTGATAACATATTTAAGAAAGGACAGAAAACACCGGACAGAGAGAGGAAGAAACAAAAAGAGTGAGGAACAGCAGAGGGAACAGCAAGGTAGGATGTCAAGGCCATCAGACATTATCATTGAAACTTTCAGTTGATTTTGTCCCACTGTAAATTATAGCTAACTTTTAGGACTGTTTTGCTGACTGCATGTTCACACTCTGAGCTGCCGTAACAGTCAGGGTCAAGACTACATTATATAATAGTGTAAGGTCATTTACTCTTAAGAAATTGTACAAGCTCCAGCAGAGGAAAATGAGCAAAATGTCACATCGGTCATTCTCCTACACCATCAAAATTAGCTATCTGCATCAATGCCAAATGCATCATATATTTCAATTACACTTATAGCTGTTCTGTCGCATGTCAAGGATACAAATATCCTTACTTCTGGATTGTGTTTTGCTATTTCTTAAGTTATCTGCCTATACCTGAAACTGCAAGGTCAGAACTGCAGTGACAGGTAAAACTGTTTATGTGCCATATTAATTAAACTTTTCAGCTGAATTGCCATTAGTTCTGTATGACATCATAGCACATTCATCATTATTCATTTGCCTTTTACACTTCTGGCAAGATAAAGCAAGCTTAAATCAAAAGCTAACAGCAATGAGATGAAGTGAATCTATGATACAGTTTATTAGATCGCTTAAAATCATGTGGTGTTTTTTGATTCTGCCTAAGCTTTATAGGAGACAACATTGTTATAAGATTTTGTTTCTCTTCCTTTCAAGAAYGAAAGCAAAGGTCTTGAAAGAAAATGAACAGAAATAACTAAGTTTAAGGGATCCATTCATACAGCTTGTAAATTATCTGTATTACAATAGCCTTGAGTCTCATGATATACATACCAGACATTACAAATTTATAATTGGCTATGAAAAAGCTATTGGAACTGAATTCTGAATGTCCTGACCAGAGAACTATTCTGTAAAAAAAAGTGGTTCTTCATTTACTTTTACTTCATTTATTTGATTTTTCTTATTTTATACAGATCACCAAGGCCTCACTTCAGCAGAGAAAGAAACATTTAGGTACCCATCAAACTGGCTAATCTAGTGATGATTTGCTTCTAAAACTCCTCAGTGCTGGTGGAAAGTATAGAACAGTAATAATTTTAAAAGGGACAGCTGGATTTTAGCTCTGCCATGGAACCATGGAATTGGTTAAACCTTATACTTTCTACATATTCCATTGCCCTCTAAGCCACTCTTTGGGAGTGCAAGTTAATATGACAAGTAAATAGTTGAACTTAAATATTAAAAAAAGGTTTTAAAAACATATTTTAATTATTAAAAATAGATATCTGCCTGTCAGCAACAAAAACCTTTTACAAGTCTTAGATATTTCTGTCTAACAAGGAATTTATAATCACCTCTGGCACTAATGGCTGAGTCACATAACATGTAAAAAACTCTGATCTCTACTATAACTGTTTGATATTTCATATCCTGTTCTACAGGAATACATTTTAATGTGTGAAGCACTTCCTTTAATTGAAAATCTTTATTTGACTCAACAGCAGCTATTATTCATCTTTCCATCTTCACAGAAATGCAAAGCTATTTACTTCTTTGCCACGTTACCAAACAATACTGCTGTTCACATCAGTGAAGATTTCATTTTCTATATTTGCTTTTGGCAACTAAAACTTCTGTTCCTTTTTTGTTCTCATGCTCCATGATACTGCTTATCTTGCACCATAATACTTTGAAAATAATTTAATGACCCAGCAATTATATAGCTTTGACGTGCCATTAAATCCTGAATATAATTGTCTAAAGTCAGCAACAAATATTATGTTTGAACAAGCTTCCAGAATCTTAGCTGGACGGCCATGTTTTGAGTTGTAGAAATACAAAACTTCATATACTGAAGTATGGAAGCATGTATTTGGATGATGTTCTATCCCTTTCATCTAGGGAAGAACGGAACTAAGAAATTAATTTAATCTCCAGCATTTTAATTTTTTTCTCACCTGAAATAATATTTTATTTAATTTTATAAAAGTAATAAAAATGAGTGCCTTCCCCATGTGTTTAGTGCCTTTGACATTACTTAAAAACCAAAATGTAGATGAAAATACATCAATAATAACTCCTAGACAAGTTGTCTTGTTTAGCCAGAAGACTGCCAAATTCTGTACTAACTTCCATTTTCACATTTATTTGTTTATAGTACAACATTTTAATATTAAGGGAGTAACAGATAAAAGCAGCATTCTACTATTTCAGGACTACACCACTTGTGGGACACAGCTTAAAATGTCTATTAGGTAACTTTGCTTTTGTGGGTATGACCTTTATATGACTTTCTATACAGAAATGCATATTATCAGTTCTGCATTTTAGTAGCAAGATCTCCAAACAGTTGCCAAAAACTGATTACTTACATTAAACCTTTTTAAATGAAACTCATTTTGCTAGATGTATTTAAATATTCTTTTTGATATTTGATAACCGAATCATTCATCTTCTCACCATTTCTAATTTGCAAGCCCTAACAAACCTCACTGTGAGAGAGGAATTCTCAGATTTTATGCCCTGTTGGGTAACGTGGAAAATCAGATGCAGTGAGGAAATGGACAGGTTTGTTTCCAAATATTTGATACAAATCCAAAAYCCCTCAAGCCTGAATCTATTTGGCAGGACAAACAATAGGAGAATAACATTGCCAAGACCCTGCTGTCTATTCCTCTGTGTGCTTGATTATTTTTGGTTGTTGACTGCTGTTGGGATTTTTGTTATTTGATTTTTTTCTAGAGCGAATTTTCTAGAGCAAATTCACCAAAACAACTGCTTAAGCTGTCAGTTCATTTTCCAGAAAGCTGTGGATTTCTAATACTTAAGTCATATTAAGAAAAAACATCAGTAATGTCCAATTTAGCAATTTCAAGAGTTATTTTCTTAATCCATGTGAAAATGTTACTAAAAAGAAAAAAAAAAAAAAACAACAAAATCTATGATCATTTTTCTCCTGGAGTCTTTCAGTGTGGAAGTGGAGCCTCACATAATCAGGCATCCATGAATTCTGTTCAGCTGGACTGCAACCTTTGGCTTCCCTTCAGGACCTGTTGTCAGATGGACTAACAGAAATGGCCATAGAAGAAAATCTTTTATTATTAAGTGACCAGAACTTAATACTTAGGACAAACAATTCAGATTAGACTATAATGGCACATACCGTTGTAGTTCCTGTGAGTCTTTGTAACAGAAATGTTGGACTCTGAACATCTCCATTTGGGAAAAAATGCCTCATTAATTCTACTGAGACCCTATTTCTTTGTGAATACAAACCCACTTTCAGCACTGGTTCAGCTCTGTCTCTTTTTTCATATTCTGAACAGTCTGAACAAGAGTTGATCCTTGCTACTATGGTTGTCTCGTTTGGTATTTTGGTCTCTTATGAATGCTAATTTTACCTGGAAAATAAAATATCAGGTGCTCAGGTTGACACTATTAGCATAGGATTTACTTTCAGATCTTCAGAGCAGTCTTTAGAATTAGGAGCATTTTTTCTGCATACAGACACTGGTTCAATTTCTTTCTTTTTTTTTTCCTGTTAAGATACTCTTGATGTTGATATCTACAATGAGAGAAGCTGAAAAGAAGAGAAGGCACAAAGGCTGATTGCAATGACATCTGTGAAGAAAAGTAACAGCAACAACTCTGACATCCAAGTGGCCAATAAACTTTAGAACAGAAACATGAAGCTACATGAGGTTCTCAGAACACCAACTGCTCAGGAAAATTTTGAAAGGACCCACAAAGYAAGCACTACTTGAACATCTGGTAAGTCTTACATTCTGGGGAACTTCTGGACCTGTTGCCAGCCATCCCAAATGAGAATGATGAGTTAGATACAGTACCATTTGTTTATCTCCCTTCATATTAAATGGGGAGAAAATCATAGAATCATAGAATCATGAAGGTTGGAAAAGACCTCTAAGATCATCAAGTCCAATCGTTAACCCCACACCACCATGCCCACTAAACCATGTCCCGAAGTGCCACGTCTACAAGTTTTTTGGACACCTCCAGTGATGGTGACTCCACCACTTCCCTGGGCAGCCTGTTCCAATGCCTGACTACCCTTTCAGTGAAGAAATTTTTCCTAATATCCAATCTAAACCTACCCTGGCGCAACTTGAGGCCATTTCCTCTCGTCCTATCACTTGTTACTTGGGAGMAGAGACCAACACCCACCTCGCTACAACCTCCTCTCAGGTAGTTGTAGGTCTCCCCTGAGCCTCCTTTTCTCCAGGCTAAACAAYCCCAGTTCCCTCAGCCGCTCCTCAGAAGACTTGTTCTCCAGACCCTTCACCAGCCTCGTTGCCCTTCTCTGGACACACTCCAGCACCTCAATGTCCTTCTTGTAGTGARGGGCCCAAAACTGAACACAGTATTCGAGGTGCGGCCTCACCAGKGCCGAGTACAGGGGCACGATCACCTCCCTACTCCTGCTGGCCACACTATTTCTGACACAGGCCAGGATACTGTTGGCCTTCTTGGCCACCTGGGCACACTGCCGGCTCATGTTCAGCCGGCTGTTGACCAGCACCCCCGGGTCCTTTCTCGCCGGGCAGCTTTCCAGCCCCTCTTCCCCAAGCCTGTAGCGTTGYCTGGGGTTGTTGTGACCCAAGTGCAGGACACGGCACTTGGCCTCGTTAAACCTCATACAATTGGCCTYAGCCCATCGATCCAGCCTGTCCAGATCCCTCTGCAGAGCCTTCCTACCCTCAGGCAGATCAACACTGTTGCCCAACTTGGTGTTGTCTGGAAACTTACTGAGGGAGCACTCAACYCCCTCATCCAGATCATTGATAAAGAGGTTAAACCAGACCGGCCCCAAAACTGAGCCCTGGGGAACACCGCTCATGACTGGCCACCAACTGGATTCAACTCCGTTCACCACAACTCTCTSGGCTCTGCTCTCCAGCCAGTTTTTTTACCCAGCGAAGAGTACACCCATCTAAGCCATGAGCCACCAGCTTCTCCAGAAGAATGCTGTGGGAGACAGTGTCAAAGRCTTTACTAAAGTCCACGTAGACCACATCCACCTCATGAGCCTTCCCCTCATCCACTAGGAGGGTCACCTGGTCATAGAAGGAGATCAGGTTGGTCAAGCAGGACCTGCCTTTCATGAACCCGTGCTGGCTGGGCCCAATCCCCTGCTTGTCCTGCACGTGCCTTGTGAGMGCCCTCAAGATGAACCGCTCCATAATCTTCCCCAGTACCAAGGTCAGGCTGACAGGCTTGTAGCTACCTGGATCCTCCTTCTGGCCCTTCTTGTAGATGGGTGTCACACTGGCAAGCCTCCAGTCATCCGGGACCTCCCCTGTTTAGTTATTCCAAACAGTTTTCAAAATAAGATTTGTCTCCTAGCGAAATGTGTAAATCTCTTAATGTTTTAAAATTTTCCTTTTGCAGGGGAAAAAAAAAAGAGGCCACCACTTATTTTATGTAAAACAACACAGAATATTTCTCCTTAAATCTAACTGCAATTCTTTTACTTTCTTGAAATTAAAGATTTCCTGCTGCTTATAAAATGAGAATGTAGCAATCAGCTAAATTCAATACTCCCAGTCACATCTCTTAGACTTGTCTTTATGCTGTGCACAGCATTCTAATTTTATCAACAGAAACATAAGCATGTTGGCAATGTKTTCTGAAGTAAACAGTTCTGCATGTGCATTTAACATTGTGGCGGGTGAAACCCAAATTTCATTGTTTGGTAGATCATAAACAGGAAATCATAACCTCTATAATAAAGATACAGTATTCTAATTTATGCCATTTACCTTGCTAAATAAGATTAGTAGGTGATACTACAACACTGTGTTTTTAAAACTATTTAGAAATGACATAACRTTGACATAAAAAGATTTTCTCTAATATAAAACCTTTACTTTTAAGTCTATGAATTCTTTTTCCCATTTCTTTTAGGGACTGTTTTTTTTGAGGGATTGCTAGCTATGGCAGCTGTRTATGTGCAYGTGCATGTGTGTGTGTGTACGTGTAGAAAAACAGGACCAATTTGTGGAGCTATTTAATCTTCTGAGTGGGAATAATTACAGATGGATACTGAAAACTATTATAAAACTAAGGTTCTGTTAAGTCTTTAGATAGTAGCTGAAGTGGTACAAATAGGAAGCAGATAAAAAAGTAGCTGAAACAAAAATAAGCTCATTTATTTAAATTATCTCTTCATGCTGATTTTTGACATTTTAATTTCTAGATTGCACGAACTCGTACATTCAAGGCATTTCATGATACAGGCATTTCATGATACAGGCATAGAAACAAATGTTGTGCTGAAACAGGAGTAATCCAAACCAGTACTTTTGTAGCTGTTAAAAATGTATTAATTTATAAAATACTACATCCACAAATGTACAAAGACACAGGAACACTGCCGTGGTTTAAGTCCAGCCGTCAACTAAGCACCACACAGCCGCTCACTCACTCTCCCCCGAGTGGGACGGGGGAGAGAATCGGAAGGGTAAAAGTGAGAAAACTCGTGGGTTGAGATAAAAACAGTTTAATAGGGAAAGCAAAAGCCACACACACAAGCAAAGCAAAACAAGGAATTCATTCACTACTTCCCATGGGCAGGCAGGTGTTCAGCCATCTCCAGGAAAGCAGGGCTTCATCACACGTAACGGTTACTTGGGAAGACAAAGGCCATCACTCCGAACGTCTCCCACTTCCTTCTTCTTCCCCCAGCCTTATATGCTGAGCATGATGTCATAAGGTATGGAATACCCCATTGGCCAGCTGGCCTAGCTGTCCCGGCTATGCTCCCTCCCAGCTTCTTGTGCACCTTACAGAGCATGTGAGCWGAAAAGTCCTTGAGAAGTAGACTACCTAGCAACAACTAAAAACATTAGTGTGTTATCAACATTCTTCTTATACTAAATCCAAAACACAGCACTATACCAACTACTAGAAAGAAAATTAATTCTATCCCAGCCAAAACCAGGACAAACACCCTGAATAAAGCACTTAAATGGAAGCCATTTGTATTATGAATAAAGATATATCACTTTTTCTYTCCCCTTTCATATGTAAAGAGCCCATAGAAGGCTTGCTTCATTTTGATGGGGGATTGCCTCCCCGCAGACACTGTTCTGAAAAACACAGAGGTATTTTAGAGAAATAAAAGTGGAGGAACAGAAGAACAGGGATGCAATCTACAGTTATGTAGAAATTCCCTGTAGACCAGATTCATAATCCCTCAGGCTGCTTTAGCTGTAAGAGAGTGCCCTATATACTCTGCAATCTTGAAGCCATCTACCTTTAACATTGGCTGCGGTCCTCCTTCTTCTGTGATATGAGATCTGCTACATGTTTCAGTAGCAGCATTTTTATCTTATTTCAGTTTTCTTTGGGTGGAATTGCAGCTGGAAAAGTGAATGCTTGCAACCTAAAGCAAGTGAACAAAGGTTGAACACCTCTTTCAGTGGATGCCAGTCTATTGCAAGGGCCAGTGAATAAYAGGTTATAATTTGCATCTATAGCATGACTATGTTTTAGTCCTTCACAGTCTTTTGAAATGACCTGGACTTAGAATAAAAATTGATTGTTGGAAAGTTTTCAATTCATCAAATCTATCATACAAAGTTAACCCTAATAAGTAACCCTTTAGAAAGGCATCAGTACTGATACACAGAAATAAAACTGATAACCCGAGAAGCAGCTTAAAATGACAATTTTGACTTTCAAATGCTTAGACAGATGCTAAGACCAATGTTAAGACAGATGCTGAGATTCCTCGTTCTTTAAGGCAACACGCATTTATAGGTTGCTTAAAATGGCACAAACCTTTTTCAGACTGAGGTCAATACAGTTGATGGAAATAATGTTCTTAATTGATCCATATTTTGAGAGTGAGGAGAATGTCTGTTATCACCAAACAGGGCTTTAAGCAGATTAAGAAAAGCAATAAAACAGGACCCCAAACCACTCACATTATCACACGTTTACCCACAATTTGTTAGTTCATTAAACTTACTTAAACTAAATTAAGATGTTAGATTCCATATGGAGCTGAGAGGCTTGACAAATCACTGAAGAAAATATAGCCAATAGCAATTAATTGAGAAAGACATTCAAGTAAGGAGAAAAAAATAAATGGGTTATGTTTGTTTTTCAATGTAGCTAGCTGTATCTTGCTTCTGTCATTTTAGACCCAGGAGAACCAGAATGGCCTCCACTGATCTAAAACTGTAAGACTTACTGAATTCTTCAAGTTCCTTTTGAACTAATATATGCTTTTCTTTTTATCTCTCCTTGTAATTCCCTGCCTCAGAGAAACCTATTTAACTGGAGACTAGAGACAGTGCCCTGACTAGTTATAGGTCAAAACACTAATAAATAGTTTAAAAGTGGCTTTTAGATAGCTTTTAAATTGTCACTATTAGTACCAGCTAATTCCACAAAGATATATGACAAAATATTTAGACAGTGCATTTCCTTTGTCTTTCCCTTTCCCTAGAAATTTCAGTTATAAATACCAAAATTTCATTTCAAAATTTGCAGCAATGATTCTGTCTACATTAAAACCAGAACCATGTTCTAAGGCATGGTTCAAGATAAGTTCCTACTTATTGAAACTGAAGTTTGAGTGGTCTTTGAAGCAAGGTATAAACCATATGTTCCACTACTTTTCTCAATTCAGTAAGGTCAATGTAAATACTTAGAAAATAAAAATTTTAGTGTCTTACACTACTAGAAGAGATTCATTACACAAATTGCAAGGCAGCGGAAAAAAACTTTGTGGAGCAACTAGCATTTTTTGAACACTATTTTCATTAGCCACAGTTGTTCAATGAAGTCATGTGTTTAATTTTTTTTTCATAGGTTTTGTGCTGGTTTTTTTCATCATTTACATTTTGACTGAATTGCCTGAAAAGGAAAACTTCATTTTTTTACAGTACCTGCAGAAGTTGCATGAAGATTTCAGTAGTAAAATGCTTACAATATTTTAGCTTTTTACATGTAATTCTTTAAGATTTCAGTGCTTTATATTGCATTTTTCATTGCCAGCAGCAATCTAAAATACCTGTCCTTTCTTATCACTGGTCATTTAGAGGCAAACAGAATAGTTTCTTCTAAAGACTCCCTTAAATTATGAATCAGAAGGCTTTTTTACTTGCAGTAGATTTTTAGATGAGTAGGTCAGATGGCAGATATATTTAAATTTGAGGTACAGATCTTACAGTCACACTGTTTACAGAAACAGCTGCCTAAAAAGATAGTTAGCTGGGAGAGGAGGACTGAAAGATGCATATTATTAAACTGTGTTGCTATTGAAGTCAATAATTATTTTACCATTAAACCAATGCAGATTATGAGCAATGCAGACTCATTAGTCAGCATTTATTAGTGTGAGTTTTATTTTCTAAAGTTATATAGACTATAGAAAGTAAAGAAATTAGTCTAATATGCCCATGTGAATATAGTAACTCTAAATTCTTAGACTAGAGACAAGGCCAGCAAARCCAAGTTATAAATTTAGTTCTCTCTTAACTAATTTTAAGCTAAAATCTACAAAAATCACCTGAATTTTAGTAAAGTTAATGAATTTCATGTGATTACAGGTCCATACATATAGATTTTTTTACAGAAAGAAAGCTTAGAAATTTGCGTGGAATATACAAGTTGCCTTAATATTTGCGCTTTTCAGATCAACAAAAGTATTTCTGCACATCATATATGGGAGCAGAGTGTCAGCATTCACCATTTTAAGAAAGAATATTCAAACTTCATACGTATGCTGCAGCTGCGTAGCTTAAGCAAGATTCTTAAATTAGGGGTGAAGATAAATGAATATTCTTTCATATATACATATATATAATATTTCACAGAACTCTCTAAATATAAATTAGGAGCACATACCTGCCAAGGAACAAATGGAAAATACACATGTATTAGTGAATTTTATTTTTGTGAATTCATCAGAACGAGTTAGAAACAGACAAAATGTATGACAAATCACAGTATTCTATGGAACTATTGGCTAAAAAGACTTTTTTCCCCCTCTATTTATTTGTATATGCTCTCACTTTTCTAATACATCTAGTGTGATTTCATTGCCTCTGTATTTGAGTTTTGTAATAAAAATATTTTACCTTCCATATAACAAAAAAATTCACTGGCAGTATCAGAGACCTATAATAGAATCAATTGCGAAAGAAATGTAGAGATTCCGTATACACAAATAAGTCCTTTCAGTAGTCTTTTGATTCTGATCTACACTATTTTTGGAGAGAAGAGAATATTTACAAAGAGTAGTGCAAGAATTCAAATTTTTACAGTTACTGAACGTGAAGAAAGTCTTGGCTTTTCATTGCATTTGTCAGATGTGGCAACTGAATGAAGCTCACAAAATATTAAAGCATTATAGTACCTAAAGAAGCCTGCCCTTAAAAAAAAAAACAAAAACAAAAAAAAACAAAAACAAAAAAACCACAACACCCAACCAAAATAACCCATCCCAAAACCATCAACCCCATGTACTCAGCTATGCAGTATGAAAAGTAAAACTAACTGAACTCATTAATTGAAATAATTACTCATTCTCACCCTCCTCTCAGACAGTTGATTGAATTTGAACCAGATGTTTCTGCCAGCACCTTCGATCTTGGTAGGAGGAAGTCATTTGACCAAGACTTTTTGAAGTTGTCTTATTAAGCATCTTCAATGAATGTGCTATGTTATTTGCTCCAGGATGATTCAGAACCTAACTTTTCAGACTGTTACTTATTATTTAGTAAGCAATAGTAACAAAATAATGATTTATAAGTGACATGAAAATGTGCAGTATTAATCTTTGCAAAGTACTTTGAGAGAATGGATATGAAAGGCTCTATGGAAATAGAAGTACTAATTGATCTTAATGGATTCTCACAGAAAAGAGAGACAGCATGTACTGTAATTCAACAAATTACCTGCTGTTTTGAAGTCTGTGTTGTGCTGGAGTAGATGGATAAGCCTTTAGTGAAAAGTGAGTTAAATATCATTTCTTGATTAACAATCAAGAGAGAGTATGACTTTTTTCCAGAGGAATGTCTGCAGTGACAAGGCTACAGTCTTTCTGATCTTCATAGAAATTATTGTCAGAGTACAGCAGGCACACCTATACACCCGATTTAAGAATATCACAGAAAACTATAGTTACTGAAGAGATATGGTGAAATGATTTTATATTTTGGGGAAGACATTCATCCAATAAACATGATAAAAAATGTTATATTGAAAAACTTTTCTGAAGTGTTTATAATCTTGGCTAGGATATACTTTCTCAAACTATGATGTGCCTCTCCCCTTGAAAGGAGTGCTTGAATACATTAGAGACAGGCTTTTCAGTTTTCTATATCCTGCTACAGTACTCCAAATGGCCATTTCACTTACTCTATCCAAATTCCTTTCCACATATTCAAAATAGGCTTTAAAAAATGGGAAAGGCAAATCTTCAGTCTCACAGAGCAGCAAAAAAGTATAAGCACTTTTCCCACTTGTCGCCTAGAGGCTGCTGCACCCTCTACTGGTAGGAAATGTCAACACTTAGTTATCTTCAATGAGATAATTTAGATTTTAAAAAGCTGTTTCCTAAAGAAAGAGATGTTTATTGTCTGGAGGCAGGATAGTTACCATTGTTGGTCTGTGAACTCAAGAAATTTATTCTATATTGTTTTACATTTATTTGTATTTGGAAGGTGCTGTGTTTGGTTTTCTTTCCCCTATATGCAATACAACTTCTTCATTGAGTAAATTTTTTTTTTTTGAGTACATTTCTAAAGGAGATGTCACTCCTAAGACACAGAAAACTCCATGTTACAATAAATAAAACAGGCGAATACCAAAATATTCAAACTATCTTTGTGTAACATGAAAAATCGGCTTCTCTTCTGGATTTTATTTTGGAATAAATCTTTAAATGATTAGGTGGAAGCCACTGAGGAAGTAAAATGGAGTATTTTCTCCCTACTTGAAACCTAATTGGTTTAATACTTAGTGAAGCGTACAAATTGGATCTGCAGCTGTGTAGTTACCCTTACCTGAGTTTCAAAGTTATGGCCAAGATTTGAATTTAGCATAAAAAGACGACACACATAGTTGTACAGAGAATTGTTTGGTGTCCCCTGACCATCCCATACAGCAGTAGGTAATTAATATTCTATTAATTTTGTAAAGTAGCTCATAATTAGAAGATTCTTTCAGACTGCACCTGGGAACTTGACTTAGTCATAAAACTGTGGAATTTAAAGTCAAGATATGAATGAACAATTTATCACTAAAGGATTTAGCCATGAGGTCACAGCTCTCAATCTTACTTGACAACAAGTAAAAGTAATTTTCAATGACTGAGCAGAATATTTATTAGATAATATGGGTGTACCTYCCCATCAGTTACAAATGATACCCCTTTCTCTTTTATCATGCTTAGCTTTCCGCTGCCATTCTGGGTCCTACAGTTCAGCTGGGGAGAGTGTAGAAAGATCATCAATACCCTAAATCCTTTTCCAGGAGGACTACGGATGGTTTCTTTTCCCTCACTCTTAGGTCCATTTGCAGCACATTATCAAACATACAGAAATGACTCTACACCTTGTACTTTCTTCACTGGTTCACAGTTCCATGCAAATTTACCATATATCATGTGTTTTTACACATGTTGGATACTTGTTCTTTAAAAACCAGTAAGTGACCTTTGGTTAGTTGTTTACAACTCCAGGAACTCCAGTATTATCTTGTGCCTGTACTTTCAAGGCTTCTGCTGTTACACTATGCTGCATATTATTCAAGGGTCATAGGTAGTTCATTCCGTACAGAAGAAACACTTGTTGCTACTATCTGTTGGTTAAAAAATATTAACAGTAATAAGCACTGTGCAAAAATTGTACAACAGCTAAAAGTAAATAACAGTCATCTGGTCCCTAGATAATTTTTGTTACAGCTAAATAAGACAAAACACAGCTCCAAACAGGCCAAGGCAAGTTCTAAAAAAGACTGACAAGCCTTGTGGCCTCTGTTGTTAGCTTAACGCAGTACTACATTTACTGGGTTGCTAGGCTAAATATGACTATGGACATATGAGCTATTTTATTTTTACTGTTTTTAAAGTAATATTTCCACATTCAACACGCTGATATCCAAGGACATTTTAAGAGCAAAGAGGAAACAGAACTATGAGCACAGATGGTCTTACCAGGTGTCAGGATAATTTTTCTCAAGGACCAAACACTTAACCTGAAAGAAGAGAATCTCTTCTGAGTGGCAAGTAACAACCACTACCCTGCTGTTTCACAAAACGTTTTCATCTGATGACTTACARAACACAAAAAATTTTGTTTTTTAGTTTCTCTCTGCATTTATGGTTCTTCTAAGACTTTATTTGTGGGAAAAAAAGTAGTTATTTGTTCCTTCTGTAAACAAAAGCTTTAGGAACATCAGTGTTGTATATATTCTAAAGGTCTGATCAACTAAAAGAAGGAATAAAATCTGGACTTCAGGAAACCTAATGTTTGTGACACTCCTAGTTTTTGTAGAATTAAATTAAAATTTTGCCTCTTTGCTCTGTTTGTGGATTAAATGTCTTCCCTTCAAATGACAGAGCTCTTTTTTTTTTTTTTTCCAAGTAATGTAGCAATCCTGCCTTTACACAAATAAGGTATTTCATGTCAGTTTAGAATGCGCCTGCCAGCTAACAAGAACACTTGAGACAAAACATAACTTAGACACTAAGACACTAATTCCCTTCTAGTGACGGCCATTTGCCTCGGAATGAGTTGTCTCCTTTCCTATCACATTTGCAGAACCACAAATTGGTTACCTTATTGGCCACATAAGGTAAGTAATTAAATGTCCATCCAATGAAGCAGAAAGCAGCTAGCTTCACAATCAAGCAACATCTGATAATAACAACAAAAGCATTTCATTATTAGAGGCTACTTTATTTGATTTCAAGGTAGTTCTATCTGTTTTCTGCTCATGACTTAGACCTGATCTTAGACCTGATCTAATTTTGGTTTGACTAATATGAGAAATTTCCAGTTTCAATTACCCTTTAAAACCATAATGAGACAAAGATTTCCTAACTCTTCTAAGAGCACATTTGGTACCAAAATACCCTTATCCTTCTTCTCACTGCTCTTCACTGGGAATTTACCATTGAATCTTATGATAAAAGAATTATGTTCTGGGGAAAATAAGGTAAATTCTCAAATGAAAATGAGGAAGGCCAGCTGAAAAAGTAATGACACGTAACAGTTATAAGCAATTTGAGAAACTGGTCATAAAACATAGATATCATCTTTCCATGACATAAGACTACAGATTTATCAATAATATGCACATTATCATTATTGTAATTGTAACTATTACAAATCTGGCTAGTTTAATGGTACAGATTTTCTGGTATCAAGCCATGATTTTAAACAACTTCATGGCATAGGAAAAATAAACCTTAGGGATATGATTTTTCAGTAGGAGGTGCAGTTTAATGCAGTTTTATGTGTGTTCAGATTGGCTGATTTGCCACAAGCTTTAACTGTAGGCAGAGCTAGCATACATCTGTTCCTTATTGTGTGATTACTCTGGTAGCTCTTCCCTATTCATTTAGAAATCTGTCAAAGGCAAATCCCTGATTTATAATACAATCAACTTCTCTGAGGATCACCTGCGTATGAGAAGAGATGTTATATCAAATCCTCTGGATTTCTAAAAATGCCATTTAATTTCCTCAGTTTTAAATCTAGATTGCCTAAAAAATATGAATTAAATAGTATGCTTCACGGAGAAAAAATACAAAGAACCTTTCTTCTACTATAAATCTGTATTTCAATTAAAGGTATTCTGATAATTCAGGAGATAACACTTTAAAACTGACAGTACCTCCAAACTCAATTTACAAAACTTTCCCTTGTCTGTTTCAAAATTTGTAATTGTCAATCCTTTATTAAAAAATAAACATATCTAGCTTGAAGCCTACCTAGATCGTTCTCATTAGACTTTGTAAAGTTTTCCTATGTACACAAAGAAGCACAAGTGTAGAGTTTATGTTTTACATAATACCCAACTGGAGAGAAGGAATAAATTTGTTCAGTTCCTGATAAAGAAAAATAACATTAGCAGCTAGCCAAAGCAGCTTTTAAGAGTGGTATTGCTGAAGAACACACATTGCAGAAGAGGGAATGAGTGAAGASATAAGTAGATTGATAATTACAGTGTACTTAAACATATCCTACACTTAATACCTCAAACCACAGGAGAATAAAAGGAAGAAATTTTTCCAAAGGACTGTTTTCCATATAAAAAATAACAGAATATCAAAAGTAGAACATTGATCAGAATCATACTAATTGTGAAAAAATACATATGTATTGTGGAAAGAATTGAAAGCAGTTAAAAAAATTAAGTGCTTAATTTTGTCATATTAAAATATATTTAATTTCCTTAGAAATACTCTCATTTTGAAGTCTACTTTCTCATATAGAATAGTTTGAAATGTGAAGAAATGGGTAGGGGTATACCTATTTTTTATTGATTTTGTAATCAGATACCTCTGGCTTCTTGAATATCACATGTAATTAATTTTACTAATTGGTTACATTCCTCAAATGGCAGGTGATTGTTTACTCAATTTGTGTCTGCATGCTTTTCAGAGGTAATTGTGTCCTGTTTTGTTGAGGACGGTGGAAAGCAATTTCTCAGTCTAACCAGAGGAAAATGAAAAGCACGCTTCTGCATGACTTCATAAATAAACCTAATGTTCATATGTGATGACTGTGCTTATATTCAGCATTATTTTATTTTTTCAGCTATCCAAGCAATTTAATTATTAACAATGTATTTATATTTGCAAGCTAAAATCTTTAGAGAATTTGAAGGTGGATGCTTAAAATGCTATCACCATCAGTTCTACAAGGAAGCAGGGACACTGAGTGTTTTCATCATGCTTTCAATGTTGGAATGAGAGTACGATAATAAAGTGTGTTGAGTTTCTTAGCCCTACTGGAAGAAAAATTTTGAGCTGGATAAATTAAACATTGTGGATAAAATAATTTCAATGTTCTGTTTTTCAGTTGCATCAGTGTTCAACTGTTTACTTTGTTTTTAAAAAAGAGGTAGATTACTATTACATGATAAAATTTGAGAAAGTGATCGCTGCAAAACTTTCTTTTTAGAGCTAAATTATAGAGACATTGGCCATATCAGCATGACTATTACTGCTGAACTCCCAGTTGTCCTGCAGATTAAGTTACAGAACCTGTTCTTAGACATTTGCTAGGCCATTAGTTAGCACTATGGCTTTCCTTTTTTCCCATTACTGTAGTAACAAGCTAGCATCTCCTTCTCTAKCCTCTCTCTTTCTATCACTTGGTATAAACTCCAGCAAAAATTTTGACTACTTCCAGAAAAGGGAAGATTGATTCCTGCCCAGTCCTTTGTGCTCTAGAGTTAAGAAATTAATACCATATGAAGAGTGTATATTAAGGGKTTTTTTTAACCAGAAACTTGAAGTTGCTCCTCAGTCCTAGTCTTAGTAGACACAATTGTAGGGAGACTACCTTCCTTTTTATTATACGGACACCCCAAGGAAAAGGCTATGAATACAAGGAATATAACAAGCTTCCTGGAATTTATCAGCTGCAACTTTCAGCCCTGCTATATCTGAGGTATCTGTAGACCTAGCTGGAAGTCCTAGATGTTCTGCTGATCCATTCTTCGTCTATATACTTGGCCATATGGGCAATATGCTGCATAACATTCAGAAGGCCCCACATTAAACTGCGTAATCCCACAGGATATATAAAAAGCATATGAAAATGGCCACTTTTCTGAGCATCGCATCCCAATTTCTTAGACATCTTAAAAAAACYCAACTATTGTTCATATACGCTTTGCATATGTGGTGAGTCCAATTAGTTGCACTCTCTGTCCCTAGCCAGTCACAGCTGGGGCCACCACCCGCATCCCTGTGCCCAGGGTCCCCAGTTAAGACAGGACAGTTCAGAAGCAGGGCTGGAGGCCGGCATTGCTACAGCGAGCATTGCTGGGGCAGGGACTCAGCTGAAGGGGGGTCTTGGGCCATGGGCAGGGGTGGGGGAAGCTCCAGGGTGGGCTGGGCAAGGCCAGCGAGACCTGTGGGTGCGCTCATGGCCCTGACACTTGCTTCACAGCCTGACAAAGAAATGCTGCTTATATTTCCTGGTTTCCCTTGGATTTCAGCATAGAATATCTGGCAACGCCGAGGCCAATTGTATGAGGTTCAACAAGGCCAAGTGCCGTGTCCTGCACTTGGGTCACAACAACCCCAGGCAACGCTACAGGCTTGGSGAAGAGGGGCTGGAAAGCTGCCCGGCAGAAAAGGACCCTGGGGGTGCTGGTTGACAGCCGGCTGAACATGAGCCGGCAGTGTGCCCAGGTGGCCAAGAAGGCCAACAGTATCCTGGCCTGTGTCAGAAATAGTGTGGCCAGCAGGAGTAGGGAGGTGATCGTGCCCCTGTACTCGGCCCTGGTGAGGCTGCACCTCGAATACTGTGTTCAGTTTTGGGCCCCTCACTACAAGAGGGACATTGAGGTGCTGGAGAGTGTCCAGAGAAGGGCAACGAGGCTGGTGAAGGGTCTGGAGAACAAGTCTTCTGAGRAGCAGCTGAGGGARCTGGGKTTGTTTAGCCTGGAGAAGAGGAGGCTGAGGGGAGACCTTATCACTCTCTACCTGAAAGGAGGCTGTAGAAAGGCGGGTGTTGGTCTCTGCTCCCAAGTAACAAATGATAGGACGAGAGGAAATAGCCTCAAGTTTTGCCAGGGGAAGTTTAGACTGGATATTAGGAAAAAATTCTTCACCGAAAGGGTAGTCAGGCATTGGAACAGGCTACCCAGGGAAGTGGTGGAGTCACCATCCCTGGAGGTGTTCAAAAAATGTGTGGATGTGGCGCTTCGGGACATGGTTTAGTGGGCATGGGTACTGGGTTGATGGTTGGACTCAATGATCTTAAATGTCTTTTCCAATCTTAATGATTCTATGATTCTATGATTCTATAATTCTATAACTTAAACCTAGATTTCAGTAATATTTAAAAAAAAAMCAAACAAACATAAAAAGGTATGCGGGAGGGATGTGTGGAAGCTAAACAAACAAGGACAAAAATTTGTTTCTGCCTTCAGAGATCACCATGAAAAGCAACTAACTGGTCCAGACTTAGAATTACTGTTTTCAGACTGAACTCTGGAATATGCGGATATATTTTTTTCAAGCAGGGTAAGACTCAATTGTGGCATTTCAGCACCAGTACTTGATTCAGTATGTTTAATCACTTGTGGATTACTTTTTTGAGGTTTTTACCTCCTATCTCCCTGCTTTAGACTTCCCTTGCTCTGATGGTGTAAAAGAGTCTAAAAAAGTCATTCTTTGAACACAGAATATCAGTACTTCACCACAATGACAGTAGGACACTCCGTTATGGGCCACAAAGATTTTTAAGGGACTAGAGCATCTGTGAGAAAGGCTGAGGGAGCTGGAACTGTTTAACCTGGAGAAGAGAAGATTCAGGGGGATCTTATGAGTGTGTATAAATACCTGATGACATGGTGTAAAGAAGACAAAGGAGACTCAGTGGTGCCCAGTAGGAGAAGAAGAAGAAATGGGCAAAAATAGAAATGCAAGAAATTCCATTTAAATATCAGCGCGGGGGGAAAAAACACACTGTGAGTATGGTTGAGCACTGCTTAGGGAGGTTGTGAAGTCGTGGCCCTCTTTGAGCAGGGAGTTGGACTAGRTGATTTCCAGAGGTGCCTTCCAACCTTAGCCATTCTGTGATTCCACTTGCTTGTACAGGTGACTATTGCTCTGCTAAGGGGAAGACATCGTGTTAATTGAAGAGAAATTTTTGAGACTCTAAGTTTAGGGGGATGTGGAAGGAAAGTGTCTGCTCCCTCCTTCCCTCCTGTATCTGGTCAAGGACCTTTTTAATGCAAAAGGGGATAATAAGAAAAGAGGGAAGCCATAAACAGACATGCTGAGACACAAATGTGATTAACAAATGATAAGGGAGGCAATAAGAAGAACCAAAACTGGTCAGTCACTAATTGATGAGGGTATGTGGAATGTGGGAACATTTATTTCTGTAAGATTATGTGATCAGGGACCTTGTCAAAATGATATGACAAGAAGAAAGGGAAAATAATAAACAAAACTTGCAGAGACACAGAGCTAACAGACAAATGTAAGGGAGACACTAACTGGAAAGAAACCTGGTCAGTCACAGTAACTGATGGGCTATCAAGAAACTGCAGGCAAACCAGGAGCTTGCAGATGATAAAGATGCAAACCTGAGGGTCCAGGGTGTTGCAGAGGGTAGTTGGAGCTATGCAAATTGATGGGGAAATGTGCAGGGGAAGGGGATCAGGGAGCAACAAAGGAACAACAGACAGAAAGGGGTACAGAAGGGGTCAGTCACTTGTAAAACGGAGCTGGTCAGTACGCTTGTCTGACTGAGCCCTGCACCTGATCACCACAGTCTGTCCTGTCTTCTTACTAAATACTTCCTTAATTGTCTCTCTGCATAATCTCGCTCTCTATCCCAGTGTTTTTGAACACCTATCATTTAAATTTTAGAAAATGTTCCAGCAAAACATACATGTAATTGCAAAGCATTAAAGGACTTTCAAAACCTAGAATTTGGACCACAGATTTTAAATTCCTTTTAAATAGAATTTATGTTAGGTCAGGAATATATCAATCATTGCTTGACATTTATAATTAGCAGTTATATATAGCTTTTATGAAATTAAATGCATCCCTGCTGTTTATATGAATATTGTAGTGGGGGGAAAAAAGCTCACTTGGCATCAGTGAGGAAAATTCATCCCACAACTTATGAAGTACCCAGGGAGAGCTTTGCTGTTTCCTTATTATGTTGCACTTGAGCTCTATAAAACTCACACAATGCAAAACATAAAATCCTGTATTATTTATGATTTCTACTGTTTCACCACTTACAATCAAGAAATTTATAGGTGAAACTCCATTTCCTAGACTACTCTGTATCTAATGTTGTTTATGAATTTTATATTATTTTTCTGATTGAGTTTATTATTTCAGTGTGTATGACAGCTAAACTCCCTGGAAACTACTGCCCACTTGACTAGGAATAGGTATGTGAAACCGCAGGTTTATTGGCATTGTGTATGACCAACTGAAATACGAAATATTTCATCCACATCCCTAATGAACAAAGTCTGGCTTCCCTTCTTAGGTCTTAAACAATGACACAGGATTTTCATTAAAACTTTGTGGTTTCACAGTGACAAAGCATCAAGAATAAAATAAGATGGTTGAACCTAAGCGAATGCAGTTTCGCTAAAACCATAAGGATTGCTGGTTTATAAACAATGCAAAATAATATATACGGCAAAGTTCTCTGGAACCATAGTTTCATCAGTAACAGAGCAGAATGAGAGTTTTGAATTTCTCATCAACAGTCCCATTTTGTGCTGTATATTTGTCCTTTTCAATTGGCAATTGCACAGATTCCTTTTCTTTTGCAATTGACACCTTATGACAGGTGCAAAGAGTGCATAATCAGTCAAAATAAAATAGAAATTATTGCGGGAAAGTATTTCAATGTTTTTGTTTTTCTACTGTGATATATACTTTTGTCTTTTACACAATATATTTATCATAATTCCTACTGTTTTGTTTGTTGGGTTTTTTTTATTTCTTCCTCCCTCATGCAGTTAGAAAGAAAAGATAGACAGCTGCATGCAACCATACACCTCATAGGTAGTATCTCAGCTGGTGAAATCTGGAGCATTTACAAGCCTGGGGGCTTGTAAATTTGGTACAGATCCTCCTCCATGGCCTTACACCAATGCTGGACCAAAGCCTGCATGCACAGAAGTCCACTTTACTGCCACAGAGGGGAAATACAAACACAGGAGTTGGGAGAGAGCCATCATGTTTCACAGGTGAACCAAAATCCTATGACTCTATAGGAAGTAAACTGTCCTAGATCAGGTCAGTTTCAGTGCACCTTCAGCAAAGGGTCTACAGATTAAGACCACAGTTACAGAAAATCTAACTTAAAATGTTGTGGTGCCTGAGAAAGACCAAAGCTTTGCCGTACAACTCCCAGAGCAGAAGAAGAATCAGACTTCAGCCTATGAGCATTTTCTAATTCTGTGTTTCGTTTTTTGCTAAAGAATGAATATGCACTGTATTTTTGTTTGTTTGTTTTTTAACACTGTTTCAAGCTATGCCAGTTCACATGTTGGCAACGGCAAAGAAATGAACCTCCATATAGCTGCCAACTAACTCACAAAAGTGTAAGGCCACCAAAGCTGCTTCTGCTTCAGAATGTAAAGGATTGGCAAGGTATTTACCAGTCCATAGAATCTGTGTTAAAACTCAACATGCTAAAGGCGTAGGTAGGTAAGAGTGATATTTTTTTTTGGAAGAGAAGGGGTTTTATGTGTGGGTTTTTCGAATTATTTCTGATGTGAATGAGTCATAGAAACATAGAATCATTTAGGTTGGAAAAGACCTTTAAGATCATCAAGTCCAACTGCTAATCTAACACTGCCAAGTCCACCACTAAACCATGTCCCTAAGCACCACATCTACACGTCTTTTCAATACCCCCAGGGGCGGTGACTCAACCGCTTCCCTGGGCAGCCTGTTCCAATGCTTGACAACCCTTTCAGTGAAGAATTTTTTCCTAATGTCCAATCTAAACCTCCCCTGGCATAATTTGAGGCCATTTCCTCTTGTCTYATCTCTTGTTGCTTGGGAGAAGAAGCTGACACCCACCTCACTACAGCCTCCTTTCAGGTAGTTGTAGAGAGCAATAAGGTCTCCCCTGAGCCTTCTGTGCTAGATACACTAGATAAAGGCTAGATAAATATATGTGAGAGCTGTCAGTGAAGAGATGAAGTTCAACTAAATAGTCCTTTCTGGAAGAAAATAATAGCCAAAAAATTTCACTTTCAGAAAAGACTTTCTGTTAAATGGGGAGGACCAGAAAGGCAACAGGAAAGAATTCTTGGGATAATCAAGCAAATTAAGTTTCACCAATTTTGTGGATGAAGGATGAAACAAATCAAATTAAGAAAATGAGTTACTCTGGCTTTGAGGAGCCCAAATTTGATATTTGCAAGTTTAAAATAATTTATTAAAAAAAAAAAAAAAAGAAGAAGAATCTTCATTAGAACTTCTCTAACYGAAGCTAAAAATATAACACTTTGTCACATAACTCAGAGGTCCAAATGAACTAACACAGCCCTAGGAATTTTGTAAGAATAAGTTTCATTATTAGTTGKTTTTGAATTTTGAAAAATTTCAGAGACAACCAGAATCACCTCTTTTACTGTACAGTTGCTCTTCTCTTCCTTCCAGCCATGCACTCATTTACTGCTATTAACCTCTCAAATGCACTGCATCTCAAATATACATTTGGCAAATTCTCTGCATCCCAGTAGAAACCGAAAAAGATGACCCAAAAAAAATCTGGAGTGCCTTTTTCATAAAGTATGGTTAAACCTCGTCCAACATTGTCGAAACTATTTTTAAATGAAATTTTAGTACATGAAACTTCCAAAATGTTTGTCTTCTGTGGATAAAATGCTTTTGTCACAAAAATGTATAGATGCACTAACTTTAGACAGCATTTTGAAGGTCCACAGATTCAAGGATGATTCAGTCCTTGCAAGATCTGAACGACAATCTGAAAGAGTGCATCTCTTTCCATCGACAATAGAAGGAGTCCAGGGTATTTCCTGGTTTAGGTATTGCATCTGAATGCCTTAATTTGAATGCCTGACCTATGTCTACATATTTTTGTGAGAGGAGAAAATGACATATGAAAGGTAATCTAGTCTAAAATCAAAATGTGGTCTATTAAAAAAAAAGAAATAAAATGTAAACATTAAGTAACACCATTTCACTTCTTGGAAGTCATAAAATAGACTCATTTTAAATGTCTGTATTCTTGATGTTCTCCTGAAAAGGTAGATTTTTTCATTGTTCCACTTGTCAAATCAGTTTGAAAATCCTGCTTAAGTGATACTCAGAACATATTTTAGGATTCCAGAATTATTCTTAATTTTTTTTTAATAAGTTTGACAGTTCAACAATTCCCATATAAAGTAAGATTCTATAACACATAATTTTAACAAAAAATGTTTCTGTTATAAAACTTTTGCTTATTCTTAGCATTATTATATTTTTGCTATCTCATCAATATTCTAAGATTTCATACACTTATTTATGCATGTACAGGTATTTAAGTAATGGAATTTCACTTGTTAGAATTGGAAAATTAAATAAGCAGTTGCATTGTTATTAAAAAGGTAATAAAAACATCCCAACTTACAGAAAAATACTTTTTAAAAAGAATGAAATCTCTATGTCCATATAAATTCTTCTACACCACTGTCATAGTGAATAGATCAGTGAAGTGAAAGCAAAATGTTTCTATGTATTGCACAGAATTRATAGTAGACTGAACGGCTGAGATGTGTACATGACACATAAGACAATGCAAAGAAGGAATAATTCAAAGCACAAGGAAAAGCGTGTGAAATCAATGTAAACCTCAAACTCTGACCTTGGGAAATAATGACTGAGCCACTCCACATCACTTAGTGAAGGAAAGAAAATTCTACCTGAGGTTGAATAAGTGCAAGGATATTAAACTGAGCAGATCCATGAAAGGATATTGGTAGAGTGATGAAAAGTTTCTTGACCTGGAAAATTGTTGCAGTGCTATATAGCCTGCACAGAAAAAAAAAGACTATTTTAAGTTATGCACAGAATTATGACTGTTAGAACAGTCTAGTACAGCTCCCTAATTTTTACAGTCCATTACAGCAGCATTAATAATAATCTTTTGTCCATTTTGTCTTTCATTCCACATGTGCTATCTGAGAACTCTCATCTCCTCAGACAACCTTCCTAGACAGAGAAGACAAAGAGACACATATGCCTATAAGGAAAGAGGTGACAATCTCTGATATTAACCTTGCTCATAACTTAGTCCTCTTGCTAACATGTTTTGTTTTCTGTCCTCTTTTCTTTTGCCTTTGACTCTTTTCCACACCAGTCTGTGGACAAAAGAGCTGACACATTCAGAGGTCAGTAAATACTCGGACTTTTTTGTTTGTTTGCTTGTTTGTTTGTACTTTCCATCACTAAATAAAACTTAAAACTAATTTGGTAAATTTCATTTTTCCCTGCATGTTAGAAGAAATAAAACCAAAAGATTTACCTTCCTCTGTAGTTAGTAGGAAGGAGTCAGGAGTAAGACCATGAAAAGAACCATGACATTTTATCACTAGACCTCAAATGACCTAAATAATCTGCACTTGACCCATAAATCACATCAATCTTTTCCAGATATAAGTCCCTTAAAGTGAGTGTAAAATATTCATTTAAAAATGTGCTTCAAAGTTTCATTGTATATCACACAGAATGACAAGATTTACCAAACCCCAACATTTTTTAAGTCTTTCTTTCACAGTTTATTGCTGCTTTTCTTTCAAGAAATCTGCATTTTGAGATTCAGCTGCTCAAAAACAGGAACAGAAGGGGAGTTTGGACTAAATTAGTGTAATTATAATGTAAGTGTAACAAGAAAGCACACCCATTTATTTGATTTATCTCAGGTACTGTCTTGCCAGAATCAAAATAGGACTCAGAACTGCATGGCCAATGAATGTTTAAAATATTGTCTATTCTTAACCATAGTAAAATGAGATGCACTATTATTTTATGATAAATTGAAGGTAAAGTTATTATGTTTAAAAGCATTCTGTGGTTGCTTTGAATACAGTGAATTTCTAAATAAAKTGGTATAATCTTAATGGTGATTTTCACATTGGAAGAAAAAATTTTTTCTTGATGACTSTATTGATTTTCCTGTAAAAGTATGCTTATCTTACAGTGAATATTACAAATCTTTTGCACTCAAAATATTTTATAAACAGCCATCATGTGCATTAATATGGGGGAAACATTGAGAAAAGAAATACAATCTTGAATTTGCTTTCCTCAGAATTATGTTAGACATCTGAGCTCAAACTGCATCTGCCAGAAATCAAAGTTATTTTAGCAACTTCTCAAGAAAAAGTATCAAGTGTAAGCATAGTTTAATTTTATTTTTTTTCCAGTTCAACATGTGTCTTAAAGGAACTAAAATTTGAGTACTCATATACCCAATATACAGTCATCTATAGAGATTGCTTATAAAAGAAACAATGACATAGAAGAAAATAATGATAGCTCTGTGCACTAGAAATCCTTTGCCAATCTTCACAATAGTAGGTCTAATAAAAGAATGCTTACCTGTGGCTTTGTCAAAACCAGGGGACGCAGAAGTGTTTGCAGGCCACCAGGTCCAGGTGCATTCTTCGGCCCTTTCTCACCCACATGCTCCGTATGTCTTGCTTTCCTCTAAGAACATAGCTTCCATTCACAAGAAACCAAGGACTTTAGGTTAGGTGAGAACCACATTGTGCCTTGACCAGGACTGGGACCTCGGGATACAATGAAGTGTGTATAGGAACATCAGTTTAGAGGAAGCTATGAATATGAGGATTAAAAGGGTTTTGAACTTGGAACTCCACAAGTTGCAGGTTAGTTTGTTTGTGTTTACATTGTGCCTTCCATACTGAAGAGCTGTAAGATGCTTGGTCTCTAGCGCTAACCTTACCTTGACATAGCTTTAACAGCTGTGTATGTTTTGGCAATGCTCTGGCTACCCTCGTGGAGAAAAAGTGATACAGAAACTCCTTTCTCCATAAAACAGGTTCAGTCCCAGTATACATCTGGACAAAAATATAGTTCATAGGCACTGAAAGCAAGCATGGAAACCAGAGAAAAATTAGTTTTAAAAAGTTGGCTGTCTATGAAGGGACTGCCAGGAATACTCTTCTGAAGTGCAGGGTGTGCTTCCTCTTTAGAAAAAAAGAATTATTGGAGTGTAGGGAGTCTTGCCATTTCTGACAGAATTGTCCTTCTACTGAGGATGAATGTTTAAAAACAAAAAAGTAAGATGTCACTTGGTTATTGAATAACCAAATAAACTGTAAAGTCTCTTTAACACATTTTTGTAAGCATATGCGTTAGAGTTCATTAGATGTAACAGGCCAATGTAAAATTAACACGCTGRATTTGAGTGATTATGTAGTCTAGTGGGTAGCATACTGGGTGAGGAAGTATCTGTAGCAAGGAAACAATGAAGAGTTTGGAAAGGGTATAAGCTGATGGAAGTAAGAGAGAGGTTTGCTAGCTCTTTTGGTAAAGAGAAAGAAAGGTATTTATCACCAACATAACACAGAACATTATGAATTTTTCTATATTAAAAATGTATTACAGGCTCGAGAAATGGGCTAACAGGAACATCATGAGGTTCAACAAGGAGAAATGCTAAGTCCTGCACCTGGGGAGGAATAACCCCAGGCACCAGCATATGCTGGGGGCCACACAGCTGGAAAGCAGCTTGGCAGAAAAAGACCTGGGGGTCCTGGTGGACACCAAGTTGAACAGGAGCCAACAATGTGCCCTTGGCTAATGGTATCCTGGGCTGCATTGCGAGGAGTGCTGCCAGCAAGTCGAGGGAGGTGATCCTTCCCCTCTACTCAGAACTGGTGAGGCCACACCTGGAGTGCTGGGTCCAGTTCTGGGCTCCTAAGTAGGACTTGGACATATTGGAGGGAGTTCAGCAAAGGTCCACCAAGATGGTGAAGGGACTGGAGCATCTCTTCTATAAGGAAAGGCTGAGAGAGCTGGGACTGTTTAACCTGGAGAGGAGAAGGCTCAGGGGAATCTTATCAATGTGTACAAATACCTGAAGGGAGAGTGTACAGAAGACAGAGACAGGCTCTCTTCAGTGGTGCCCAGCGACAGGACAAGAGGCAAAAGGCACAAACTGAAACACAGGAGCTTCCATCTGAACATCAGGAAACACTTTTTTACTGTGAGGCTGTCCAAGTACTGGTACAGCTTGCCCATAGAGGTTGTGGAGTCTCCATGCTTGAAGATATTCAAAAGCTGTCTGGACACGGTCCTGGGCAACTGGCTCAAGGTGGCTCTGCTTGAGCAGGGGGGTTAGACCAGCTGACTTCAAGGGTCCCTTCCAACTTCAGACATTCTGTGATATTTTAAAAATATTATATCAACTGATGTAAAATTCTCAACTCTACATGTAGGAGTATGTATCTGTGATGCAGTAGGACATAGTGGTTTTAGGCTGTGGGAACAGACTGTGTTACACTTGTGAAGATCTCCCAAAGGTAGCGTTACACTCAAAATCTTGTTATGGGCAAAAAAGAACATATTGTATGTATGTGGAGCCAAGACTTTTTGCTAGCTAATTCAAATATTAGCAAAGAAAAAGAAAAAATTTAAAAAAAAAAAAGAAAAAAAAAACACTCAGAAAATCCCAAGAGTTATTATAACCCAATTACAGCGATGATAACACTTAAAAGTCCAGACTAATACAGAACAGCCTCAATAATAATATCTTTACAATTGTTATGCAAGAAAACTTACTCATAGCTGCCTCTTCTCTTTGGTGTTATGCTCACCTCTCTGGGTCCAACTGTCAGTGGCACCAGTCTTCCTCAAGCAGATGCGTGGTGGGGTCACAGCAGGTTGTTAGTTGTTCCTCTTTGCTGGAAGTTCAATGCTGAGTATCTCCTCAGCCTTGGGATTGCCATGGGCCTATTTTTAAGTTTTCTTATCACAGTCTACTTCATTCTCTTTGATGACCAGCTGAAATGTGAAAGTTGCACAGGAGTCTCCCCCAGCTTCAGCTGACAGGAAGGGCAATTGTTTCTTTTGCCATGACTACCTTGGTCAGGTTTTTTGGTTATGGATGGCATTCACAGAGCTTCAGTTAAATAAAACAGGTGAGGCAGCGATCACTTGGCCAGTCGTAAAAACAAGCTAAACTCAGTTCGGTTGGAGGCAAGCTTAGGCAAGTGCTGAGACCCTGTGAATTCATGTTGATCCAATGCTTGTGAACTTGAACGACAAATGGCAAAAAGTTAATTTCCTAGGGCACACTAGAGAAGGTGGCAAGTTTATTTAAATTCTGTTTTTCAGAGATCTGCATGTCTACTGAAAAAGAGCTATGGACTGGGAAGAGATTTACAGAGCACATATATTATTTAGAAATGATCAAATCCAGGGAAATCTAAATGTGGCTCTTGGGCGTAAGAGCTTCTAATATTAGCATAGTATATTAGCATAGATAAGGTTATATTCTGAAGATAATCTGAAGGCAGTGCCCTGGGCCAAAACATCCTTATATAGTTTGTTTACTAATGGATTTATTTTATGACTGTTTCTGTAAGTACATTCCACTAACTAATAGATGGAAAATTACCAGTGTATTTGCCAGATGTTCCAACTGCCACAAATTATAGATACCTGAGATTAATTCTGTCCGTYTGCAGAAAGACAGATGCATAATAAAAAGAGCAAATTGTGAGAAAAAGACACTCAACATTCATTTTTGCCCAGTGGTTTTCCTCATTTGAAAAAAATTGCTAAAATCATCAGATCATGTAATACTTACATTTCAGCTGTGAGTTTAAACTTTAGTAGTTTTATGTCTGCTTGTCATCATGATAATCAAGCTGAGTATTATAGAGTTCAATATAGGTACCACTATCACAGATGGTGTTTCACAGTATTGATCAATCTAGTTATTAGATTCTCAGTATTACATCTACAACAGGTTAGATGCAACTCCACCTAATAATTAAGTTTTTAATTTGTGTTGATCATTGGGAATGATTAATGACTAATGGGCAGAATCTGATACGTACTTAGTGCAAATCCCCAGAGGCAAAAGATGTGGCACAAATTTGGGGTATCTTGAGGTATATAGCTGGGGTCAAGAAACATAAGAGATCACGTGGAACTCTTTGATCTTATGTAAGACTTGAGAACTTCCAGAGTCCAGTATACCAGGTCTCCTTCCTCTTTGCTCAAAAATATCCTCAGTCAGATAGAAAGATTTGGATTCTTTTAATCATTAGTATAAATAGTAGAAGACACATACCAATGCACTAGATACTGTTCACACCTGTATTCACATGTACAGCTACACATATATTAACATATGTGCATACGTGAAAGTGCGTGTGAGCCTATATATATATTTATTTTTTGTACTTAAATGTATTTGTGCAACTACGCACAAAAACTGAGAACATGCTCTATAGTCATATTTCTGTGCAATCTATGTGCTCCAAATTAAACAATTAAATTAAGAAACAATGAAATAATTATATAATCAAATAATCTAATAATGACATAATTGAGATTTGCCACTTAAGGCAAAACAACAATATAAAGACTAAGGTCTAGATCCTTTAATTTAGCTGATGAAACCCTAGCTTTTCATTATCTTGGCTTTTGCATGTTGAAATACCATTGTACTTATGGTAGATATTTAATTTATTACTTGTCTTGCTCCAGGCATCATTGCAAGAGAAAGTTAGTATCTCTTTTACTTTTCATGTCAGGGTAGGCTTTTAATTTTTTAAGTTATTGGTTTATATTTGAAATACAATAATATGGATATTATTTCCTTATTAGAAATAAAAATATCATTACTGTTAATTATAGCAGTAACATATATTCACATTTTTCCTGAGTAGTACACATTCTATAAATTGGGTGTGAATTGGACGTATTGTACTCAGTCCTGTAAATGCTTTGGAGCATTCCAAGCAAACATGTTCTTCCTACTTATACTGGTCTCTGACTTCTGCATAAATATTCCCAGTCCCTTTCTCCATATCCTTCCACTTACAGCATCTTCAACTGCCGAAAGTTGTGGTGAGTGACAGAAAAAGCACTTTGTACTCTACTTTTTCTCTAATATGCACATTATAGCCAATCTACTCTCACTTTCAAAAGGAGTAGATCCATGTAAACCATCTCTAGCATAATTTTGAATAAAAAATGGGAGTTTCAGGCCATGGAGACAGGAGTTTATCCCTAATGCCTAATTATTAGCTTGATGAGATAGCTCCTGGTACACCCAAAAGCATATGAATGTTTAATGCTGTTACGAATAACAATATGAATAAGAGAATACTGTATAAGCATATGCATATACCTTCATATCTAGCATGAATAACAAATTATATATGATTCATACATTTTTTCATGTAAATTATATGAATTGGGATGCACACGTGACACTGAAGATTAAAATTCCTAAAGTTATTTTAAACAACTGAGACAGCCCACCTCACATGATAAAATCTGGGTAAATTTAATATAGCACAAAAATATTGACAACGAACACAGACGAAGATAAGAGAATCCATTCTACTCCAGAGCAGGTTCCTTGGAGTTTTGCTACTTTGTTGTAGAGCAACAAAGGGGAGGGAAACTGCATGAGAAAGTCAGGGCTGCTATTCCCTAGTTACAACCTGATTACCTGTACAAAAGCCTATAGAATAAATTATGTTAAATGACAGTAAATGTATCAAGCAGCAAGTTTTTATAAACTTTCAATCAAAATCAGTAGGATAACATTTTAAAGATTGTCTTCAGTGTGTGGAACTTTATTGCAGTCCTCTTGGACTGAGCAGAACTGGTTCAAGGCACTTTGACTTGGAGCATAGATTAAATGGATACCTGGCTATCTGCACCTCAGCATGTTAGGCAGTCTTAAGTTACCTCGCCTTCCCTAGACGCTCAAGCACACTTCTTTCCCCTCCCAAATAATAATAATAATAAATATCATATTACTGCTGTTACATGTACAAGTAGCATGAGAAGAGTAGATTTTATCAAATAATGATATCTGAGAAATTAAGAAATATAGGCTATGCTTATATTAGTAAATACAATGCGCTCAGAACCGTTCCCTGGCACAGGAAAGCCCTCATCTCCTCTGCTAAACTCTATTAGCTTCCAGTAAAAGGTAGCCACGTTGGTGTAAGAAAATGGGAAGTGGCCAGAAGTACACCCTCGGATTGCTCTTCGTACATACATCAGGAAGCAAATGGTATCCTGAATATAAACCTGACGATGTTAACTCCTTCCCTGATACGGTGAGGAAAAAGTGGGGGAGGCTGTCATGGAAAGTCTCTATACAAAGTAAGAGTAACTATGTGGATCACTGAGCATAGTCCCTGATACTGAGACACCAAATAATCTCCTATTTTCATATATTTATTAATCTCAATATTAGCAGTAATAAGGTTTTTCAGCCTCCATTATTCTTACTTTATAACACTCCGTTCCAGACTCTTSCTGCTCTAATGGCTATGAATTTTCTTTTAATATAAATATATTAATGATAAGTGTATCCTCATTTGTTACTTATAACTGTACCGCTATCATCCTTTAATTAGGAAGTTATTTTTGCCCTTCCCAGAGTTTACAATTGCTGAAATTTTTTTTCAGAGACACTCTAACAGTGTAATATAAGATGTCTGGTACCTTTATGATTTCAGTGGCCTGTCATTTCACTCACTTTCTAAGCTTATTAACTGGAACAGCAGAACTGTATGTTTGAGTCCAAATAGAGCCTTTCCAAGAAGCTGTACGCAATTCTAAAACTTCTCTCCATACAGGGAAGAAACGTCACACAGAATGCAATAATGAGATCCCATTTTCTTTTTTTATGGCTCCATAATATGGCATCTTGTATTAATATTCCACTAGGCAGCACATCAAGCTCCTCCTACTGCTTTTTTACTCCGTGATAATCGGTGACAAACTCCCTGGGCACCATAAGGGTTTAAGCATGTTCCCTAACAACTTTATCCAAGTAGACTTCCTGACTACCACTGAAAAATCACTTTTGCCTGTTTTGACTGAAATACCAATTCTCCACCTGGCCTGCACAGCCTCTCTGGTGACACACTCAGCTTTGGCGACATTCCCAGGAACTAAACACTTGTTAAGCTAGCCCCAGTAACTCAGGAAAATGACTCCTTATTTAGCTAATAGATGAAGACTTGCTGGCTAGCCATTTACTTTAAAATCACTCTTAGCTCAAGTTTGGTTAAGGTAAAATGCAAATAAAAGTATGTATTTACAGCATCCAAACTAAGCAATGCAGTTAAAATCTTCATAAAATACATGGGTGAAGAAATGAAAAGCCACCTTCTAAGATTAAAGGTGTCCCTACCTTTTTCCCAGACATTCCCATTTTAATTCAATTTCTAGATTATCAGTGTGTGTCTCAAACTACAGCCATTAAACAGATACATCTGCCTGATGGAACAGTCAGTCTGCAATCTGAAGTTCTCTAATTCTAGATAAATTTAATCTTTTCCCCTCAAAATTAGTATATTTCAGTAGGCAATTTTCATTATATTAAGTGTGGTATCACTTCCTGGATATGCAAATAACTTTCAGAGGTCAAATTAATCTCCTGTATTTGACTGATGCTTTGCCTCATTGAAAACGAAATGTTCTCTTACTTGCTTTTGCAGACTCAGTGTTTGTTCCAAAGAAAATGTCTTCTTTCTTGAACTTACTGTTATAGTAAATTTAATATTATTCTGTACCTTCCTTAAAGTACTCAGTTCAAAAATCTTAGCTCATCCCTGGCTCTTGACTGAAGTCAGTAGTTACAACATTTAACCACTTCACCATGACAAAAAGAGTGAGAGAGTTAACTGCAACGTACTTTTCCTACGTGTATTGTAACACAGCAAATAAATTTTTTAAAAACTTGTTTTCAGCTTTGTGAAAACACAGATATCAAGCCTTTTATTTTCTCAAACTTGTCCAACACTTTCTGTGCAACATCTTGATTGCTGGTACATTATTGATGTAACTCTGTGTCATCCACATTTCATAATCAGAAACCAAATGGCTGAAATAGACTGATTTTGAGAGACATCATCAGTAAATTCAATCCAACCTAAAAATTTCCCTTTAAGATTCCTTGGGGTCTCCCTTTGAACCAAGTTGAAATTGTTAGAATATTAAAAAAAAAAAAAAAAAAAAAGTCATTCTCTTTATGATACAGAAATACTGTATGTAAAGCACAAAAAAATATTTCCTCTCTGTAATGCAAAGGCCTCAGTTGGAATACCACGTTTAACTCCGAGCACTGTGCTTCAGAAAATGCGGGCACTAATTAGAAAAAGTTCAGAAAAGCGCAGTAATAGTGATAAGCAATCTAGAAAAAAAAATCCCCAGAAGAAAAGACTGAATTAATTGAGTTTCCTTTATTTAGAATGCAGGAAACTTGAAGAGATCAAAAATAGCAATGTTCATATATGCTAAAGGTTGTCACAAAACAGAAGGTTCTCCATGTCTATGGGAATAGAACAAAAAGGGATGAGCTAAAATTTAAGAAAAATTAAATGAGCTGTATGGCAGGGTAAGCACTGGAATATGAATGACTGGATTCTGTTAAAAACAAGTAAGACAAGCATCCCCCAATTTCAATTTCTATGTTTCGGAGCACCAAGCTGGGGTAGATAAACTTGTGAGGTGTCCCCATGAATTATTTTCTATTTGTTTACGATTCTGGGGGCAATCATGCCTTCTGCTTTACTAAGATTTAATGCACAAGGCTTATAAATACATTAGTGTATATGTATTCAAAGTACTTAGCAGAAGATTCCAAAGTCTCTAAGAAAAATTAGATCAATTAATAAATAACGTAATAAAATTAAACATTTAAATGGGTTGAATATTAATTAAAAATCCCTAATAAATTTTAGAAAATGTGGGTAATCACTGTGTAAGAAAAGAAAGCATATAGTGGTTTATAACTTGGGCCTAGTTTATTTATTGCCCTTCAAGTATAGCTTCCTAGAGAACAAGAATGGTCCGTTCCAATGGGTTAAAAGCCAAGCAGGCATGGCAGAAGGTGAGCATGGATGAACATGGAGCTCCTGACCGAGCTCAGACATAAAAAGGAAATATGCAGATGGTGGAAGCAGGGACAGGCTGCATGGGAGGAATACAAAGACATTGCCTACTCATGTAGAAATGGAGTGAGGAAGGCCAAATCTCAGCTGGAGCTGATGCTAGTGAAGGAAGTGAAAGGCAACATGAAAGGCTTTTTTAAGTACATTGTCAGGAGAAGGAAGGTTAGGGGCTCAGTGGGGCAAGGGACCTAGTGACAAAGGTAGTGGAAAAGGCCTTTTCCAAAAGGCCTTATTCTTTGATTCTATGATTCAAAGTTCTGAACATATTCAGTAAAGAAAAAGAGTATTTGAAGTAGTAAACAAAGTTAAATCAGAACATTATTTTAAAAGAAATTGGGCTGATACTAACAAAATAAACACTGAGAAAACTAATATCTTAATTAAAAAAAAAAAAAAAAAAAACAACAATGGCAATAGATGTCTACATTAGAAAAGTATAGTAAAATTATCCATAGTATAAGAAAATTTTATATACAGTGATAGAATAAAACAGATTTCATGCTAGAAGTCTTCTAATGCAACCTCCTCCTCAGACCAAGCCTAACCACCACATTAAAGCAGGTTGCTCAGGGCTTTTTACAGTCAAGTTTTGGAAATCACCAAGGATGAACATCCCACAAGCTCTCTAGGATACCTGTTCCAGGGCTTAGTAATTTCCAAGGTGAAGATTTTTTTCCTCATCTACTTGGAATTTTCTTTGCTGCAAATTCTCACCCTTGCCCTTAATGCTGTGTGCCTCTGAGAATAGTCTGGCTGCATCTTCTTTATTTCCCTTTAGGTAGTGGAATATTGTAGTTAGGTATCTCTTCTCTCTTTACTGCTTCCTTCTGTAGTCTAAACAAGAATGTCAGCTCCTCCAGCCTCTTCTTGTACATTCTATCATCCATCCCCCTAACCACCTTAGTGACCCTCCGCTGGACTTGTTCCAGGTTGTTGATCTCATAATAGAGGGACCAAAACAGAGCACGGTATTCCAGATGCAGCTTCACAGATATTGAATAGAGGAGAAAAATCCCTTTCCTTAACCTGTTGCTTACATTCTCGCTAATGCAGTCCAAAAACTGGTGAACCTTCATCACCACAATGGTGCACTGCTGCCTCATATTCTACTTGTTCTCAGCCAGAACCCCTAGGCCCTTTTTTTCTCTGCAGATATGCTCTGTAGTCAGTCCTCCCCAGCATATGTGAATACAGGAGGAGTTTTCTTCGCTGAACTTGGAAGCATATGATGTATTCGTTCCTGACTGATTTCAAAATCCCTGGATCTCACCCAGTATCTTGGAAGCCAAGAAGACAGGAAACAACCTTGGGCAAAAATGTTATCAAATGTAGTTAAATAAGTAGCACATCCTGAATGTTTATCATTAGATGTCTAAATTTTGTTTATACCAAAATGAGAAATTAGAATTTGATTTCAAGTTAAYAGCACTCATATGGTTCACATAGATACTCCTTTTTCTACAGGATTTTTAAGACTCAATAGCAAGTGCAAGCTGGGTAAATTGCACCAGCATTTTTCTCAATTAGCAAATTAAATCATATTAAAATAACTGGCAAACTGCCTTTATAATATTTTTGCTATCTTGGCTKTTTCCCTTTCTCTCTGTAAATATTTTTGGTGTGAAGCTATGTTGTTATGTGCCAGCACAGTAGTTCCCTCAGTCCTCAAAAAAGCAGACATATGTTGGCACTTACCCATCTCTAATTTTGTCAGAGTACTTCACTTTCTCTCACAGTGCTCTTCCTGGCACAGATCTTTGCCAGCAACTGATGAAAAAACAACTGGAAATAAACAAAAAAAAATTACTTTTAGGGGCAATCCCTGTCAGCAACACTACTTGACTATGATCCTTGCCAGAGATTGTCTCTTCTGCCTGCAGACATCTACATGGGAAACCTGTTGGGTTTGTTGCTGTTGCCATTAATTTCAGGGCCCCAGTTCTCCTTTAAAGAATATCCATTCAAGCCAATTGTTTGTATTAAGCTAGTTAGAAAAAGCAGCACTACTGCAATCAAAATGGCCCTGATTTAATTTTCAAAATTTTGTGCAGGTATGCGAACTGATATTTGAGATGTAGTACAGAGGTTTAAAAAACCCCACAATTACAGTAAAACATCTACTTTAAAAAGATAAAGAATCCATGTATACTGCCCAAGAGAAACGGTATTCACAAATTTCTATCAAATACAAAATTATTAGAAYGTCCTAGAGCCCGGCTCTGCCTTCTCTTTACTCTGCCTTCAGGCATTAACATTCATTGGTAAGATTCCCCATGGTCCTTACCTTCCCTAGCCTAAACAGCTCCAGATCTCTCAGCTTCTCTTCGTATGACAAATGCTCCAACCTCTTCATCAGCTTTGTGGCCCTTCACTGAACTCACTCCATGTCTCTCTCGTACTGGGGAACCCATACTTGGACACAGCACTCCAGGTGTGTGTCACCAGTCCTGCTGGCAACGCTCTGCCTAATGCAGCCCTGGGCACTGTTGGCCGCCTTTGCCACAAGGGTACACTGCTGGCTCATGTTTAACTTCTTGTCTACCAGGGTCCCCAGGAGCTTCTCCGCAAAGCTGCTTTCCACCCAGTTATCCCCCAGCCTGTAATGGTGTATCTGTTTATACTTCACCTGAGTTATTTACATGTTCTTCAGCTTCACTGGGAAGTGACTAATATTTCTTTACAGTAGTAATGGTATATATATATATATTCTGCAATCATTTTTCTTAGACACCTTTACAGTGTCTGATAACTTGAAAAATGCATCTAAAGTATGAGGCTATGACAGTTGTTTGAACTATAGGTCTTGTATATGCCAAGAGTTTTTCAAAATAGATATATTATTTTGGAGATTAGATGTTTGGATATACATTACATTCAGGCATATTTTATGCTGATATAAATAGTCTAGATGGAGTCTGGAGCAAATAATAAAAATCAAAACCAGCTAAWCTAATTTTGAATGGAAAGGGGGATTACAATTTAATGTTTTGCAAAATCTCTAGTTTCTCATTGTGAATCTCCTGCAAAAAGACTTTTTACTGACCTATGATTATCAAAATTAAACTGTCATATTTGCACCAGTAAGAGAATCTCATGGGACTGGAAGAGAATGACAATAGCTAGTGTGTTCTTGCATACTTATGAATTCAATTTTATACACTGCAGGGTGTTTTTTAAAGTAAATTGCAATATCTCAAGAATTTCCTTTAAAATATATCAAAATGATACCTTCAGTCAGTTGCCTACACGTTACTTATAATGCAGTTGCCTACATGTTTGTATTAACGATCTTTCAGCGTATTTCAGGGGTAGTTCTTATCTTCTACAAAGAAGTCAACAATCACTACCTATAAAAAAAATCACAACTCTGAAAATGTTCCACAAAACCAGTACTAGTACAGTACTTTCCCACTACACTGAAGAAGAGAAGGAGGGAGGAGTTTGACAAAAAATTTAGATAGCTGAATGAAAGTATTTGGCACCAAGGAAATCAGAAGTGTAAACAGCCTGTATTTTAGCAAAATATTTCAAATCACTACTTACTGCATGAGAGATTTTCAAACACTCAACTTTCCATTAGAGTTGAAGGAAAAACTCAATATTGTTAAAACTGTTGCACAAAGTAGTTAAATGACCTGTTAAATTACCTACTAGAGATCTTCCTCCTTTACTCCAGTTTTTCAATAAGAAATTTGAGGAAATCATATGTGTGTTTATATTAAAATTAAAATGTGAGTGCTATAATTTCATAATGACAACACATAAAATACTATTCTGCTTTTAATTTGCATCTCAATCTAGGATAAAAAAACAAGTATGAGAGCTCTATAAGACACATATGTTATACTCCGATAACTCAACAAACGTATCAATATTGCATGCTGGTATCCTTGAAAATAKCCTCAGTCATAAAACGACCTGATTTATACACTGCTGGTCCAGGCTTGGCCCTCTTGAAAACTTTGGAAAGACTTCAGGTTTCTTTTTTGCATTCAGAGTTAGTGRGAATATAGTGTAGATTAATTGTAGTTAAATTGTACTTAGACTTTATTTTATGTTTTTTATGATAGTGGTTTTGAGCGGAGAGTTTTGGACSCTAACTTTTCAGCAGATATGAAAAACACTAATTAATTCAGAAATGCTGAAGATATCAATGTAGCAAATGTCTCCAGAAGCATGTACTTCAATGTTCCCAGACAGTCCCTCTCTGTGGGTGTTTTATTACTTTCATATGTATTTTATCCCAACCTTGTTGATTACAGATCAATCAGAATCCTGAAGCATTTCAAGATATAGCTACTTTAAGTGTCTCTTTTCCCTCAGGAGTATTATTATCTTATAATAAACACACCTTGCAGTCCTCTTCTTACTAATACAAGAGGGTTTTTACACATAAAAGTAAATTCCTGTCTTCATTGAAAACTGCCAGATAAGGTTAGGATATTTGATATGAGACATTATCAAAGATTAATTTAAAACATTCACGCAAAAATCTAGTGTACCTACAATGCTTTTCGAGCATGGGCAATTTTATTTTATATTTTAAGTGTTCAGTCTGGAGACAAACAACACTACTTATCTCTTCTAAGAAGAAAAGATTGTGATCTGCACAGCACATCAGTCTAACCTCAAAAGTCTTTCTATTGCATTAATAGTGCACAGCGTTAGAAAATTTACATGTGGTCRTAGAAAATAATTTAATAACAGAAAATGGAGGATAACCATTCACAGTTATAAATATGCAATTTTTAAAAATTGCCTTGAAATGTGGTTAATGTAAGTTAAAACTATAATTTCCAGTTTGCAATAAGTAAAGAATGCAAGCAAAGTTAATATATTTCTCTGATTTTCATATTTTTTATTTTGAATACTGAGTCAGTTCCTCAAAGTCAATGGAAAGATTTCACTGTCTGGAGATTTRCTCTTTTTTGCAAGTAGTATTAGCCCTGTGCCAGCTAGTTTATTGAAAAGATAGATGAAAAAGGTTCTTACCTTAAGTACTGTATGACCTAGGGCTTTTCCCCTCCAATCAGATAAAGTAAGCAATCCAGCTAACTAGAACAAACAATTAAGTCACAATATTTTCCTTTGGGTGCCAAAGTTTAATTCTGTAGAACTCTGAGTAAAAAAAAAAAGTTTACYCTGAGTAAAACACTGGACTTTCAAATGAAATATTTAAGGATTTTAGGAGATGAAATATAGCAAATAATTTTGTACATATTAAGGAAAACATCCAAGGCATGAAGTTAATTCCACAGATAGAAGAATATGGAAGTAGCATTGTAAAAGACTGTTGTGGTTTAACCCGGCAGGCAACCRAACACCACACAGCCACTCACTCACTCCCCACCCCACCACAGTGGGATGGGGGAGAATCGAAAAAAAAAAAGTAAAATTTCTGGAYTGAGATAAAGACAGTTTAATAGAACAGAAAAGGAAKGGATAATAATAATAATAATAACAATAATAATAATGGTAGAATATACAAAATGAGTGATGCACAATGCAATTGCTCACCACCCTCTGACCGATAACCAAGCTGCGCTCRCTACTTCCTGGACCACGCCTCCTATTTATATGCTGAGCATGATATCATATGGTATAGAATACCCCGTTGGCCAGTTGGGTTAGCTGCCCTGGCTATGCTCCCCCCCCCAGCTTCTTATACACCTGGCAGAGCATGGGAAGCTGAAAAGTCCTTGACTAGTAGACTACTTAGCAACAACTAAAAACATCAGTTTGTTATCAACAATCTTCTCATACTAAATCCAAAACACAGCACTAGGAAKAAACTTAGGTCTATCCCAGCTGAAACCAGGACAAAGACTTTTGAGAGTTTCACTCTGTCACAGATCATGTCATCAGCAGATTGGCTGAGTAAAGGTAAAGACAGGGGAGTTTACTAGGACGCTGCCTTTAAAACAAGAAAGGAGGAAAAGGTAAAAGAAAAAAGTAAGAGAAGAAAAAGAGATCAAAAGCTGGATAATCTAAAACCTTTAAAAGAGTGTAAGATAATTTTTAGCRTTAACAGGAAGTGAAAGAAATCATACATCCCATTTTGAAACTTCTGGACAGATTTCTGACTGAAAAGTTACATTAGCAGATACAAATACTTTCTGATATTTGTACTGAAGGCCTTCAAATTTCCCCATCAATGTAAGAACATTAGGAGGAACAGCCAACACACATTTCCTGAAAACAGGCATAAGATTCAGTTCACCTGCAAACCCTATGATAGGATAATTTTACACAATAGACATGAGAACTRTGCTGATATAATACCAGACGTGAATATCCAGATGTGGGATGAGGCAAACCAAGAGTTGCTGAGACACCACCTTTAGTTACCGTGGGAAACACAAACAGCATAACGTTTTGCCACAACACCCTTCCAGCCTTTGAACTTTCTTTCAATCTGCTGTCCATAGTCTCCTCAARATGGAAGTTAGGGTTTTATGGCTCTTGCTGATGTAAATATTTTATYCTATGGTTCACTGGGTCCAGAAGTAAAGGTACCTTTGTATTCAAAAACTCCTATGTGCATCTATTGCATCGTGAGTTGCCCTCTAGGCAATCTATTAGCGGAATATTTACTTTTTCTACAGTACTCAATTATACTCAAATATATATTTAAATTTAAAAAATATAATCTCTCTTTAATTTTATACTTTCAGATACTCCACTGAATTTCTGGCAATAACAACATTCACAGAGTAATTATARTTGCAGATGTCCAGTAACTGTATTTTCCATAGTGTTCTAGATTTGTTATTTTGCTAATCATAACCKTACCACAGTTTGGATTTTCTTTCAAAATTCAGTTATGTATCTGCAATATATAAATTAATTGAAAAAAATAGTTTTATATTAAGTTTTGTAATCTTAAATCAGCGTAATTCTAACATACTTAAAGAAGCATTATTTCAATTTAATCTTACTTTGCATATGGTACTTCGAGATTGCTAATTCTTAAGGTTTCTTCATAAAATAATWCATAAAAGATCTCTCTTATTTTCTGGTACACACAAAATTGGATTATTTTTTCCCATTTGATATTTGTCATAGATTTCCTTTTTAAATAATTGAACACCAGCTTGTRTCCAAATGCAGTAAGTTATTTTAGAGCCATACGTGTTTTTTCAATTCCATTTAAAATATCTGAAAGAGCATTCCAAAGTAATCAGACTTAACACTGCAGCTAAGTCACCATCCAGCCCCCAAAAGCAGAATTAGCTAATCATAAAACATTCTTGCTAGAAGATTAGCTTAAATGAGCACCACATACTCAGTTTTTTCTATGATTTCTTTTAAGCACTTTGATACAGGTTAAGCTTTTCCCCAGAAACTTTGGAGTCTATTTCTTTCTTCTTTCATGAACAAAATGTCATACATAATGCAATGTCTCTCCTTGTCTAAATAGTGAAATGAACCATATAAAAGAACATTTTATCTTATGAGAATTCTACACGTTTCAATCCTAATAAAAATCCTAAAATCCAAAAAAAACCCTAATCCTAATAGATTATGAGGTTCACTCTACTTCTTCCACTACTRTTGCTACCTAATGAATGAAGTATCACCTGTTAAAAGAATATATCATTAAAAAAACACAGAATAATTTGTTCTGTCTCCAGAGGATAAAAAAAATTAATTTCTGATGATGGTAGCATTACACCTGTTTCTACAGCTGAACCCAAGTAGCAGTCCTAAGTAGCAGTTACAGGAACCAAAGAAGCTTCCTTGTTATATATTTATTTTCTGGTAGCTAAAACAAACCCCCGGGACAATCCAGACACCACATCACAAAGAAAAAAAAAAAAAAAAAATCTCTTCTATTCTTGGTGAATGGAATTCCATTGTATCAGTGAGAAAGTAGGTAGAATTCAAACTACAAAACATTACACTGAGCTGAAGCAATATCTTTAAGGGATGGACCAGACCACCTCATGTTTCCCATCTCTCCAATCAAGGTAAGAAGAAGATGATGTAGAAGAATAAATTAAGTAGTCTGAGTTTAATTCACTGCAAAGGAATAACAGAATTAAATGGGAGGACTCATAATTTATTTTTAACAGCTTGTCCCCTAGAACATCTTCTGCCTAATATCTGGATGCTGGTTTCATGCCATTAACCCATAGTCATAAACTCACAAGTTCCATGAATACCAAAGTCCCAGTTAGGGTTCATAAGAATAGAAAAAGAGAAAAAAAGAAAAAAAGAAAAATCAGTGTGAAACTTCAGACTTTCACTTTTCTCCCAAAGCTCTATGTCTCTACACGTTAAAGACTATTTCAGGCACACATCAATATTTACCACAAAAAACTATTTTTTGACATGTTGACAATATTAATATCTGCATCACAGACACTAAATTCCTCCAGTTCATTAATCTTTGTTTTTAATAAGCTTGGGAAATATTTATGCTCTGAAGAAAACTAAAAGTCTTTTTAACCTGCTATGGTAACATATGCAGGGGATTTTCTTTGTTATCCCTCTAAAACATATAGCTGGGTACTCCCTAACATGTAATCTGTCCTATTTYATTGATCCAGTTTTCAGTGGATAGACTTACTGGATTTTCAGTTCCAGGTGGAAATTACTGAATCCCATAGAGCTTAAAAGCACCAAAACCATTTTTTTTTCTTTTTTTGCATGTCCTTCTAGCATACTGAGTGCTTTTCTAGACCATTCTCAGATTTTTCTTTCAAAGAAAAAACAATGTCTTCACATACTGACCAGCTAGCAACATTAATCAAGAGGAGAAATGTCTGAATATCATTTGACAAAATATTATTAGACTCTTTTGAATGTAGAAAATTATGTTCTGTAGTGCATACCAGAATAACTATCAGTCTGGCTGACATCTGGGGGACATGTAGGTTTAGAAATTTTTACTGATGAATAAATGTCCCAAAGTCTTTTTTGGGACATAAGGGTATTTTTTGTAAAGGAAAGTTAGTTATCTGGCTTTGCACATGAATATTTTCACTGCCTTTTTTTTTCATTTATTTTTACGCTGTTTTTTCTAGTTTTAACTGCAGTTTTAATTATCTCCAAGCACTGCAGTAATAGGTGTTTGTTTTTCTTTTCATTCATTAAAAATTAACAGAAAGGTAGGAACATTTTCCTCTCTTTAACAACATTTTACATTACTGGTGCATGAAGCCTATTTGTTTCATTTGAATCTTTCACTGTCAAGCAACTTATCTGCATTTATTAAATAACAGATGATCATAACATTTGTATATGCTGCAAAAAATATCTTTGGAAACTGTAATGAGCATAAATTAAACATAGCTGAAAGCAAAAGGCAGCTACTTTGTATAATTCCTGTAGCACTTTAAAATGATGATCCAGTTAATCAATGATGAGTTACAGTGCAAATCTTGTATTAATACTTGTGACATGTACATTAATAGCTAATTGGAACATTGTGATGAATGTTACTACAATAAATACCACGAATTAATGAATAGGACATTATTTTTTTGCAGTTTCTGACCAAATGATGGGTTCTATTGATTAAATAATCTGTTAATCCTTCAATGTCATGGACTATGATGCTGAAATAATGCCTATTTCCAAAGTGTAATATTTGTCTTTGGTACTGACAGAACTGAGACTGAGTTAGCTACCAAGCAGGGATTCTCCAGACTAGGAATTTGGGGAAGGGGATATTAATCACAGTGCCATAGCACAAACTTATACCTCCTGTATAATCAAGTGTGGTAAAAGAATGGCAAGGTTAGTACCAAGCAAGAGTCCTTTCAGGGAGGCAAATGTAGCCAGTAGTTGTGTTTTAATTTTATTTTAATCTGATTTAATTGTTTTCAGCCAATTAAATATGGGACAGTTTTAGACTTTCTACTACTTCTTTCTCCCTTACAGAAAATGAAAATGAAAGGGAAAAGGAAAAAGGAAAAAAGGAAAAAAGGAAAAAAAGAAAAAGGAAAAGGGAAAGGGAAAGTGAAAGAGAAAGAGAGAAAAGGGAAAAAGGGAAAAGGAGAAGAGCCCTGCTCCTTATTTTCATAACAACCTCAAAAGAACTTTATTAAAGAACTCAGTGGATTTTATTTCCTAGAGAGGAAAAAAAAAAGCTTATACCAAATGTCACTTTTTTTCTGATCTGAATTAGGATAGATGAAAACACTGAAATTACTGTAGACTAAAAGTTTAAGAAAACACTGAAGAAATTGTAGAAAAGTAGAGCTATTTACTGTACCTTTTAATTTTTATTCTGCAATCTGTAAATGCTAAATAATAGCTGAAGACCGCATGCTAAATGGTTTTTTCAAATATTCCCAGGCTTTTGCTTTCACCTGCAAAACTGACAATCTATTCTGGAATTTATGTGCTTGGGAAGAATGACTAAAGTGCTTGGCAAAGAGATCTAGCCTCACATTCCTAAAATGTCTTTCTTTAAAGAGTTGGTGCAAATGTAACTTACAGGTAAATACAGTTACTCCTCTATCATTACAAAGTACAGTCAGAGCATATTTTAACTTAATATTTTTTTTTCTTCTGTTATTAAGAGTTTGTGTAAATTGAAATGAAAAAATAAAACATTAAAATTAAGCAATTTAAAATTAAATTAAACAAAAGAAATATTATAAATGCAATGTGACCATATTGAAACATTTTCTTAGTCTCACGAAGAAAAACAAACGCTATTTCTTTAACTTTCATGCACRACTTTTAAGTTAAAATAGCATATTTAGATAGTATGGGTGAATATACAAGTCCAAAACTGTTGCCAGTGAAAAAGATCGTGAGGGTGTAACAGTAGACTTTGGCTATGCTTGTGCCATGGAAAAGTAATCTGAAGCTGAGATYTGCATCCCTGAGAAGATTATAATATCCTTGTTCAGAGGCTTAACTTCACAAATTCATGTATAGATTTTGATTTTGTGTCTTTAGTATTGCCTGTACAAAATGTATGATTTGTTTTCCCTAAAACATAAAACAAAGTGTTTTGAGATGCTTATCAGATCACTCACTTGGGATTTTTTGATGTGTGATGATTTTTATTTTTTTGGAGGAAAACTTTCTAGTGAGATGAAAGATTGTAAGCAATCTTTTTCCGAGGAAAAGCTAACGTGCATAAGAAAAAAATCTCCTCCAGGAGGATTTAGTACAGCTGAAGATAACACGGGATTACAAAGTCAGCTCTGCTTGGCTCCCTCTGCACCTAATCATTCATACCGCCTAACTTGCTGTTCTCACTTTGGTTCAGTTCTGGAGCAACCAACTCATTCCTGAGGCAGGAAAACTGAGGCACTGGAAGGAGAAAATGGAAAAGACTGGCCCAGACTGAGAGGAGGTGCAAATCCAGTGTCTCCAGCTAAATGTGTCACTGATTTAAAGTCCCTTGGCATGATTAATAAAAATGAATTAGACATAACTCAAGGGATCTGTTTTTGGTTTTGGTTTTGCTCAGTGAAAACTCGAAAAGGAARTTCTTTAAGTTGGAATAGTAGTCATTTACACTTAAGCATTTTATTCATTTTTCTCTTTATTTATATGACAAGAAGCTTAAATATAAACCTTCCTGACAAAATATGCCAGCCTCTCTCATAATCCTAATCAAATACCTGTAAAAGATTGATAAACAAGATGCTGTCATGTCCCAGCTGTCAGCTTCAGCACACTATTGCTATGTGGCATGTTAAAGGGCAAATGAGCTATATTAACCTAATCCCTAGATAGAAGCTTAGGAAAGAGATAATTTTTTTTTAATAAAATGATAAAAGTAGAGATTTTAAGGACTTTCTCAGACAAATACAAATTCTTGTTGCAACCCATCAAAGGGCTGAAAGTCAATGTCTCCCAGATTTGGGAAATTATAGCCAAGCAACTTGTGATTTTATAATTAATTGAAAGAAGCATGTTTCTAAAAAGCATTTCAGAAAGCTGTCAGAAAGCAACAAGATTGAAATCAGATATTTTCCCTTTTCTGATTCACGCCAGATAATTCTCAAAAGAATCACATGAAGCAGACTGTGCAGCACCCTTATATTTCTGCTCTTTGCTGAGCTTGWCTTCTTACAGGCTGCACAATGTAGAATGCAAATAATTATCTAGAAAATAATAGGAAAAGTTACATAAAAAATACCTTCCTCTAGAAATTTCTGTAGAAAATAAAAAGTATATAAAATCCATGCTTCAAAGACATAAATCCATATAGAATGATTAGTATGTGGGATATCTTAAATATATACAAGAGCAACTTGTCTAGAAAGGCTGGGCTAACGATCTAACACTAAACATTAACCTTTTGGAGTGCCTCTCAAGGGGACTTCTTAGTAACAGCCATTAGAGAACTATATACTGAGCTCTTGAAATGTTGTCTAATGATGAGTTATACATATTAATTAATTAGTTAATGTTTGTAAAGKGCTTTGAAAAGGAAAAGGATAACATATCGGTAAGTGCTATTATTATGCTGTATTTTTTGCACTAGCTGTTCCTAAACAGATCTCTGCRGCAATGTAGCTATGGCTTGTTTGAGAACACTGCTATTTTTCATTCCAGTGCTGTACCATTCAGGTTTTGCAAATCACTGAATTTAGCACAGTCAGAGTCAGGAGTAGACCTGGAACAGTTCTTGCTGTATGGAGCACACTTGCATACACATGCTTGGCCGTGTATGGAAGTGCATAGTTCCATTCTTACATTAAACACAAGACACTTGAAGAATAATGGCTTTAAAAACATTGAAATGTCTATGTATTTGAGGGCATGGCTTTTGAGAATAATTCACTTTGGTACCCAAGCCCAAGATGCCCAAGACCTTGGAACTATCAAAGTCTCAGACTATGCTTTTTCACAGAGAAGTCAGAAATTGGTCATCCATGAAGTGATGCTTTTCCATGACTTGTTCATGGAAACCAAGTTCTTAGCCAGGTCTGCCAAGTCACCATARTAGGCAATAGTGGGTGATGCCCAGACATCCACTTGAAAATGACTGCATGAGATGTTTCTGTATTGAACAGCTGATTTTAGTAGGAGGGCTTAGTGTAGTCTGTGGATGATGCCAAAACAGTCATGAAATCTTTATCATCTACTGCATGTTAAATACTCCAAATCTGTAAATTTTTTAAAGTTTTTTTTCTTCATTTTTTAACAGAACTACATACAGAAAAAAAATGTACCCACAATAACATTCTGAGAAGATTGATTTTTCTCTTGTAAACTGTAGATTTCTCTGATCCRTTTACAGTTTATTACTTGGCCAGATTTAGACACCATCATCCAGTTTTTCAGTTTTGGTTCAGTTTTTCCATCTCAGAGAGGGAGAAAGAGACTATAACTCCTGCCAGAATACTAGTCTACATCCTTCTTTGAGTCTAAGATTCTCTTAGAAACAGTTTTTCTCACCTATTCTTTTTCCCAATATACTCTTATTCTCTTGAACTCTTTTTTCCTCTTTGTTTCCCTGGACTGGTATCCCATGMCGACTGCTCTAAATGGATTTTTAAAAAATATGTATGTTTCACATAACTGAGTACAGATTATTTTTATGCAAACTTCTAGACAAGCAGAATGTTGTAGTAAACATAACTGAAATGAAAAGAACTGAAAATAGTGCAAAGTATTTAGTGCAAATAGTTGTTATTCAAARTGAGTTTATCCTAATAAAAGAACAAAAATAAAATGTACCAGTAGAAAAATATGATCGCAATTAACCATTGTAAACCACGAAAGCACAGCTGCCACTTTTTACTGAACTATTACAGGGGACATTGGCAGCACCAAGTAAATAAAGCGTTTTTTCTTTTTTTTTTTAGATTTTATGGAACTAAATACTATGTTCTTCAAAATTATGCAGTTTATAGACCAATGATTTGTGGAAAAGATTACAGAAAGAATTAAATTTGACAAAAGCTTTAAATTTCAATATCACTTCTTTACTTCTGTAACTTCCTTTTAATTTTACCTTTCATTTTCTGCTCTGGTATAAAAACTACATGCTGAGCTGTCATAGTAACTATATTCATGTAATAGCATAAGATGCAATTTGCTTTTGGAACAGAGGGTAATAATGGAACTGGACATGGTGACAATATATTGCAAATTGTGAAAAATAGGAGAAATTTATAGTCCATTTTCTAAGAAGGTCCTTGCTCATTATTACTTTTGATTGAGGGTAGATCTCTTGKTTTTGTAATCACATGGGAATTTATYTAAAGCTATTTACTGAACACATGACCATAGAAAAGATGACTTTTAAGGATAAAGCTGTATGAAGTCCTAGCACCCTGGACTGGAAAAAGTCTAGGTGATCAAAATCTATATGGAAATGAAGTTGAACAAGCTGTGGGGAACTAAAAAGGAAACACAGTGAAACATTAAAAAAAAAAAAAAAAACATGATGGGATTGTCCAAAAGTTTTATCTTACAGGTATAAAGAATAACATAATATAAAAAAAGTTACCAAGAACGTGASAGACAGTGAGACATATATAATCTGAAAAGGAATCTAATCTTAAACAACATTGTAAACTTTTAAGCAAAGAGGCTTTCAGTAAAATGCAAGCAGACTTGCATGCAGGCAGGTATCCAAACAGCTTTAGGGCTCTTTTAATACATGCAGAACCAAAAGCTTAAGTGAAAAATCAGGTAGAGAAATTAAAATGGTGATATACATATGCACAAGGGGGGAAAACAAACATGCTTTTCTATTTTCTGGTGTCTTAATCCATTCTTCACTTAACCCCATGTGGGTTTTATGCCAGATAACAGGCAAATTTAGTGCCAACACTTTTTCCTAAAAGCTACATTTTTTCCTTCAGCAGTTTTAGTGATAATCCATTCACTGTTATTTTCTTATATTTCTTCAAATTACATTCTCAGGAACTGTTAGGCCAAAGACACTAATTGACACTATCCCACTTACATCTAAATGCTGCTTCTTACCTTTAGTCTGGTTGGATTATTTGCATAGACCTTAACACTAGTGTCAGCAAATAATCTAATGCAGTATATAAAGCAAAAATATTATTTTTCTGTAGCTTGATTTCTGCCAATTTAAGCTCTGCAGTTTCAGAAGCATTACAAGCCAATGGTGGAAAAATGGGCAGTAAGACTTGATTTAGAAGATCTCATTAACCACAATTTTGCTGAGTATGACTAGCAAGGTCCCATAAAATGCTATTTTAGTTGTGAACATTTGTTTTAATATGGAACTTGTCTGAGGAAATACATTATATTTATTGTTGTATTTTCTTTATTGGAAGGTATTTCTAAGTTTAAAGGTCTATTTATCAGTGTGCTAATCACTGTACACACAGGTAGGAGCTGGCCATCAAGAACAAAAATGCTGAGTAAAACATTATTCCATTAAAAAAGACTTTCAAGACAAATATTCTCCATTTTGTTTGGATTTTGCCTAGAAAAAAAAAAGAACCACAGGTGAGATCTTTGAAATGTTTCTGCTTTTGGATTGACTGTTCGGCTACTTGATGATGTGAAGATAAGAAATCCCAAATGTACTTGAAAAATTTAACCAAACGGCCATTCATACAGCAGAAACAAAATAGATGTCTGCCAAATGTAGGTATACAGAGAAGTTTAGCTATTTTCAAYCACTAATATACACAGAATCCTTTGTGCAAGAAGCCTTGTCCTTTCAGTACCTGTAGGTTTGAACTCTCAATTGAGTATCATCTTTCAGAAAAGAAAGCCCATTTTAGTATTCACCTACACRGATTTCTTAATGGGAAAGCACCATTACAGATGACAGCTGGTTGCCTTAATACTGTTGCTAAATCTGGCTCTAATGTCTGTCTCACCATGTTCTTCCAGAGCACATTATCATAAGCCCAGTAGGAACTAGTTACCTGTTCACCTGCGGTAGGATTCATTGCTTTGCACAGAAAGGATAGATTTCAGTGATGGGTCATACCTTGTAGGATTAATTTAAGTTAGCCYTGAAATGTTGGATTTTCTCTCTGCATAATCAACAACAAAAAAATTGCAACAGTGAAGAAAACAGGCTTGTTAGATTTACATTACATTTCTTCCCTTAGCTTTAGATTCCATGAAAAAAATGAAAGGTTACTCTAAAGATGAATGCTATAATAAGCTAGGGTGATCTGTATGCAAGACTCTTTTTTCCATGCACCTAATTTTATAATGCATTCTTCCTTGTTCAAACGACATTGTTTTTTCCTGATCCTTGTAATCATGATTCAACCTCTTGGGAACAGAGACTCATTTATTGTGATTCTTTCCTCACAGGACTTTTGAATTGCTTGTGGCTTGCTCAGAATACACTAGCAGAGTTGTCACTGGTTGGAACAGGTATTGTGCTGGCTGTGCATTCTTTACATTGCTACCTACAGACTGATGGATTGATTTGAAAATGCCACAGGCAGTTTTAAAATCCCTTGCTGGGACTGGCCTGGGATTGGCTTTAGCAAGAACTGAGGCTCACTGACTGAAACTTGTGCTGATGCCTATCAGTTCTCAAACACCACTACTGTTTAGTGTTTCCAGTCGCATGCCCAAAGTCAGCAGGCAATCACACTTCTGCTGCACTGGACTATATGGTATGGAAGACAGTGTCCACTAAAATCTACCTAATTTGTCCCTCTTTCTTTTCTACAGGAATCTAAAATCCTTTCCTCTATTCAAATTGTCACCCCTCCCGTTTCCCACTCCCCCCAGCATGAATCAGCCTCTGAGAACTCATCTGTAAAGTCCTCTGCTAGATCCAGTTTCAAATTTCTGCCAGTATTGCTTTTGCAAACYTTGGTACTGCATGGAGAAAATGTCTTCTGCTGCTCCTTTTCCTTGTGTGTCTGTGTGTTATTTTAGGAGGGGTGGGAAGTTTCAGATTTCGCTATGTATGAGTACTGCTGTGAACAATAAAATCTGGTTTGGCACGATCTTATGGACGTACTTTTATCACACCTATTTACTTTTAATAGTTGATGCTTAAGCATGTCATATCTTGGTATAGTTCTATTACTCTGCGTATGTGTACATTATGCACTTGTAATAATGTGCAAGTGCCATTGCTAAGCAAAAAGAAATGCTAGGAATACAATTAATAACCACAGTTAGTATGAAGGATATGCTATATCATCCTACATTATAATTTCTGTATTAACAGGAATTTTTACTATGCGCCCTATATGGAAGGGCATCTTACATGCAGCAGAAGAAACTCACTCTAATTTTAGTGTCATCTTTGTTATAGGGTGTACCTTTCAGAGCACCTGTACTCTTGTTTTTTTGAGATGAAGCTAGGTTTCTCCAARGACTCGGTAGAATTTGAGCTAATGGCTTTACCTCTAAGGTTCATCTGCTAAGGACAATCTTTTCTGAAGGGTTTGCACTAGACCTCAGGCCAGCCAAAAGCACGCTAAAATATTAGCTTATCTGCTCTATACATTACAACAAGTTTCATAAATCTGAATTCCTGGCAGCTTCATTTCATGGTGCTGSAACATTTGAGTCCCCAGAGGATGTCGAAGGTAAAGCTTAGTAATTTCAACATGTTCTAAGGTCAAAACACCTACCCACTCCCAGAAGGCAACAGAATAGMAAACATAACCACCAGGTCTAATATCACACAAATAGTACCAAGAGAGAGAAATGTGTTAAACAAACAGGGAATATGCAYCAAACCCCGCTAAGTTCCTCTCACACAGAAAACAGCTGATACAGTATTGGCGCTATTCTGTTTTATATTGCAACATGCACATTTCTCCCACGTAAYGAGGAGTACAGGCTTCTGTTTAGGCACCTTTTTTTCATTTTTGAAGTTTCAGCACAGTCAGAGTGAAAGCAGTGTTAGACTCTTAATAGTACTTCAGTGTTTGTTTAACTTTGACTGTGCAGTGGAGTGATACCACATAAACAGAACAAAAGATTCCCATAATTTCTTTTGTTGAGTGTTTTTTTCTGATAATCATCCAGTGCCTTATAGAGAAAATTTATGCATAAGCTGACTTAAAGGGAAGGCATCTGAAATCATCTTGAAATATATCCAAGAAAAAGAAAAGTAGTGGCCTAGTATATGTTATTTGTCTAGATTCCCTTGTAGACAATAAAACAGACCGCTTCAGAGAATAATTTATCGCATCCTACAAGGGTGAATCTGTCCATGGACTGCACCACTTTCTCCAGCGACTATAGATTCAACTGTCTTCCTAAGGAAGAAGTTAGATCAGCCTTTACTGTGGAATTTAGATAGTTTAGAGATMTATGAAAGGATGTAGTGTAACATTAAAAATTAGGACACTGACATACTTAAGTGCATAATGAAGCCACCATAGCTCAGTAAAAATGTGAACAACAAGCAAATCTCACAACATTATACTGTTCCATACTGACAGTTTGAATASCAAGGACAAAAATACCAGGAAATGTAAAATAATGTACAATAATCAGTCCCAAAACTAAAAAAACTGCAAATATTTCATTATCCATTATATCAAAGGAAAAAATAATCTTATTCATCAAATACCAGAGAGGGTACTTGAAGATAAAGTAGGGAAAGCAAAATTATTTCAAGATTCCTATARAAGTCAGAAAAATTGTATTTGATCGAAGCCATGAAATGTTATTCTCTACTAATCATCAACAACCTCAATTCATATGATTTCTAAGTCTACGTATTATGATTTAATTTAAACCAGGGTAAAAAATGGAAATAACCAGACAGCTGTCCAGTATTTTAGAAAAAAAATCTGAATAATCAACCTCTGTGGAATGATTTGTGAAAGCTTTAATTTATTTTTCCCTCCATATGATTTTTTCCTCCAGGAATTCATAAAGAATATCAATATTACGAGTCTAAAAAGTAACAACAATTGGTTAGAAAATGTCTCTAAATAATTCAGAACCAACAACCATATATAAGACTTAAATGTTAATGTTATGTGAGTTTTTATCTTCATAATATTTACTTTCTCAGAAACCCAGTGACCACTCCCAAGGGGATCCTAGGAAATAAAATTAAAAATTGCGAAATATTTTTAGGTTYTTAGATAAAAGCTCTTAGGCATATGCCCAATATGAAATCTATTAYTAAAGATTTAAATTGTCACTAAATGCAAAATTTTCTTTTTATTTTTGTTTTTTGTGATACCTCCTTCAATTGTGAAGACACATTTGAATGAAAAGACTAAAGGCCAGAGCCGCAAAGTTTTTAATTTCAATGTTTGTCACTGCCTCACTAAATCCAAGTRGACCGTATTTTATTTGTGGAACAGAAATATTAATGTTAGGGCTAAGTTCTTCAAGAATGGCATTAGGTGAAATAACATGTTGCATGTGAATATAGTACCAGCTGAAATTCCTCCTTTGGGCCCCGACTCAGACATACAGTGCAACTACAGCTATTGCAATGCATTATCATGCACTAGGAAACAGATGAGACATAGTAAACATAGGAAAAAGACCAGAAAAATACCTTACAGGGCATTAAAGCCTATCCCCATTAATGAATAAATTACAGAATCCTTTCTGAAAATATGTTGTTTCTTGTTAAGGTCTAAAATGTTTGTACTCATTGATATTCTCCTATCTCTACCAGAGATCTGTTCTTGTTATGGCTTTATAGCATTGGTGGGTTACAGTCACTTTAACAACTGAATGTCAACCAAATCCTGTTCCCTTTACACAACTCTGAAGACTRTGAGGGTGCTGGTAACCATGTAGACACCAATTTATCAGCACTTGGACTCTACCATTCTCCTTTAGTTTTCTCTCTGCTTTCCTCCAGTCTTTCATGATACTAATTTCTATCTAACAYTAAAACTTGTTTTCTTTTTTTTTTTAAATCAGTTTCCTGAAAGGACCATGAAAAAACATGAAGCAAATTCAGTAAATGAAAATTTAGTCTGTAGGAAAAACAAGTTCTAAATTCAAATTAAGGAAGTAAAAATGTGCTGGTAAGGTTGAATCAGTAATTTAAGACAGCACCATTTGTTCTTCACGTTAGTTTGTTATTCTGGCTTGCTATTCTTCATCAAAGCTCTAGAGCTGCTAATGGTCACATCTTCATAAACACATTATCATCTCCGATCTATAATGATTTTAGAAGAATCATGCTAAAAGGCATTTTCCCATTAAGTATTTGAACTGATCTTTACCAGGATTTTCATTGGAAAACACCAGCCTGTATTCAAAGAAGATTCTACTTATATTCATMCAGTAAAAGTAAAGAAAAATAGCCYTTTTGTACATAATCATTATTAATAGTGAATTACAAACCAGTGTTTGAGTWATAAAAAGTAATACATAATGCTTTCAGCACTTTCTGGTTGCAGAAATAAATCCTGTTAGCCTAGAATTTYAGTATGTCAACATGAAGTCCCTTAAATTTACAAGATTGTAATTAACATAAATTCTAATGTTCTGATTAGTGATAATCTGCTTGCATTAGATTGGTCCAGAAAATGTCCTATCTCTGTGCAAATTTGTTGGTGGTAAGCAGGGAATCTGCATGATTTTTGCCCCCTGAATTCATACGCTYCAGTATTTTCTTCACATACGAGATGACTGCAAGTACATCAAAAGTAAACTCAAGTCCTATGCAGTCAAACAGAGGGAAGCGAAACCAGCTACAGCTCACTGAAGATGTAAATTAAAAATACTAACAACATACAGATTTGCTTAACCTTTTACCAGTATGCAAATCCCTAATCTGATCCTTATATAAGGTTGGTTGATTTATTACAAAGTTTAATAAAGCAGTCCCTTGAGGCATTAAAACTGAAAGTTCATTGTCAGAGACATTATTTCAGTAGCATAGTTTGGGATTARTTTCAAACTTGTTTGTGTGAAGATTATCTATTTCACTTTGGATTAGAGAAATTGGATATGTTCATAGATGGTTCCAGACAATATTCATAGGTCTTCAATTGTAGAATTTAAGTTGAAGGAAAAATCTCTTCTGTATACTTCTACTGGTCAAAACTAGGTTTTCTGTGAACTCTATTACTAGTTCATCACAATAACTTCAAAGGGCACATGTTGAAGGTCAGTTCACTTTCTAGGTGCATCTGATTCCTGTCTTACAAGACTTACAAAAATACCACACTTCCAAAAGAATTTTTTTTCCCAAAAAGAAATTTCCATAGAAAAACACAGTGTTTCTGAGTCTGGTGATTCTATCCCAAATCTTATAGTATTTAGCTCAAGGTTTGAATTTCTGTTTTGTTCTCTTCACAGTGCTGTCTGCTGTAGGTGAAAGTGTGAATAAAATGTTTAGATGATGTGCATTCTCCCATGCATGTGTTTTCCTCCTTCTGTCCATTAAATAAAAAAGTCTGTCCCATATGGCTGTAGAAAAAATCACTTGGAAATGTGACTTGAATGAACTGAGAAAGACAGAAAATGATGTCACACTATCTATGTTTCTCAAGTACTGATTTAAAGAACAAGCCAAGGTTGTACAAYACAAAAATGAGTATATGATCAAGTTGATCTACTGTGTATTGAGTGAAAGACTTTATTAACGTAATTAAAGCAGAGAAGCTGATGTTTAGTATTTAATGTGTAGAAGCTCTTTCAATATTTATTTGTTAGCATAATGGGAAAAGATGAACATATGCCCGGCACTAGGAAATATCTCTCTTCGTATCTGACACTGACATTCTGTTCCAATCTCCATTTCAAAAGGTATGAGTAGCAACTGTTGGCCCTAGGTTTTCCTTCCAATTTTTACCACACAATTGTCTGAATTAACAGACAATTGTTCCTGATAGTCTGTACTTTAAAAAAGTTGATAAGGTATGTATGATTCTAGCTTCCAAAGTAATTATTGAATTTAAACACAATAAAATAAGTTAAACCTCTATATTCAATTTATCAGGATTTCTTTGCAGATACACTCAGGTATGGCAGCAGCATCACATACCCAGATGAAAAAAAGAGCCCTCTGCACTTCTCTGGGTTTATCTTTACAGCTTCCATTGAAATTCCACTTACACAMCACTGTAATTACTCCAGCCTTGCTGCAGTTGAAGTAACTCAGAAAGTACAGTTTGGAATCACTTTGTCACATGCCAAACAGAAGGCAGTAAATCTCTGACAACATAAATTAGTTACTTACTGAAATAAGGAGTAACGATTAATCACCTCAGTGAATACCTGGCAGAATTACCCATCCCTGTGACTACTATTCCTTACCGACAAACACTGTACAATAATTCRAGCACATGCTGCATCATCTCACATAGCTGAAGACATAATCCTTACAAACTGAGAGAAGGCAAAGTATCCCTAAGGTTCATCTTGATTATATCAGGAGAGGCAAAASCCCCTGCCAATGTACTTCTGTGAAAATAAAATTTTAATTTATGGTGTATATGTGAGTTGCCTSATGAAATAATACTAATTTTTATTTATAAGAATGATTTTCTTTTGAACAAATAAAATCATTCACAAAGCTATAATTCTCAGTTAATTTTTTTACAGTTTTTTCCCCTAAATATATTATTGTTGTATTTTATGGTCACAATATTCTTTAATTGAATTTCTGTCTCCTCATTCATAAAATTTTACAATTTTTTATACCTATGTGTTTGCAGAGTAACTTACAGTTAATCATAAAATTACAGTAATCATAAAATATCCTGCTSTGAAGAATATGACATGTACTGATGCATTTCTGAATGTCATGAAGCTGAACCAATCTCAGCTGTAAAAACTGTTCCATTAGGAAAAGCACAACTTTGTAAGCATCCATCCAGCATAAACAACATTTTTGACCTCTATACCTTGCAGAATAAAGGAAGTATACCTATTATTATGTGCATTTTTAACTGTGCTACTCCCACCAAGACTGAAACTGCATGCCCAGAAGTTGAAGTGATAGAATAGGAAAGAAAAAATGACTTATTTAAAACAGTAACCAATCTGCAATACAGCCCACATCTTGGAATAAATCCAGCCTTTGTATAGTGTGTGGATATGCCCAATCCTGCCTTGTTCCCATGTGCAGAGTGTGCACACAATCATAATCCCAAATACAATTCTACTCTTGCCAGTTCGTCCTAGAACACAGTGCTTTCTCCTCCTTGATATTAAGCATATTTTCTTCAAATTTTGGTCTGCATTGAGTACAATTTCATCACTTTTTTTTTTATAGACTCTTCCCACAACATACACAGAATATTATCAAGAACCTAGAATATACATTCTTTGCAGTTAAAAATAGGTATTACACTTATGATGGTGGCAAAATAGTTTCTGTTTTGCCGGTTGGGGGTGGGGGAATCCTCATGTACCTTATGGCTAGCTTAACATCAAACTCCTCAGCTAATTTGATATGCAAATTCTGTGTTCAGTACATATACAAAACTTTCTTTTCAATCAATATCTATATTATGAAAGTCCTTTCTTATTTAATAAGAATAATTCTATAATTCCAYTAATGATTTGAATTTCAAATTGTTTCCCATATCAGTAGAGATTTAGCATTCCRCTGTGGAAGGAAAGTTAACACTTCCCAACAGTTTAAATTATAATGAACGCTTAGGAAATGTTTCTACTATTTGCTCATCTCTGCTTGCTTTTTAGAACTGAGAATATTTTCATTCACTTGGTATACAACCATGTTTCAGGTCCCCATTTTTAATTATACAGTCATCAATCACTATTTTTTTCAGATTTAATGGAAACTGGGAATATCCAGGAAAATGGAATTTTTTTTCAAGAAAATCTTAAGAAATTTTCAATTTTATCGTTTCCAGTTAGTCATACAATTGGACAAACCACTTAGAGTCTCTAGATCTTACCTGAACAAAATACAGTGGRCAGAAAACAGAAATCTTTCTCACTTGTATTTATTGCGCTTGAGCCAAAACAACAAAGCTAGTAAACTTCAGACTTTGACCCTCATATCTGTCTTTAGGGATACTACAGAAAATACTCTCTACTGTGCAGCACAATAGAGGTGGGAGGTTACTTTCTGATGGCAATGGAAATTATTGTCCTTGGCCTGCCCAGAAGGAACTTGCAAAAATTACTTATCCATAAGATCTTTCGGTAGTAAAATTGCATGTGAATTTCAATTAACAAGGTTTCTAGGATGTTTAGAATAGGAATTACAAGATGTGTCAAAAGCTTCACCCCATTTTTATGATCTGTGGCAACAGAGCACTAGTTCTCTAAGACAGAAATAAAAGTTTTAATGTCATTCTTTACCAGCTTCCTTATCTTAATAAAGCCAAATAAGTATATATAAAATGCAATTACCACCATAAAGTTCTTCACCATCACAGTCTTTTACCACCATTAGCAAAAAGTCTTGACTAAGGATCAACTAGGCATATTTGTCCAATAATTTGAAATTCTGTGTGCTCTGTTGAGTAATGTTAGGAAGTAGTTGCCCTGAGACAGGTACCTTTGATGTTAAGTATTGACCCACAAATGCTTTCAGCAACTGACCCAGACCAAAATGTAATCCRAGTAGAACTGGATTATTTAACTGGAACCATTTGCAGAAAGATGTGAACAGAAGCAAAATGGCTTGTAAGAACACGAAACACTTTGTTCCAGGATAAGTAGTAGATACCTAAAATGTTAAACATAACCAAACACTCAGACTCTGGTAAATACATTATGTTGACTTAATATCCTTTGATTTATCAAGTAACTTAAATCAGTTGATAATTTCTGAAATTCTTATCACAGATCTTTAGGACTATTTATTCAATTGTAAATTTTKGAATAAAATGGTTAATTTTTTTTCATGTCCTTTTTAGAAGTCTATTAAATACAAGTACTTTTGAAATAGGTATCAGTATTGTATCAACAACCCAAAAAATAAAAATGTCTTTTTCACCGCAAGTTTAGAAAAAATAGGAAYGTATAACTTTTGCCATAGTGTTACTTGTGTTTCTTTGTAGTTTGTTATCTTAGTTAAACTTTCATCTGTCCAGCAGCTACATCTGGAAGGACATCTTTTTAGTATTTTTTTAAAACTTTGTTTATGTTCAAATATCTCATTTCCTCACCTTTTCCATATTTCTCTCACTGTATTTCAATGCATAGTCCACTTGTTTTGATTTTTAAATCTGATAACCATTCAGGAGAACAACAGTACTGCAGCGCATGGGATGTGTGTGTTCATTTTAGAGGCGTTCTGAAGAACCTGTACAAATAAATGTTTTGTGCAAGGACTCACATTATCCAGATCAGTTTGAACTCACACAGTTATTTGTTAATATTTCCCATTTCCCTGTTCTGTTTATACACAAAACAAATCTATACCTCTAGCTTTSACTAAGCTAATGACTACATAATAATGAAATCCCCACAATTTTAGCTTAGTCAGAGTTCTTCTCCATCACATGTCACACTGAGATCTTAATTTGTTCTGCTCTTTTGTCTTCACATCTGTGTTTCCATGATATTTTTTAACACTAGCATAGGATGACTGACTCTTCACAGGACGTGAATTAGACATGAATGGATGCCTCAAAAAACCTTTAACTGRTTTAGAATGGAAAGTCTAAATTAAAGTCTCCATCTCCTTACACATACCAGAAATATCCACCTATTAAAAATATTGTTTCCTTTASCAAGTAGCTAATAAAAAATACAAACACAAAAAGTAAATAGACCTTTGACACTTTTCATTAAGGCAGAAGAGGATGAGTATGATTGTTTATAGCTCCTTTTTTTTCATGCCCTTGAAGATTCCTTCCCTGCATTTCTTATTTTGCCTGCTGCTGCAAAATATCAAGTACCTCTCTCCATTCCCATGCATTAAATACAAAGCCAATTTTTCGTCTAATTTTAAAGGAGGTAAGTCCATAGTAGCTCCATTAATTTTACCTGAAATACACCAAAGTAAGTACTGATAAGGACAAAACTGGACTGCATGGATTCRTCATTGCAGAATATCCACATGGGTTTTACTGTGAAAACAGAATCCAACTCATGCCATGACAGAGAGGGTGGAAGACTGGGTTTACAGTTTCTTATAAGACAGTAAACATGCTGTTCAGATGCATAATTAGTACCTATTTTCAGAACTGCTCCTTTTTCACAGTGATACAAGTGACCGCAAATAATGAGCATGTGTTTCAGATGCATTTAGAATGGWTAAACCCATTGTGTTTCTGTTCATATGTATGCTGTTGTAGAAACTCAGTTGTTGGGTCACCAGAAGGAAGTTAAGAAAGTTTGAAAACCRTATTGTATCAGAATAGTTATTATCAAAGAAGAGTACTATGCAATGTACAACATACCCTTATTGGCAGTTAAGACGGTAAGAAGTAAAAATATTCAACACGCAGATTTACGGTTGTGCTTTGTCGGTGGATGGAAGAGCTTTAGCCATTTTGTTTACAAGTTATTGCAATTACTATAGTGAAAAGGTTTTCTATTGTAATTCAGCATAAATTACCTGGACCATTGTGTTAACATGCTACTTGTTTTCCAGCTCATCAGAGATAACCTGGTAGGCAGAACTAGTAAGTAAATATTTGGTAAGCAGTACTTTTTCATTACTGAAATGTATAATTATAGTTCTTTCCCCTCTCAATAATTGAATATATGTAATTGCTCTTCCTCTTAACTTTAATGCTAGGTTTCAAACTGGTGAATGGACAGGAAAGCACCATTAGAGACATTATTCTAATGTTGCTTTCCCTCCTGTACAATGATATGAACACAAGCAATAAAGTTAAATGGAAAAGGCACTATACTAGATTTTCAATTACAGCAGAGGCAGGGAGCCACAATTACCCCTTTCATTACTGAAATACTTCTCATAGCTACACAGGCAGAATCTTCTGCTGTTCCTGTTGCTGTTACTGCTGCTCTTAAATTGAAGTGCCCTTGAAAACAGATGAGGTTATAGGTCACCAAACAGAAGTTAAAATTGTGAAAAGTGTATATTTAAAGGAAAATAAAATAAAAAAAATAAGGAGCAGGAACACAGAGACATTCAGACCTTCGTTTTCCTTATCTCTGCTGCAAAGATATGATGTTTCTCCAGATCTGTAATAAATTATAATAGTAGTGACTGTGCATGAAATATGAGTGTGAGCCCTGTCTGTCTTTTAACAGTACTTATATCCAGACATATTTTGTACCAAGAATTCACTGACTGAACAATCGRGTGCATTCCCTCTCTGGTGTACCCATCTTCTACTGTGTTACAAATTACCAAGAAAAAAAAATCCTTTTTTATTGTTTTGAACATCTTTACATGAAGGATATCATATCTCAGGAGCAGTTCTTTATTTCCCCTGTCTAGTTCACTTCACTTTGGAAGTGAATACCCTTTCTACCAAGCACATAAAACTAACCRAGCACTTCAAGAGTGGAACTGTAAATCACAAATATTTGCATAGCYTTGAAGTGGTTTACCTTAGCCTTTTGTGAGGTGGACCAGCAATTCAGACCTTGCCTATCAGCCTCCTGTGTGATTCAGAATTGGCTCCTCTGCAAAAGCTGAGGCAAAAGATAGGAAGAAAGGGCCCTGTGTCATCTTTTCTTCAGTACAGGAGAAAATTGCGACCTATCCTATTAATACTGATGAAGATGAAGAGAATAACATTAAAACAGTAAGTGTCAAGATTCTGTTTCAGACTGAGCAAAATATATGTCAGGAAGCATATGAAGTTTATGTAAAAGCCAATAAAAACTGTCTAAGCACAATAGACAATAGATTACCTAAGACAAAAGATCTGTACCTGTGCCTCAGAAGTAAAATAGCTAAAATGCATTCAGCAAACTGGACACTTGTGTAACAATGGTCCCTGTCCCATAACAAGACCAAACATCATCTTCACCCAACAAGAGCCTCAGCACTCATCTGTTAACATACAGGCTAAAGGTATGTTGCAAGGAACACGTTGCATATTGATATATCGTGAGAGAATTGCAATCATGCAAAGTCTTGCTGAAACTTTCAGTCATGAAGAAAGAGCTGTCCAATCCTTAAGATTTTCTGATGAATAATGAAGTCCAGAGAAGATGTTGCATACAGGATGCATAGTTTTCAAAATACTTTAAAAATGTCATACTTTTACAAGAGCGAAATAAAAGCAAAGCCTTCTGAAATACCTCAGAAATCTCTTTTTTATTTCCTTCTTCCAGTCTTGGATCACAGAAAGTCAAAGACTTTGGAAAAGTTGTTTTTTTTGTGGGTTTTGTTGGGGTTTTTTCTCTTTTTTGACAAAATTAAAACATACATAATTATAAGTGAAATAATTTGCTTCTTCAGACTCACACTGACTGCACAAAGAAAATCACRTGTGGTTATGTGAACATACCATATTTTATTCATGCTAGAAATTATTTACTATCTAATTAAAATTAACAGACACCCTTTTTTTATGGGGGGGATAGAACGTCAATGACTTTCTAATGATAGTTCCATAATACCAACTATGAGTAGTGGATGAGCCTTTTCTGACTCATATAGTGGAAGATATTGGAGCCTCAGAAACACTCATCTTTGTCTCTGAGGAGAATAGTCTTTCTTAACTCTAAAAACCTTTCTTGATATCCTGGCAATTTGCAGTCTTGCTGAACTATTACTCTGCAGCGGAGTGCAAGATACACTTTCTGTCGCTGTGTGATAGTGTCTGATCCCAAAATTTTCTGTGGCAAAATAACTGGCAGTTATCACAGACACAGAATGAGAGAGTTTTCAGATCAACCACAAAATCTGCAGCTTTGTTTCTTCTGCGAGTAATCATATTTTGCCTACCCATGAAAAAGAATTCTTATCTGCAATTGAAATAACTACATAATCATACTTTGTACAGGTTTGATGGCAAATTAAAAAYTTGATTTCTGTTTTATTATGTTCTCTTCTTCAAATCCCATTCAGTGCTGTCAACTTTCAGCTGTGASTATTAAATATAATTTGTTCYTTCTTCCTTTCTTTTATTTTTTTTCCCCCTCTCCTGAGAGGGAGAAACATTAGTACCTTTCTCTGGAAAGAYTTCTTTTTTTGTTTGTTTTTGTAGTTCTACATGTAATACTGCTCTGTCAAAGTATCTCAAAAGTATCTCAAAAAGGCTGTCCTGGAGATAGAATAAGGACAAAGAGGGTAACTGACATGATGAAGGGCATCTCACCTCCTTAAATGAAGAAATAAAAACAACCGTGTACCCTTCAGTTTGCAGAGAAGAAGAATGAGGCGAGATCACAGTTTCAAATTCATTAATGGAGTGACTAAGGTGAACATGGAACTGTTAGTCACCTAATTCTCTGACCCTAGAATTAGGGAACACCCATTGAGACAACCATGAGATCAATTTAAACAGGTGAAATAATCTATTTCTTTGCACAGTGGGCAGAAATTTTCTGGGATCTCTTTCTACAGGAGATTGTGGAGGTAGATGGTATCAGCTACTTCAAAAAGGGATTGGGCAAATTTATAAATGATAGGCTTGCAAACTAGATGCTGAGGTGAACAGTCAGGATCATTAATCCTATGACTGTGGAGAAGTATGAGTAAAATGAGTGTCAGATATCGGCCAGATTTGTGCACCTTCCCTAAACATTACCTCTTATTGTCACTGAACTTGGTGGACCATTTGATCTGATCCAGAAGATTATTTCTTATGTTCTTACACTATTTTAACATGTTAAGTATAAGGCTTATTCTTAGTCATGCCAAAGGGATCAATTTCAGCATCTGCTTAAAGACTTTTCTGACATTTATCCCCAAAACAAGCATCACCAGTCAAAACTAAGGACACTACCAATCAGCTGGGAAACAGAAATGTTTCTCAGGCAGTGATTTGCTAAGTGAACTCATGATAAATATTTAGAGATAAATATTCCAGAACAGGCTCTCGGTATTCAAGTCTTCCTATGAACAATCCAGAAAAAAGACATTAATAAATGTAAGAAATATGGCTGTATTTTATTCATTATTGAAACATTCACTTCTGTAATTTATGCTGTTTAGTAGATTCCACACATTTAAGAGTTGAAATAACATCCATGGATGCATTTCTTTATACAGTATACAGTAAGGGGCAAACCATAGATCCAAAGGCAGAGAAAGCATTAATGTGGGCATATTAAAATATTTTTCTTCATTTAAAAGCCAACAAAAAAGAAATGAAAACAACAAATATACTAGACTCCAGATTAGAAAATACTGCAAATTGCTAGACATGTCAAGATGTTCCTTTTTCTTCCCTCGTTATACATATGTTTAGTAGATTTACTGAGTAGATTTACTATTTATATGTTAAACACAAATGTAAACTGAAAAATAAGAGCATCATCTTATTGTTGCTTTCATGAATATTAATTAAGATAAAAACATTWAAAAAAAAAAAAMCACCTAARGACCCTTTTCCAAATAAATCCCTTCTCCTTCACCGCATCCAGTCCCCCATTCTTCGGAAGATTTTTGCAGAGAGTGTCTCCTCGTCTGAAGGTTTCAAGCAGAGTCCTTGTCCCCATCTTGTATTTTCAGAAGCATTGATCTCTTTAGCACATGCTGACTTTGCTTTCCWTCTCTCTAATTACTTGCTTTCTCCTTCTTTGCCTTTCCTCCAGSATCTTAGCTTATCCCAAGTTTTCCCACCTCCATAGCAGTTACCTACCACACTGAGTCACTGCAGAGCTAGAGAAAGATGCAAATGAGCCTTTGCACCAGCTGCCTCTTATCAGCTCAGCCAAAGTAAGGCTGAATGCCAGGAAAACAAGAAACAGGAGGCAGGCAGGATAAAAGACTAGAAGTGTGGGCAGAATACTAAATACCTGTAGCCAAGAATGAAAAGAGAAACTACCACTGCCCACACTACCTTCATTTTTCTTATCCCATTTTCTCATAGCAACTTGTATTTTTTTTAATTCCCATCCAATGAAAGGTGATAAGCCAAGAACTGATGCTGCTCTGTAAGACTGCAAGATCCAAGTGATTCATTGCTTTTCTTTTTTTTTTGTTCTTTCCTTCTACTACCCATAGGTCAGTAAAGAAATACTAGAATTTGTGAGGAAGGGCAAAAAGAAACCTTGTTATATTATTCAGGAGCAAAACCAACAGCCCACAGTTTAAGGACAGTAGTTCAAGACCCTTTGTCTCAGAGCAATGATATAGACATCCTTCCACCTTTTTACTGCCTCTTCAGTGTTATAGTGTATAAACTGAAAAGTCCGTGGACAGAATCTGCTGTTAATTTTGAACAAACTGAATTCAGGTTGAATTAAAACTTGAATGAAACTCAGTTTCTCTAGCTCCTAACCTCAGATGTCTGCAATTCAGGGAAAAAGAGATCCTACAAGCTTAGATTCTTTCTGCTGTTCATAGGAGCAATGATCCATAACACACTATTACATTGCAAGAATCCATTCTTGGAGTTAACAATTCCATTTCATCAAAAATTTTATTGTATGATTTTTCTCTAAGTCTCTTCTCTTTCCCTGCATTCAACTCCTAATGCTGACAGCGGGTCACACCACTCGTGGCACTCAGCTGTTCACACGAAACCCAATGGAAAAGATAAGACATCAGCTGCAGTCTGGAATCTATATACGCCAGRCTTATACCTAGGCCTGCTATAGGAGATACATGGAATATGCATTTATGTAAATAGGAGCAGAAGTTATTAGAAGYGGTTTTGTTTATTTGTGAGTACCTGTTTCAAAGCATAACTCACCTGTTATTTTAYCTTTTTTTTAACAAAACAGAATTTAAATTAACAAGGATACACCAATAAATTTTGTTCAAAAGTATACTAGACAACAATAAATGTGTATCTATTATGCACAATGAAATACAAGGAATTTCCAATTTTCCAATTTCCAATACATGGAAAGCAACGCAAGAGGTGCTGCCAAACAGCTTCATGTCAATAGAGTTCTGGTGCCTGTGTCCATCCCCGGCTGTTAGAACAGCAGGATTGTCCCGTCTCTGACACACACACAAACTTTCTTCATGGCTGGCTGTGTTATGCTCTAAAGAAAATATAAGGCAAGCACATGTGACCAGGTGTACACAACCAGAAAGAGTCATGGGGTCAGAGTGATAACAATTATGCCTTGATGAATCCTTGTTAATTTAAGGTGCGCTGCCTCCTAGTCAGCAGCATTTCAGAAGAAAATTGGAAATGCCTTSGATGTTTCCCAAGGCAGATAAAAGATTGAGTTCAATTCTGTCTAGCTGATGTGTAGAAATTCACAGCAGTGCTGACGGGGATAAATGYTCTGCCTGGAAAATGGCAGACCACGCAGAGCTGTATTTGTCATTAAAATTACCCAACAGATCATTCGTTAAATGTGAARTGTGCCCACCTTCTTCTAAATATCAACAAAACATTTGATCAAAAATGGAGATGTAGTGGCTGTCTTCATGTCAGTGTTTCCTTTGCCATACAGAGATTACAGTAAACAACACTATAAAGACAAGTAAACATATCCTTTGCAGGGGTTCATTGTCAGTAATTTAAAGTATAGCACCTAGAAATCTAGAAAACTGGAGAAAAATKATTGATGTTATGTAACTTGTAAAACTATTTTCTGAAAGAGTAGTCTTCATTCTCTTCCAAAAGAATTAACATATTTTATATGCCTTTACATAGTTGTTTATTAAATTTAAAACACAGTGTGTGTGAAAATTTAATCGAACGATGAAAAATTTTTTCTCTACTTGGTRATGATTCATCATCAGGATCTAATAGAGCACAACTTTCATCTCTCCCAGGAGAGTCCCCGATCTTTGCACTTGCAGTTATCAGTATACTGAACTTCTCAATTACGGAAGCGTGCAGGATGTGGCGCTTAGATATAAAAGGATTTGTACCATTTGTGACATGCGGAGTTAATATGCTACTTTCATAAGATGTAGTAAAAAACTTCAAGAAGAGTAAAATTAGGGCAAAAGAACATGTGTGTGTCCCCTGCTTCCAGGAACACACAATTTTCATAAAACCTCTGGCTTCACTTTCCAAAAAATAAAATACTAAAGAGTGAGATTTTGTGATACATCACGGAATTCTTACACTGGTGGCTTTCAGTTATTTCTGAGGCTTTCTGATCATGAAATATTATGGATAGGGAAGCTTAATCTAATTTAACATATAGTCTGTTTTGGTGGACAGTTGCTGTATTTGGAAATTCACAGCACTTTTGCACCGTTTCGACTTTAAGAGGGCCCTCTTATCCTCAGCATCAATCTGGATATTATCTTTCTGTTCCTGGCACATACCTGACACCCAGCTTGCGAACCTGCCTCCATCATTTGTCAACAGTTCCTGTAATGGGAAAATATTCACTGAAGTAGATGACTGGGCTTTCTGGAGTTTTCAAACCTCTATGTCCCTTTTATCCAGTGTAAGTATAATGAAATAGGACAAGGGTTTCACACATAATCCTTAGCTTCAAAAAACAGCTTAGAAGTATCACYAGAGTGTAACCTGCCCATCTCCAGGCAGCCTACAACAGTAACTCTAACATGGGAGATYGTTCCAGCACCACAGTGAGGTGCTGGGAACAAGCATCGTTCTGGTGGCTCCAGCATTACAGTGACAGAAGCGACCATCTGGCAGAAAGCGAACTGCGGTGAGTCTGGCCCATACAACCAAACTCTCTGAGTGTGTCTACATTAGTGACTAGTCTAGAGCAAAGAGAGAAGGCACTGAGTTTTATTTTCTATGAAAGACTATGGCCCCAGTACCATTTATCTTTGTGGTGAMGCTTGTTCCAGCCACCAGTCCAAGSCATGCTCTCAGTAAGCCTGAAGAGCTGGTCACTAGGAGACCATGCATGCACATTGCAAGCAGGATGCTCTGGACTGCACCCCTGTGTGCAACTTCAGCCTTGGTCCCTGCAGGAGAGAAACTGCTTTGAGCTATCAGTGATCTCCTAGGTGGCATACTGCAAGGCACCGGCTACAGATGCTGGCAAATTCACACCAAGCAGAACCCCTTCAGGGCACTAACCTGGTAATGTAGATGCACTTGTCATGGACTTAGTATTTGCCTCCTACTGTCAGTGACAGAAACATCCCTATGGGATGAGGAAAGAGCATGGAAGATGGAGCCTTGCCTTTGTTACTGGGAAAGCCAAGAAGCCACTGCAACTTCATCACCTTCAGTTAGGACCAGAGCTTTGGCACAGGACTTTGRTCACTGATGAATACCTTGCAACCTTCAGCAAACTTCTGAAGAGATGTGAGTGGAAGTCCTCTGTATCCTGGCCAAAGACCTTTCAGATTCAGGACTAAAGTAAAGGTAGGAGTGGTTTGTACGAAAGGTAAAGATACAAATAGGGGTTCCCACCACCAATATTTTAATTCTGTGCAGAACACAAAGAGAGGGAAGAGCATTGAACTTGCTTACAAATAAGTTATTTAAAGCAAAAAATTAGTCCTCTAAATATGAAAACTGATAGGAAACTAGAAACATAACTAAACATATTCTGCCTTTATATGTAGTTGCACAATGTCTATCAGTTTCAATATAATGGAAGTTAAATACCAGTAGGGGAATTATATGGCCTAATCATCACAATATTTTTAGCTTTTAAAAACACACTTTCCTCCCAATAAATTGTATTTAAATACCTGTGTAGTGCATAGCACAGTATATTACTAAGAATGTTTTGCAAAAAATTAATAAAGTAGCCTGGAAATGAAAAGAAAAAAGATAACAATTTTCAGTCTGTTTTGTAAAACAAAGAAACAGATAACTAGTGCAAACTAGTTATATAATTTCGGAAAATTCTTACCTTCTCCATTTAGATTTAAAACTTTTGCTTTTACCTGTTTCTTGCTGATACAAAGAAATCAGTCTGACAGTATTGTCATTCTAAGGACATTGTTCAATGTAGCAATTTTTACCTAATGGTAAAAATAAGAAGATGATATTRCAACCATATCCACTGAATGTATTTATTATATTCACTATATTCAAACTGAGAATTAGAGTTAATTAATGATTATATTTTTGGGAAGATCATTTTTCCAGATTCACACTTCTAATTTCCGAACAGAAATTACTTTTTAAATGAGCTTTTAGAAGACCTTTTGGTTAGTACTCTACAAGATGAAGCTCTGATATTTACAGAATTATTTGCATCATAGATATCATTTAAGCACTGACAGCAAAATATTTGACTTAGTATTCATTCAGACAACACCTTTTTTAATGGTACCTTATGAATATCAAATGGAAACTTTAGTAACTTGTTTTCTTAATTACCAATCTATAAATTGTTCATCTTCCTAAATTAAAACACACAAGCCAACACACTGAAACACTTTAGATCCTGCAATCTCCATTACGGAACTGATATATCAGGAATTATTAATTTCTTATAGCTTAAAGTTACACTCAACTTGTCTAGCTATTCCCATCGTACTTTCTCTACATTACCTTCTTTAATGGTTTTGGAATAAAATACGCTATAACATTACCATAAACATTGCCCTAACAGCTGTCGTCCATTCCTTGGGCTCCTTCTCATATTATATGTCATTTTAAATAAATGAAAATCTATTGGTGTCTTTAATAACCTTGCTATTGACTGTCATGATTAAAAAGAAAAAAAAAGAAAAAAACCCAAACAAACCGGAAGTATAAAGGAAAAACAAAACAAAAGTCATCGTAGATGAATTCCAAAGGTCCGTCTGTAGACTGCAACAGTTTCTGAATAGCTATCAGTCCTTTCTTTTATTTGACATATAAGTCGACTAGAAGAGGTTTGCAGATGCAAATGTTTGTGATATCAGTAACACAGCAGTGACACCCAGCTATCTGGTTTTTCTATTACTGACAACTTTGCTTCTTGATTCTGTTCAAGCTTGAAAGAAACTTGAATTTAAATCAAAGGGATATGTATTTTACTAAAATTAACAATAACTAGTTAAGAGGAAAAAAATTGCAAAGGTAGGATTTATAGTAAATTCTTTGTTTAGAGAGATAATACCCAAATAGATTAATCTCTGCCTCTAATTATCCCAATAATAATAACAATCATCATGCTGATCAAAAATATATAATAAAAACAGTATCAKCTAGAAAAGTATGCCTTTATCCAAAACTCTTGCTTTTCTTGAATTTTCTTTTCATTACCAAAGTATATCCTGATTTGCACTAACCACTCATGCCTACGACTTCTGCAGGTGACCTGGCAAACAGAAAGCTGACCCTGACAGCTTGAAGAGAGCACATGGCAACACCACTATTTCTAAATTTGAATCCTAAGCCAGATATTTGAAAAGTGCATTGTAATTTTGGAATATTATTTTAAACATGGATCTATTCTTCTGRACTTTTTAGCCACATGCTTTAGAAGAAGAAAAGTCAACCCTRTAATGTTTCTATGTTAGACATTCACAAAAGCCATTTTTACTTTCACTTTGACTAAAGCTTGTTAGTAGCTCTCTCTCTCTCTCACGAGACCACTTTTGTGAAATGTGGGAGAAAAGCAAGCTTTGCTGTCATTTTTTTGCAAACTAATACCGATACATTAATACACTTAGAAATTGTTTTAATAATATATTAAACCTGAACCACTTGTCCCTCCTGGACACCTTTTTTCTTAAACTAATGATTAYTGTAATGGCAAGGAAACAATTGTGTTTCATTAAAAAATCTTGTTTCTGAAAGCTGAATATTTTATTAATTAATGGGRAAAAAATGTGAAAAAAATACAGTAGTATTCGTAAACTACATAGTGTTAGAAATAAAGAGAGGTTTGGATAGCCAATAGCCCTACGGTCAGAGTTCTCACTCCAGATAAAACATATGCTGACTTATGTCTCTTCTGTTAATAATTCAGAAGAGAAATGAGGACATGGGTTTCCTACCTCAATACCTTCACCATTTTGTATCATCTGTGATTGTTTTGTTTTCTCTGTTTGGAAAAGAAACAATTCTATCCTGTCATGGGTATTCTTCCAATTATGTTTTGCTGTAAGATGAACATTTTAAGTTAAAAGATTTAATTGGAAATGTGTCAGCTGGTGTGAATACTATCTAGAGGGGCAATAACTTTTTAAGTTCCATTTTTTAAGTTCCATTTTGTAAACAAAAACAGATGATCATGGTTTAGATGTGCATTGCACRGTATCTTACTAAGATGACAAATGAACAAGGGATACAGCTACATTCACTAACAATTCTGTTATTCTAACATTATATTAAGACACTTCTGGAAGGCTGTAGATGGTATGTTTCATTTCTCCATTATTGTGGACTGTTATTTCAGCACGTAGCTGAAGTGATTTGCAACTTCTGCTTCTACAGGTTTACAGTTTTACGGTAGTTTTGGTGCTTTGCTGCCCTGTTCCTTTTTTTTTTTTGTTTCCTATGATAATTTACAAAAGAATGGTGGACACCATTGTCAATTTCTAGATTTTATGCATGAGCTTGTAAGCATCAGACATAATTAGAAAAATGAGGAAAATACATCACAAACTATGTTCTCAAATTTTGTTAATTTATTTTGACAACGGAAGTTCAATTTCAATAATTGGTGGAGCTCCATAACACAGTCTACTGTGTCTGAACACTATTTGATTTCATATGATCACTCTGTCCTTCACTCTTTGCAAGRCAGTGAGAAAGCAAAAGACTGTTTGGCATAAAGTTAATTTATGTTCATTTGGTCCAACAGTTGTAGCAGCAGGAYTGGGCAGCACCACAACAACATTACTCACTTGCTCATCTACTCAAGAAACAGAAATAATACAACATGACATCTCTTCAGTCACTGAGCTTGAAAGGTGACTGCTGAATATCAAAAACATGCTAAGAACTACTGACAATCAATTCTGAAAAYAAGAAAGTTTAAAAGATTCAATACAATTTTCTGATAACACATTCAAGTAAATCTCTGTCTACTCATTCTACAAATGATGGAATGAGATGAAAGGTCTCATTCCCTAACCTCAACACTCGTGCGTACTCCTTATGCCTCTCTTTAGTCCTGCTGAGATTGAGCTAGTTTTAGATTCTTGTAATGTACTTAAGTGACTGTATGGATAAAAAGCTTTGGGGAAGCTTTCATACTGCTGGTCCAAAATGCACCCTATTACACCATCCAGACAAGCACCCCTGCCTACTAGTCACTCCTGAAATTCTCAGAAGGAAGCTTCTTTCTTAACTATCTGTTAGCCCAAGGAATCAACCTATGAGGAGCGGMTGAGGGAGCTGGGGTTGTTTAGCCTGGAGAACAGGAGGCTGAGAGGAGACCTTATTGCTCTCTACAACTACCTGAAAGAAGGCTGTAGAGAGGCGGGTGTTGGTCTCTTCTCCCAAGTAACAAGTGATAGGAHRAGAGGAAATGGCCTCAAGTTGCRCCAGGGGAGGTTTAGATTGGATATTAGGAAAAATTTYTTCACYGAAAGGGTAGTCAGRCATTGGAACAGGCTGCCCAGGGAAGTGGTGGAGTCACCATCCCTGGAGGTGTTCAAAAAACGTGTGGATGTGGCGCTTCGGGACATGGTTTAGTGGGCATGGGTACTGGGCTGATGGTTGGACTCGATGATCTTAGAGGTCTTTTCCAACCTTAATGATTCTATGATTCTATGATTCTATGATTCTATTGTTTCAGGTATTTATTTCTATAAAATTTCTACATCTGCAAAGAAATGTTGCCAAAAGATTTCTAATTGTACAGGCTCAATTTTCACTTTCTCAATTTTCTCTTTGCAACTCAGAAGATTTAGTGGTTTTCATAAAAAAAAAAAAAAAGTCAGCAATGCATAAATTTCTTTTCTTTCCTAAAATTATATTTTCTGTTCCTAATCAAGCTGAGTCCTTCAAAGTATTTTCTCATTTCATCTCTTAAAATAGTTTCTAAGCCTTTACCCACAACTGGTGTTCAACATAACATACAGAAATAGCCTAGTGCTCACATAAGTCTTATYTTCAGTTAATTCTGTACACTGCTCTTTTTTAAGTCTTCAGGACTCATTCCTATCAGTGAATACCTGCAAGAACTCCTTTTAAAACTTTTCCAATATTTCTTTTCRTGTGTATTTCTGTTCAAAATTTGGTTTTAAGGAATACAAATTTTATTACGGATTCAATCCATGGTCAATTACCAATTTTCCTAGCCTATAAAAAATAACACAGGGACTTTGAGCCCACACKGTTTATACCCTGGATAACTTCCCTCACCCTTTCAATATTTTATGTTATATTCTCTGTCTCCCTCTTCATTCTATTTTTTTTTTTGCTCATCTTCATGACACCACATCAGTATTTTACAGATACAGAAAAAGAAAAATAGCAAAATCCTGCAAATTTTACTGACAAAAGAAAACCATTCCCTGCCAGCTCAAGCTCAAATACTTCAAAATCTGTTAGTATTTTCTTCTTTATTACAACCATGCATCCAATATAGCTTTGAAAGAGTCATTTGGATCCAGAATAAAAACAAGCTACAGGAAGTTAAATAGGTTCAAATAAATATTCACACTTTGTATGCTTTTCTAAATCAAACCTCCAAAGCCTTTCAAGTTTGCTGAACATAGACTTCAGTCCAGCTTGTAAACTGTTTCCTAAATAGGTCTTTAAGATTGCTTCAGATCATTTTGGTCATTCAAGACATCCTGTGCAGTGGAATAAAATAAAAATAACAGAAAATCTGAGACTAACACACACATTAGCGTATTTATGTATTAAATAATTCTCATTCCAGTCAGTCATTCTCACAGTAACTCAGATCTGTCAAAATCTGTACTTCTTTCTGCATAGTTTATCAACTTATATATTTTCATTTGATTTTTCATCTTATATACATTTATGTACTATTCCAGTCTTCCATAACCTTCCTTCAGAGTAATAGCTGTCTTTATAGAACATGCCATTTTCTGATTTTCTACTAAGCAAAAAAGTCACTTTTTCATCTGTGTTCACTGTCAGTTACCTTTATTTCAGCTGTTTATATTTTAGGATTTTGCAGAGTGGGGGTTGGAGCACTCATGCTGCTTTTCCTCGTTTATCTCACTTGTGCCATGGACACTATTGAAAGCAGGTGAAGTATTTTTTTTCATTATCATAAATTTCATTGAATCCCAAGGTGAATAATATTAACACACTTCCTCAGTCTCTTTAATGAACCTATGAAATGAATCCATGCTACTGATTCTGCCGAGGGAGCAAAGAAGTCTGGAGCAAAAGTTAAACATCATTTGCTACAGTTGAAGTTTTATTTATTTTAAAGGCTTAGTGGGGCACCTTCCAGCACGTTACAAGATATTATCAGGAAAGTGGAATCAGGCTTTTCATAGTGGATCATGGCAGGAGGAAAAGGGTATAAAAAGAAACAAGAGAGGTTCTGACTAAATATAAGAAAAAAATTTTGCCATGAGCAGTGTCACTATAGGAATAGGTTGGGCAACTGAGGGGTTGCACAATTTCCATCCTTGAGTTTTTTAAGACCCAGCTGGATAAAAACTTTAGCAATGCTAAAACATGTGACAACATTATACAGATTCCTAAATACCACATATTCATAATCATAGCAATCCGAATCAAGAATGAAATAAAAGCCTGACTAATTTGACAGGTAGTCTTGATCTATCTGCCATAGTCTTGATCTACCTTGATTAATTCTTGGGACATTCTAAAGGCTTTTCAGAATTTCCAAAACTTCTACTTTTATCCCAAGAGAACAGCAGAGCTGGAATTATACCTTATACTACAGTTCTCAGTGAAAGATTTACTTGCTGAAAAACTTTTTGATAAAACAAACAAACCAAACCAAACCCCACCCTTTTGACTAGGGCCTTGGACACAGGTTTTTGTGGCAAGTAGTGTATATACTTCCACTGTTTTTTTCTGGTTTAGTTATTATTTAATTAGTCCTTGCAAAATTAATTAATCACAGGCATAAAGGATGCCTGACCATAGATGTTTATGGCCTAAGTAAGTATTCTTATGAAAATTTAAACAGGTTTAAAAATTGYAGGAAAAATAGAAAACTAAATCAAAATTTTACCTCTGCACTACAGAAGAGTAGATCTTCTTCAACACGTGGGTTTTCTCAGAAAGTCTCTGGGCCCATAACCCAGAGGCTGATRGATCATAACCATCAGTGCTACTTAACAGAGACATGAAGTCTACTTGGAGACGAGTAACCAGCAGTGTACCCCAGGGGTCAGTACTGGGTCCAGTCTTGTTCAACATCTTCATTAATGRTCTGGATTATGGGGCAGAGCGCACCCTCAGCAAATTTGCTGATGACACAAAACTAGGATGAGTGGCTGATACACCAGAGGGTCATGCTGCCATCGAGAGGGATCTCAACAGGCTGGAGAAAAGGGCTGACAAGAACTTCACGAAGTTCAACAAAGGGTAGTGCAAAGTCCTGCACCTGGGGAGGAACAACCCCAGGCACCAGTACACGCTGGGGGCCAAGCAGCTGGAAAGCAGCTTGGCAGAACAGGACTTGGGGACCCTGGTAGACACCAAGTTGAACATGAGCCAGCAATGTGCCACTGCGGCAAAAAAGGCGAATGGTATCCTGGGCTGCATAAGGAGGAGTGTTGCCAGCAGGTCGAGGGAGGTGATCCTGCCCCTCTACTCAGCACTGGACACATGGAATGCTGTGTCCAGTTCTGGGCTCCTCAGTACAAGAGAGACGTGGACATACCGGAGAGAGTCCAACCAAGGGCCACGAAGACAACGAAGGGCCTGAAGAACCTATCGTATGAAGAGAAGCTGAGAGAGCCGGGACTGTTTAGCCTGGAGAAGAGAAGGCTCAGGGGAGATCTCATCAATGTATAAAAATACCTGGCGGGAGGGTGTAAAGAAGATGGAGCCAGGCTCTTTTCAGTGGTGCCCAGTGACAGGGCAAGAGGCAACTGGCACAAACTCAAACACAGGAGCTTCAGTCTGAACAACAGGAGACGTTTTTACTGTGAGGGTGCCTGTGCACCGGCCCAGCTCGCCCATAGAAGTTGTGGAGTCTCCATCCTTGGGATATTCAAAAGCTCTCTGTACCTGGCGCTGGGCAACTGGCTCAAGGTGGCTCTGCTTGAGCAGGGGGGTTGGACAAGATGAACTCCAGAGGTGCCTTYCAACCTCAGCCATTTTGTGATTCTGCAGTTACAAATATTGTACAGCAAATAAAATAATTCAGAGAGAGAGAGAAAAAAATAGAGACTTTTCCATGTGGGCACAAGCATCTTGTTCTTCCTTATTTTCCTGCTTACTATTTCAGGCAGCTTTTGTTAATGACGGAATTGCTTTCGTCAATCTCATTCTTAAAAGTCCTCCCTGTATCATGTATCAAGGTTATAGATTCCACCAGGGGATACGTATTTGAAAGTGCCTTTTTGAGATATACTCTTTGTTTGATCACATTGTTTGTTTTCACTTCTCACCCCTCTTTCAGTTTTAATATCTTTTAAGAAACCAGAACTTCGCCTTGAAATAAAATGAAAATGTCTTTGCAGTAAGTCTCATTTCTAATGTGAGTAACACAGGAATTGTTATTTGCATTTTGTGTTAAATTTGACCATTAATGAAGAGAATGAGTGACATATCAATATGCCACTTCTGTTATTAATCTGGATGTGTAAGTTAAAGGACTGGCTTTGACTATGTAATTCTCGTTTCTGAAACCTAAATTTGTAGGTTTATTTTCCATGAAGAACAACTGTCATGAAACAAATTCTCTCACGTGATTTGGACCTATTAAATTATATTTTTGAATCAGATGTTCCAAATAATGCATTCATATTTTCAAGCATCAGCCCATACTGCTGTTCTTTCAAAATATCATTTTATATTTCTTCCAGTGAACACCTTGCTCTTTTGAGAATATTTCACTTTAAATACATTTTTTTTAAACTCTRAAAGCTTTGAGAAATTATTACAGCCAATTTCTACTTCCTGTAGTTAGGTTATGAAGAAGCCTTATGTTAGGGCATTAAAATTTACTTCCTTTCTGTCATAGTCACTGAATAATCTCGTATTGTCACATCACTGAATTTTTTGACAAAATATTTKACAATCTATTTCACAACATTATTGTCATACCACTAAATTATTACTAGCATGTATATTAGAAAAAGTAATTCAATTCTTTTGTATCTTACCGAATGTTGCCAAAAGGGGATGAAATATGGTGAAAAAACATTGCCAAACTGTGCCCATGTAATACATCTTTAAAGTCAAAACTGTAATGGTGAGATCTAATTTCATTTATTTAAAAATATTTCCTACTGGGAATTGATTTTTAAATCAATTTTGCTGAAGCTACAGCTGGTTTGGCATCTTTTTCCTTTATTCGGTTTGTAAACACAAAAGGTTCAGTTATCTCAAAACTTTTGTTTCAATTTTGTGGCAAAAGATGTAGATAAAAGGACACCAAAAACTACTGGCATTTCTGGATACAGAAGGATAACACTGAGCCAGTGATTCAAGCCATTAATCTGACTAAAGAGAGCTCTACTCTATCATGAATTTCTGCAGTAGGAGTCACCTTCCTTGTCACCTCCTCAAGCCTGACCTTTATCCAGATGCTCAATGCAGTAACAGCGAAGTGAAAATGTAACCTTAGGAGTGAGGGATGAGCTTTTCACCTTGGTGTTTCTATAACTGTTCCAAAGGAAAACAACCCAAGGCCATTTTCCAAAGAGGCAGTTAATTACACTGACTTTAAGGTTACTTAATTATCTTGTATTTCTTTGTTCAGCTGCTTTGTATGAAAGGAAATAATGATTTACATATAGAAAGATAACTCCTAATTTCTTGTCAGAATATAGTACAGTAACAGAAGACATTTATATAAAAACTGCCAAAATATTGGCTATCTTGATGTGGAAATTAGGGTAGAAGACCTGTTTTCTCCTGCCTCTCCTTCCAATTATAATATTATTTTAACTCAGTTTTGATCCCTGTCATTATCACCATCACATTAGAAGTAGTAATAAAACTARTTTGGTACAAATAAAATAATGATACATAAGAAAATTAATATTATCATGAACCTCATTATCAACAACAGTAACTACAGATAAGAGGGAGAAAATAATTCAAAACTTTTTTTTTTTTGAAAAAAGATTAAAAGGCAGAGAGGATTCAGTAAAAAAAAAAAAAATTTGCAGACCAGTCAAATACATTATTTCAGTTAATGTTTCAAAATAAAACACTTTTATTTTCTGTGTGAAACAGCTTGTTAAAATCTCTTTACTTTCATTTATTTTTTAAAGTATAATCAATACTGAAACAAATACTTAAATGTTTGTTTGTTTCCTAAGTTATGAAAGAGCTATTGAACAGAAAAGAGAGGAGTTTTGACAAAACTTAAATAACTTCGTGATATCTCTAAAGATAGAAAAAAWTAATAGAAGGTTGAGTCCTACAGAGAAAAAATTAGTTTTATAAGTTTTGATTGTTAAGTGAATGGAGGCTCATTCCTGATCTTTCTATTTGCAGAAACAAGGTAAAACAATCAATAAGAAAAAAAGAAAAAAAGATAAAATATGGGTACTAAGGGCAACCTAACAGACTCTTTTCATAACCTGCCACCAATCACTGGCATATATATGGTACACAGGCAAATACAGACATAAGGACATTCTGTTCACCTCCTTTTATCAGTACTGTTGTCACAGAATAACTGCTTGCCTGTTCACCTCCGCAGTAGGAATTCATGTGTATCTGAGAACGTAATGTGGTTGTCAAAGTGACAACAATCTTGTGTTTGGCGCTTCAACATCTGAACAAAGAGCTAGTGGAAAATGAAAAAGCTCTTTGGATGTTAAAGTAAAATTCCCTCTAGACTTTAAAGAATAGCAGGGGGTCAGTAAAGGAAAAACACTGGTGTGGTAAGGCTTTTGAATAAATATCAGTAACATCAGATATGATCTGTTGACTCGAATTTGATATTACAGCCTACATGCCAGCCAAATAATTTCCATTTTGAACTAAAATTAAATGAGACACTTGGTGCAAAATAACAGTGCATACTGCGAAGTGTTTTCTTATCAGAGATACTGGTCCAAATTCTCACCAGGCATAAATCAAAATAGCTCTAATTTAGTCAGTGCTTGCCCACCATTTTCATTTTATCATCCCCCACCCTCTCTTTAAGCAGGGGATTTTTTTTTTTTTTTAGTTTTTTTTTTTCTTTTAAATCTTTTTACAGAAAAAATATCTCTCCCAACAGTACTTTAATTCTGAGAGTTGGGATATATTCCCAGGACAGCTCTAAATTGCTTAAACAAATGTCAACTGTAAAAATGCTTAACTTGGAGGCAAGGCATCCAAGTGAAGAAAAATCTGTAAAGTAGGGAATATGGGACAGCAGTTTTCTTATTGACACAACACRAGTACACTGATGATAGCTTGTTAGAAAGAAGTCTCAATCCACCTGCTGTAGGTCTTCTGCCAACTGTGAACTGTAATGGCAGGAAGAGTCATTATAACCTTATTAGCTAAAATGATGATCGCTCTTTTGGGCCAATACAATACTGACTAACATCAGGTTTTGGCAAGTAGCACTTTGTCAGCTACTAAGCCTGGGTAGGATACTGGGAACTGGAAGGAAATGGACTTAGAATATTTTGTCGCTGCATCTTTTGACATTTCTCAGTAAGATATGAAAACAGTAGGCAGTTAAAGCTTCCATATTATTCATTCAATTCATTAATCACTTTCTGTCCTACAATAATGGGAAGTCTGTTTTTAAATAATGACTTCCATTTTCCTTCTTTCAAAGTGCATGTGCTTAAGTAGTTAGGGAAGTGCTCTCTAATCCCAGGCCAAATGTTTTGCTCGTGTAACTTCACTGATATGGTACAAAATCTACTTCTCATTGCAGGAGGAATGTCATCCAAGTAATTAAATACAGCACTTATGAAGGGATAGTAAAATGAAATCTGCTACAGTTCCCTTACTATTGCAGCAGGCTTATTACCTCAATCTATTACCGTAATGGTAGGAACTACAATGATTTTTACACATCTGTTTCTGTGGTCAAAGTGAACCATAATACCCAACACTTTCTAGTAAAGGATTTCCATCCTGCCAGAAGATTAAGCTATGGAGCGAAATGCATTGAAGGTACTGATACAATATGTTCCAATGGTTTGGTTTTTTTCTTCTAGTTCTCTGCTTGGATGGCATGCAAAAACAGATGACATTAGCATACTTTGCTGCAGACATTACCATACGCATTACTACTACTTTCACTTTATCCATGTTGAGGTTTTTTTTGTGCCATGCTGCCTATAGAGAACAAAGCTATTCAATTTCTTTCCTTATTTCTCTTAATCATTTTACTATAAAGAACACTTTAGTTTGTGAATCTCCTGGAAYTGTAACCCCCTCTCACTGTTATTTGGAAAGCTCTCAGCCTATGAAGGGCACTATCATAAATATGCTGATAATAGAAAGAAGAGCAAGAAATAAAAGCAGGTGATGAAGGCTGTTATTAGAAGACCCAGCATTGCTAATTCTTCTTTGGTGAGTTTTGTCAATGAAAAATAATACATTTGCTACATGACAAATAAAGGTTTTTCTCACCTTACCCCTTCAGCTTACATTTTTATAGCCTGTATAATATTCTGATGAATTTGAAATTGRGTGGTCTGCCTTACTGCTCCAATGAAAACTATTCAGCCATTAACACAAGCATACTAGTAGATACAGAGGAACCTAAAAGCACTTCTTAGATCATGAATTCAAGTTTGCCTTTTTCCTCCACTGCACTTGGACTCAGAATTGGGATGAAAGCCACATGCACCATTTAAGCCAGARGTGTAGTGTCTAAATCTGGCCTTTGTACTCTTAGTAGAATTGCCTGAACAAAGTTAGACAACTGAATTCAACTTGCTAGTAATCTGATTCATTGTAAGTCTCTTTTTGCAGCCTTTTTTTTTTCAGACCTTGCTCTGCATATGGTTTCTATATTATAAATATTCCGCTACACACAACCACTTAACTTTTCCACCTTTAGGCACATTTTGTCTTCCTGGTTGTTCCCAGGCATTCATCCATCCTTTCTCTTACAATACTATAGAAATACAGRACAACTACCTTGCTGTTACTTATACTGTAACTTTTACTTGGATGAATAGAGATGACTCTGGTCTCTAGGGCTGTCAAACTAGAACATTTCATAAGCAGTGCATTCAATCAGGGACTTTGTTTGTTTTTAATGAATTCCACCTTCTGAAGAATTTTTTTAGGCTTTGATCTACTCAGTGTTAACTCACCAGGACTTAGAGAATTCTACTCATTACAYAGAACTTCAATGGACTCTGGTGGTTTGATAGTCTAATTCTAAATTTCTTCTCATCCCAAAGAAGTCTGTCTCATTAAAGTATATCCAAAAGGTATCACAAAAAAAAGAGTTGATATTTTGAGTGCTGAATTGATTAAGACGTACAKTTTTCCCCCTAAAGAAAGCTGCAGCTGTTTCCTTGTCCTAGAATTGCACAAGATCTGTTCAATGTAGAAAAGAAAGCTTCTGAGTGCTGTTTTCAAATGATCCACGTACAACAATTAAATAATTGGCCTTCAAGTAGACAGCCTATTCCCCTCAGAAAGTTCCTGCACCTCAGTTGTTACAGCATTTCTGCATATGAGCAGATGGATAAAATACGGAGAAACAGAAGTGGGAAGTAAGCGTAAATATTTATTTCCAGTTCTGCTTAGAACATCACTGGGCAGATGTTGCATGGTACAAAAAAGTATTTTGAAATTGTTTGATAGCTGGGAAGCAACCAAACCCTAGRAACAGTTTGGGATCTTTAAGAATTTGATCTTTCAAGATCCTTATAAAGGGAACCAGATGTTTAAAGCACATAAAGTGACATCTTCCACTTGGCTGTAAACTCCTCCTAAATTCTTTGGTAGAGAATACTGACTATGAAATGGAAAGCCTGTGTATGTTATGTTATCAGTAAATATATGCCCAGGAAATACACAAATCAYTAGGAACCAGAAAGATTGTATGAAAAATGAAAAATTTAACTTCAYAATAATATTAATCACAGATGAGGGCTAAATTTTCCAAATGATAACAWACTTGTTTAGGGTCAATGTTAAGTTAAGTAAGTATTAGCATTTTCAGTTATAAGTGGGATATGAGTTTTGGACTCTCTCCCTGAGCTGGCTATCTAGTAAGTGTTGTTATACCATGGGGCATCTAGTCATTTAGTTCTCTGAAAAACTGCAGTGGAAACTTGATTTAAGGTGAAGCACCCTCAAAAGCAGCTTGGGAATGAATCTGTAATCCCTTGTTGTCTGATCTAGCAAAACCAAACCAAAACAAAAACTTCAGAAAAAGGGAAATTAGCAGGGTCCCACACTGAAGCCGAGTATTGCCCATTAAGTGATATGGAGCTTTCTGTTCTGTAAGAATTATTGAGAGGAATCATGAACTGCACTAAATACTAAATTATTGCAAGGGATTCCCATAAGAATTACCTTAATGAAGCTGCTGCCTAATTAAATATCCACTCATGCATGTTGTCTTTTTTTTCCACGTGTCTGTAACAAACTTTACTCTTGTACAAGAGACTTTTTTTCAGTCCTTACTCATTCTAATATAACTATAAGCTGGTTTTTCACCTGGTATTTTTTTGTATTGAATGCACACACACAAAGCTGTTACTTCACCTACTACTTCAAGGTTTTCCTTTCCCCAGTGATGGGTTATACTGAACCTCTTTATCCCTTGATCTGTGGTTAAGGTGTACTTTTGTTCTTGAAGAACAATATGTCTCTTAGGTTTTAGGTACTGTTTGTTCCTCCTTGTTGGTTGAGAACACATCTTTTACCAGAATACCATTTACAAAAAAGATATTCTAGTTCCCAGTTTCTTCCTGATATTAGCAAAGATTAAATATTTTACTATGTTCTTTTCCACAGAATATAAAGCAAGAGAAGTATCCTAATTATACATATCAACAAAACGTGTTATGAGAAATTTCCTAACATAGGACACATTCAAAAATAAAATAGGAAAAATGAGGAACAAGGAGAATTCAACTTTGTTTTTTAAATAGACTGTGAAGATCAGAACTAATGCTATCGGATCTATATTTTGTGACAAAAGGAGTCCTATCCGAGGTAAATTAGCCAAAATTAAGTCTGTAATTTCATAATATTTTCTATGATTCAGTAAACTGTTATGCTACCCCAGTTCTCTGATCCTGGGATTGATTATCAGGTTTATTCTGTAGTCACTAACATGAAATAAAAATCACCTGGTAAAATTTAGAGTGTATTATTAATCTGAGAATTTCCCTGCTAAAGCACATAGTTTGTATTGCTTTTTAGCAAGAGGTGGTTCCAAAACTCAGTGACCTGATATCCCCAAGATGTTTCAGGGAAGTATCATTGCATAARATCTTTATATTATACCTTGTAAATTGAATTATGGCCACTGTTGTAGATAAAATATTGAATTAATTGGATCTTCAATACATCTATTCCTATGTTGTGATGTCTCATGGATACAGAGGTACACCCATGGTTCAAAGATTAACCACATCTTTACAAAACATAAAACTTGATATTCTTCTTAACAGCTTAATAGCTCTCTCTTATTTATATTTTAAAATGGGATTAAAATTTATTTCAAGAATATTTAATTTATACAGGACAAAGTGTATGGTAGTGGACTAACATGTAGAACAGCTATGCTATCAAAAGCTCTTTGAAGAACCTGACTTTATGAATGATTTAGCACAAAACAATTCAACCTCCAGGTCAAGTCTGATTTTCAAGCATGCTTTTTTCTAAGGATGTTCCCCACCCTCCTTAAGGCTCTAGATCCTTTYAACCAAAACCTGCCCCATCTTCTTTTACACATTGCCTGTCTTTTCTAACTTTCCAGAGGTCCTCAGTTAGAATCCAGCACGTGATAAGATGGTATCAGTGGCATTTAGTCAAAGGGAAGAAGGAAGAGAAAACAGCTGCCATTATTAAAAAGCTAACAAAACAAAATGTAGTAATGACCAGCAACTCARACCTCAAACCATTAAATCCTAAAGAGATGGATAAGAGGGGTAATAGTTGGAGAAAAATGTGTTGTAGGGKACTGTAAACCACTAACATACCATATATGTGAGTCTGTGACCCTGCAATCAGGACAAGGTAAGTTGCATACAGTGCATCTACTCAGTGATCATCACCATAAAATTCTCTGATATCGTGGTAACAACAAATGAGTAAGTCTATGTATCTTGCTCCTCTTGCTTTTGCCATGAAAACTGYCTCCCAAAAGATGAATCCTTAGTTATGATTATAAAAAGGCTGTACTTTATATATGAATACAAATGCTTTTAATTGAAATATGGTCTAATGTCTCCACCTACAGACCTGCTTCCCTGAAAAAAAGGTATTCTGTATAGTTGGGTTTTTTTCTTCTTCTTCTTTGGAAAAAACACTTCTAAATTAATATAATCATATTTGTCACAAACTGAGACTAAATAATGGAACATTCACACTTAGACTTGCTTGACAGCACCTTATAAATGATGGTTTTCATTAYGAACAGAAGAAACAGTACAGGTCACTATCTTTTATATTGCACCTAAGAGATCAAAAAGCATCACAAGAATTAATAACTGTCTCCTGGCAGACCTCTTAGCAAATGAGTATGTWCTGTCCATATTCCATGTATGATAAGCTGAAGTGTTTTAAGGGTGAGTGACATTTAAAAAAACAATAGGGAAGTGGAACATAGTGTTTTAGATCTTGACTCAGCAAGAATTTTGTGCTTAACTGCATCGTGAATTACAAGCGTAAACTGAATAGCAGTCCTTTTACCTGAGATGAGGTTACCATTCCAATTCTTTTGGAAATAAAGAAAGGAAAAGACAATCCCGTTTACTTCTTAGTTTTCTTACATTGCTGTTTCATATGTGCTTGTGGTTTTGATTTCCAGCTGAATCAAGTACAATCACAGTCAATGAAAGAGGTGACCTTTGGACCACAAGAAAGYCAGGGCCAGAATCGTCAATTATTAAGTAAAGATTTATTACTTTTTTAATAAACACCTTTCATCTTCTGTATCATGAGAAAGCCTTCTACAAACAACATTTCAACTGAGTACCATCATAACATGCTTTATAAGAAACGGGAATATAAACATATAGCAGTGGTAACAAAATGAGTTATAATTACAGTTTAATTTTATAATTACTTCTATAATACTGTCTATCCCCAGAAGGATGAACTAACATTAAATTATGCTTAAATTTTACTCTTTTTGTAAGCTTATTCCTCTTTCATGAGAATTTTTCCAGATAAGACACATCAACTGATAATGAGGACATTAAAATATATGTTYTCCTAATGGTAGAGCATTATATATTACTATGCTATACGATAATAAAAGTTAATGTTACTTGAATATACTGTCAAATTAATTTCTTGCCAAACTAATGTCATTGATTTTCTGTTTATGGAATATTAACCAAACAGACACTTACATAAGTAAAACTTATTTGACCCTAGGCTTCTATTTCTACCTTCTGGTTTTTTAGGGGTAAAAAAGAATGAGCTTCCAAGATTTAGGAAGAGAGTGATTTTGTACCTGGATCAAACTCTATAACTTTTTTTTAACAGCAAACTCTATAACTTTTTTTTAAAAGCAAAAAGAAATGCAAGATCACAGTTGGTCTGAAGAAACAGTACAGCAAAGGCATCTACCTTTAGCTAGATTTCTGCATGGTGCTTTAAAGTTAAATCTGAGATTTTATATAAAAAGGATAGCCTATTCTCTTGTTTTGCTTTATTATGTGGGAAAACAAGAAAAGAAACAGCAAAAATCTCACTATAAACAGTGACTTTCTAGAAAGTGTATGTAGAAGTATGCTCGCATACATACATGCATACACATGTACACATACACAGGCAGAATAAAGCTATTTTACCTTTGAGAACAGAAATAATTATCTGTAATATATTGAGAATTTTTATAAAGATGAAGGTTTCTTAAAGTAGCCTCCCTCTGGAGAATTAATGTGATCCCATGAAACCTCCCAATTTGCCGGTAGAAACAGTGCCACTGTTGGTAATGGAAACTGGGTCCATGAAACAGCGAAATACTAATGRCATTCTGGGTTAATTGACATGGCAACCACATAATCAACGTGAAAGTGCTTATCTTCTTTCTGACAGGATTTGTGATTGGCTGAGTGCTTTGATTCCTTCTTTCTGATCTGACTCTGTATCAGTGGAATTGTTTGGCATGATGAGTTTTTTGTTTGTATTTTTTTAATAAAAAATGGTATTAAAACTCTACCCTGATCTTCTTCACAGTGATAAGAGCTTTGACAAAGCAAGATATTGAAACAGGAGGTAACATCTATTATGAAGATTACATTCATGATAGCTGCCAGGTGACAGCTCTACAGCTCGTATTCCAGAAATGAGGCATGGCGCAAGCTAACRCTGCAAATGTAGAAAACATTCCTCCCCCATGTCTCACCAGAGATCCAAGTCAAGGGCCTTCAGAGTTCAATGTGTCAGTATTTGATCACTTGGCCAAGAGAGGAATCAGTCGTGTTAGTTTACCCCCTTTACACTTGCCTTCCTACTCCCCAGCAGTGGGGGTGGCTGCTTTCTTCTCTTTTCCCATAAGCTCAATAATCTTCAAATGTTCTTGGCATAAACTCTTGCTAAATTTGTTTCAGTCAAATCTCCAATTGACATAAAAACTGTAACATAAAATGTATAGCTTCAAATCATATGACCCCTGGATGAAAAGCTCTGGAAATAAATTTTAGGGAGTAGAGCTAATTCAATTTTAGGTTATCTGCTAAATATCCCATTTTTTCCATCCAGTTGAATAAAATGATGCCCTTAATATCACTTTTACCAGGTTGTTTCAGTCACTCACAGGCACAGTTTCCAATTTTATATATAAATTGGATAATAAGTTCAAAATAGGAAAGAAAGCAACAGGAAAAATGAGATCTCCTTAAAGCCAGTCGTGATATAAAAACAACTGTTGGATACTCTCAGTCTCCAGCTAAATGGGTAAATAAAAATACTTTTTGGTCAAACATAAAACCAACATTAAGCCAGTAATTTAAGAGAGAAATTAGAGAMAATGACATCTGGAATTTTTATTATCTTACTACTTTTGGCCAATACTCAAGGCATCCTTGGAAATGGTAGCTTTTTTAAAAAAAATTTCCTTGGTTTCTTTCCTTTTAATGCTTGGAAGCTAYGAAGAACATCAAGTTTGAAAAAAAAAGTATTCTTACTGAGACTAACCATCAGATTTATTCCATAATGTCACAGACCTATTTAGGGTTAACAGGAATCAGGCAAGTTATTTTACGCACAACTCAAAAGCTTTAATTGCATCATTTATCATTCAAAAGCTGAAGCTGGCAGGAAGGTATCGACATTAAGAGAATATGCAGCTTCCCATAGGGATCTTATTATCCAACATCACGGAACACCTGCCACACAGTGGTCACTGTCACCACAAGCATCTCTGAGCGACACAATAACAAGTTTGCTAGGGGCAAAGAGTGAAATTTCCTTGTATTATGTGCAGATTTGTTGTAGAGCACAAGTGCTGCACTGAACTTTTATGAAATCTTGCCAGAAGAAAAGCTATTATGAATCATAAAGGTTTTAGACTATGCCGAGGCCTCAAATCATAGTTATTAGTTTAAGTAAGCATGCTTTTTTAAAGGAATATATTRAAGGGAACAAGAGAAATAGAAAAGAAAAAAAAAGCAGTGGTATTCCACATATACTGTAAATAAGCTGAAGCTTGCCAACCATCAGGTAGTAATGTAATATAGTATTGTACTGTTGCTTCGGTAGTTTTTATAACCTCAGATTCTAGCAAGGGGAGGCAGTGAGGGATGTGGGTCATAAGCAATTTGTACAGAAGTTTACAGAATCTATAATGAAGCTCAATCCCACAAACATTGTGTTGATCAGAGTAATGGCTTTGCTGGAGTAAATGGACTTACGCCTTAGAGATATCAGATTCTTTATAGCCCTGGTGAATATGAAACTCAGCAACATAAAACAACACAAATCATACAAAAGGAAAAGAAAAAAATAAATCATGGTCATGGTAAAATTCTCTCTCTTGATTACTGTCTTCCCCTTCTGTTTTTGTGCATATGATATATTTTTATATATGAAAAAGGTGTTAAAAAAAGCATTGAGGTCATTTTTACTTTTAACTGGTACTGATAGCAGCAATGCAGTCARTAGTTACCATCCGATGCAAAAATCACAAAGCAAGTTTTTCAATCTGATCGTTTAAATTATCCTCTCTTTAACAAAATTCTGTAATATTTTTCCCCTCCCCACTCAGTTGGCCTTTTTCCCAAACTGAAGAGTCCTTGCCTACTTGATGATATGATGAGACTAGCAGGTAGTACACTGTGAACAGGTGTGAAGAGCAGAGTAGTTAACTCCAAGAGCCTGACATCCTCACTAAGTGTGTTTAGCACTGTTTTACTTTGGACTAATGCTAGACTGTTTGCATGAACTGAGAACTCAAAGATTAGTGGAAATCTTCCAGTTAACTTTATCTGAAGGAGATCCAGCTTGTGATCTCCCAGACCGCTCAGCAGCTGAAGAAGCAAATGGCAAATGGAAACAATCTGAAGATTCGCTTCCAAAGCACACTTCCAATCCAAGCTACAGTGACACTGTAGTTGGCACCTGGGTTGTCCTTTCTATGGGAGGTATGCAATGCTTTTGATCATTCTTGATGCTCCTTTCAAAAGTTTTCCAGTGGTACTATATCCTTTTTGAGATCAGACAGATCAGCACCTCACAAAATACTCAGACACTGGCAAAACACTGCAGTGGCACACTGATATTTCTGAGTCAGTTCCCTGTCCCTTTTCTAATAATTTGTGCCATTTGGTTTTCTTTGCTGACTACTACTGAGCGTTGCCTTTGAAATTGTATTCAGACTTTCTGAGTAACTCCCATGCTCATTGGGCTAGGATAATGAATCCTAAATTATTGTAAACTTAAGTTCCTAACTTCAGAGAAAAATAATTTCTAAATAGTCATATGTGGGAGAGATGTTAGGCTCATTTTATCTCCATTGTTAGCTGATCTTGAAAACAAAACAAAAATAAATAAACCCAAACTTAGCCCTACCCAAATTATTTTAGTGATATTCATTTCAGGTGATCTACACCTACAGGAATTTGTAAATGAATGCTATAACTAAATGACCACAAATCCATTTTGAATACAAAAAAAGTTCTTAGATGTATATTCCTATAACCAGTTAGAATTCTTTTCAAACACAGAAAAAATTCTTTAATTCAAATCTGTTGTAAAATACATGAGTCTTTCAAATGCAACAACAGAAACATACCAATATCTCCTTCAACAATATCAACTCTATCCTAAAACAGTTTCCCTGTTTAGTAACAGAAACTATTAGCTCCAAGCTGTTAGCRTGTTTCATTCGATATCAGATTTCTATTTTTATTTTAACAAAGAAATCCAATTTACATTTTAACACCTATGCTGTACCACAAGTTTTGTGACTTAAAATCAGCTATCAGCAACATCAGCTTCCAGACCCAGTGAGCAGACTTCTGCAGTCCCAAGACCTCAGAGAACTGCAGAGTTCACACGGTTCAGTGAAATTTGCTGTAGGAATTGAAGTCTCTGGGAATATTGCTCTATTCGGGGAACAAAAGTTAAGGACATTCAAGCAAAACATAAATAGGAGCCCACCTGCTTTGGTTTATGAAGTCTTACAAGAGAAAGTGATGGTTATATCATTTTTTTCTACTCATCGTAACAACTATATCCCTAACATTTTGTAATACTGTTCTGGGTTCCGTTTCTGTGTCAGCCTCAGCAGCTGCAACACCACACCTGAGAAGGCACTATTACTTATTTCAGCATTATAGTTCTGTATGAAAAACAAAGATGGAATGAAACTAAATCTCTCCTAAGAGAAAAGTTAAGGAAAAGACAAACTAGGCCACAATCTTAAAGTTCGTGCAAAGAATGTCCATGGCAGAATGATGGGATATTGATCCAGAAGCTATGCATCAGCTCCCTCATCTTTCCATGCATGTCTGTCTGTTGTATGAGTATCTTCTCAGCAAATACTGGAAGCTCTTTCAGTGTGGTGTCTGGTATTCTGACTCCACAAATCATCCAGTAAAGGGTGTCCACTGAGCCACTTTAGTTTATGGATAGTATGGTACACAAGCAGATCCGACTTAGGAATATGGAGAGCTTTACATTTGTTCAGTGTCCACCAACTAATTGTCTTTCAAATTATTAGAAAATCATGGAGTCGGTGGTTTTAATGTTATTTAAAACTGATGTGTGAGAGCTCCAAGTAGGAAAAAAGAACAAAACCAAAACAAAAGCCTGGCTGTCAATGTCCTTCTTTATTTTATTTTGCTTTTCTTTTCAGAGTTCTTTAAACAGCTTGCCTAGAGAGTGAGCTCAGAGAAATGAAAAATATGAAAAGTGTCAAAGGAAAAGRAAGTGGTTAAAGTCAGGTATTATGTTAGATCTAGGAAGTTTTAAATCTAAATAAAATAACTCCCATGAGATACTTTCATTATTAAAAAATATTCTCATAAATTCCCAAGGTATCTTTTCCTTAGCTTATTTTTAACAGTATCCATTCTTTCTGAACGGCAAAMCAGTCATCAATCTATAATACCCAGGATTTGACATAGCGTCGGTAGGTGAATAAAAATCTATAGCATATGCAATAAAGACATTTCATTTGTCCAGCACCAGCTAAAGAGAGTAGGAGTCTCTACTGATTGCAGTGAGCTTTGGTATGGTTTGTGAAGATGATCAGTTTACAATAGAAAAATATAAATTGTGCTTCTACACATATTACTGATAGCATCATCTAAACCTTTAAAATAAATAAATAAAAGACCAGARCTTCTGACTCCGGGAATTATTTGCATATGTTACAATTACTTCCAGCCTGAGTATTCTAAAGTATATTGTTCACCAGCTTCCATGCAGTTATTAATTATGCACCATGAACATTTAGTTGTCTAGATGTTTTGTAGATACTTTTTTGTATAGTACTTGAAAGTCTGCACAGAAAATGGAAATTGAAAACACTTGCAAGTTTACACTTAATAGTCCCATGATTCTTCAAAGCATAACATTTTAAAAATGCTGAGTTACTAAAAAAAAATAAGAGGTGTTTAATCCAATTAYTGTTACTGAGATTACAGAATGTGCCTCTTTCCCTTCCACATGATTTAGCACACAGAGAAAAGAATTGCACGGAGAATGAAAAAAATGACAGCACAGTGATTCTGAAGATTATTTGATCAATTCAGTTCCTGTGTTTGTAAAAGTCACTGAGCTCAAGATTCACAAAAGCCTTCTGCAGAAAAGAGCTGGAATAACTTTTTTTAATTATGGAGCTGGTGACAGAGTCACACATTACTCAGTAAGCCTACAAATCCTTATGACAGTGTATAACACATATCCTTAAAACTCTTTACCATAAACTAGATGCACTTTTTTATTTCAAGAAAATTTGAATGCATGCTAATTTAATTTTATTCAGTATACAGATCTACCTTACTGAATAAAATACAGGCGCCTTCAACTGCATAGAAGTACCAGATTTTTGAAGTAATGCTTTTTGTGTGGCATTTTTATTGCTGAAACTGCAGCTCCACTGGATTAAAATATGAACGTTGATTACCTTAGGCTGCTTTCCAGTGATTTTTACACATCCAAATTTGCAAATCTGTATTTAAACATACAGAAAATAATTCATCAACTTTGCAAAAGAATTTGGTTTTTTTGGTCCATATGGACACCATTGTGTAATACGCTAACGGGACAGAATGGTTTTCTACTACTTCTAATTTTGTGCCTTTACATAAGCAATTAATTAGTTTGTTACACCTATACAAGGATGACACTATCTTCGACACTTCGAGTCTTTTGCTTGATCCTTTTTATGATTTCTAAGTCTCTCATGGCTCTTCAAATGGATTCAACATCATCAGGCTTTCCTAAAATAAAAACTGGGAGAATAATAGCAGAAAAATTGCATYGAGATATTAATACACTCCAAGATGAATCCTACCTTACATTTCTCCATAATACTGAGCAGTACTATGTGGATGCACCACCTTACTGGCAGCCTGTGAAAGTATCTATCTCTACCATGGCTTTATGCTTCTTCATATATAGTTAAAATAATTTTGCATTGCCAGTAAGCATGCCTCAAAGCATGAGGCATACATAAATGAAGGTCTGTAAATGGAAGGTATGTCCAGCCTCACAAAATTCAGGGACCACTTTCATCCGGAAGCTTTTGATGATAGGCTGACATTTCATCTGGTCTTCTAAAAGAAGGAATAGAAGTAGGTAGTGAAGTTGTATTCTATTCTACTCCCTTTTCCATTCAGATATGCCAGTAAATTTCCCAAACAAAACATACTGTGTGAGTCTGATCTAGGCTTTTGGTTTGGTGGCACATCTCTTTCTTGATCTAAATTTTCTGTAATTCAGAAGTTACAGTATTTGAGGAAAAAGCAAAACTTTACTTGAAAATAAGGACACTTCTGTATTTTTTTTACAGAATGGAGTACCCTAGGTGTCCAAAGGCTCTAATGACCTTTGCCTTCTACCACTGAATTCAATGGCACATAAAACTAAGCTTCATTAAAAAAATAGAATTAAAAAATAATTTAAAAACAAGCTACCAAGAAGGTGTTTGTTATTGTGACTATGTAATCCTATGTCTATATATCCTGTGTCCTTCCTGATTTATTTTTGATGCTTATTCTTGCTTAAAGACATCATTTATCTTTCTGTTTATAAAAAAGTGGGTAATCACTAATTTTCGAGCATCTTTGATATCAAGATGTCATTTTGAAGGTAAGCAGTGGGGATTTTATTCATGTGTTGATTACAAAACACCCACCTTACAGGTCATTTCTAAACTAATCCACTGCCTGAAGCTCATTCTAAGAGAAAATTGCCTTCTTAGCAAAAATCTCTTCTAGTTACAAATACTAAGGCTGATATCCCTTAGTAGTACTGCTTAACAGTCCAGAAGAAAAAAAGTAATTTCTTAAATAGGCAAGCAGTTCTATGAAAGCATCCAGTACATTTATACCATATCCTTAATGGAAGGACAGAAAGAAACAAGAAGGAAAACTCCAGAGTGATACGGGCCTCCATCAACCACCACAGACTTATAGACCACTATGTTTACTATAGATGTGTATATATATATATATATATATTCTATTTAATTCAAATTAAATAAATGCATATCACTCAGGTATCTGGAGAATCTCAGTTTTTAAAGATAAAAGTATAATATTGTTTTCAGGAACAAAATACRGGCAATAATGACTTCATTGAAGCTGGCATCTGTATAAATTCCAGTCTTCTGAGCATGAAATCAGGCTTCTTGCAAAATCCTTCATCTTTTCTTTTAGAAAGTATGCTACCAATATATTTCAGTGTAAATAAAAATACATAAACAAGTGTGTGCTCAGGTGGACTGAAAAGACAGAATGTATATTCCACTGTAAACGCTCTTGGTGAATTACTAGAATAATTAAATCAGTCTTTATTTCTGAGACTTCTTAATAAGGTAAAAATATTCTTTCTAAGCTGGAGAAACAAACAGCCAATTAGTGATCAAACACTTGTTTTCAGATTTAAAGCAAATCTCTTTTTAATAGAATCTTTTCTCACCATACTTTGATAAAAACACATATCAGAAGTCCCATCCCACTTTAGGCACCATGAAACAGAATATGAAACAATATTTGTGTGCAAACTATCATATTTTTCTGGTTCATTTTCAAGATCTGTGGTATTTACATATGACCTTTCCATTTTTATTAACAGTTTATTAGATTTTTGCATTCCAGCCAGCAGAAGAGAAAGGTAATTTACACCGAGATTTGACAGTTATACACACAGCTATAAACTTCAGTCCATTAACTTATTTCTCATGTAACCTTTACCTGATTCTACCCGAACACCCAAATAAGCAGTATATCTTGTTTTTCTTTATGTTAAAAAGCCCTCATCATAGGTCCCTGCTTATAGAACATCAAGTGGAAGGAAAAGCTCTGCATAAGCTTTTATCACAGCTTTCTCTGGCTCTTAGTACATGTAGATCTCAATTGAAATGATATAATTCAAGATCAAGTTGTTTATATATTGCTAAGGTTTGTGTCTTGCCTTAGCACAACATGGCAAAAGTTTTATTCTTTTTCAAAATACAGGTGGTTACACTGATTGAGCTATTACATGGATATTTAATGTGCCACATGTAATYGAATAGATGTATATTTTTGCATGTGAACATTGTCAGATGTTACATAAACACAGGTATACACAATATGCCGACAGGAAGGGCAGCAGGGAAATTCTAGCGTGGTTGCTCTGCATATGCCAAGGCTTTCTGCACGACTTTCTGACTTCATCTCCACAACACGGATCTCTTTCAGCAAAGCATTCCTATAGTTATCTCTGACGCAGGATGAGATCTTGTGAAAGACATCCATTGCTTTCATTTTTCCTATTTGTATGAAGTTTTCTCACAATGTACTTAAAAATTTCAGGATGGCAGCTCTCACAAAAGTGCTTCTTTCAGGAAGTGAAAGGTTTTCTTAGCATTTTACAGCTCCAAAATAAAATAATTTTTAAAAGGGCATAATTCTTAACGGACTTGAGTAGGTAGAATTTTTCCCTACTTTTCTTACATCAAAATTTTTCCCTTAGCAATTGTAAATTCATATCTTATAATGATAAGTTGGATCATGAAGATAATTTTGTCTGACTCCTGGATAGCAAACCCTGGATATATACCCAATAATTTGGGATGGCCATAATTACCAGTTTAAACTGTGGTTGGCATTTTTTTTAAATAGAAAATCCAATTTAAACACAAAGACATCAAGACATCAAGAATACTCTATTTTCCAAGACAAAATGTATATCGTGTTTTGCTTTTACTGTAATTAGTGTCAATTTCTAACCACCATAGTCACTTCAGCTTGGTCTCCTCAGTCAAAAATAAAAATATCTCTTCTCCTGGAAATAGTTTTAAAATATAACTAACCTACTCTTTCCTGAGGAAGCTAAACAGGTAGARTTTTTAAACAAAACAGGACAGAAAAATATTACTGGCATTACTAGATCAGAAATCACTCATAAATAATTTCTGTATTCTTTCCACTTTTTGCAACCTGTTTTTCTGTAGAAAAAGAGAAGCCCAATTCAGTGCCAATTCTGCAGACAGTTAGCTAAGGAAAGAGATGCAGCAAGGCAGGATTCAATTCCTGGATTTGCTATCATTCTCACTTTTTCACTTATCTTTCCTAGCAATTCATTCAGAATTAGTTTTTCATTGATAATGTGAAGCCAGTGGTTTTGTCCTGTTCTTTGCCCTTAATTTGTTCTTACCATTTTGTTTCAAAGGTGAAATTTCACAGCACTTAATGAAAGCTATCCRATCTTGATCAAATACAAATAATTTTATTATAATTTTTAACAGATTCACTACAGACATGCTGCTGAGCAGACATCCATTTTTTTGGCTGCTTAGCTCTTGAATTCCAGGGAATGAATTTGTTGATAGATTATTAGAGCGAATTAGATTTTAATACATTTTAAAATAAATTTTAATTTAATAAAATAGCTGATTTAGAGGGTAAAGAGTATGTTTGTTGTTTCAGTCTACTTTATATTTATCCAGTGAGGAAACACATATGTTTGTTAGACAGTGTTATCATCAGGGAAAAAAAAACACCCCAATTTTAAGATATTTCTAAAACACAGCAACAAGTTTGAAAGAGAAGAATACAAAGTGATATATTCTATCATCTTTTCCTATTCCATCAGTAAAAGATTCATCCTTTGTAAACACAGGGAGTCTTCCAAAGGTGACGGAGACTCAAATCTTTTAATGACCAAGTGGAACAGTATATGTACTTCCTTCTTGATTCAGCAGATCAAGGTGACAAGTAACAGTTCTTTGATCCTTAGAGAGTATGCTGGGTACAAGAGGGACAGAGTGGAGGCTGAACAAATGTACTGATTCAATTTGAAACTTTAAAGGGAATTCACTCCTCTGCAAATGTCCATCATCCAGGCAGTGTAAAATGAAATGACAGATACCTATAGAGATTAGACAACTCCAACTTTTCAGCTCGTCCTTTATGGTAATACACATTGAGTTCACTATCCTCATTAAGTTAAAGTAGCAGAGTCAAAGAGTGTTTTACCTGGGTGCATACAAGGAATGGACATGATTCATTAAAATAATATGTAGTGACTAGTTTTAGCATTATAGTAATTGTAAGCAAGGTTAAGCAAGCGTTATCAGGCCTCTTTTCAACTGACATAATCTAGCACTATATGGATAAGAGAATTACAGYCAGGACTAAAAGGAAATTTTGAGTAATCATTTTTAGATGATAAGCACTTTTTTGCTATTAAAGAAAATATTTACACACTTTGGTCTACCCTGCTATTGTTGCCAGGATTCTGTGAAGGCACAGAATGAATAGAACAGCTCATATGTTATGCTTTATCAAAACCTCAATAAATATGCTTTGTYTTTGGAATAACTATGCCAAATTCATCCTTGATAAAGAAAAATGAAGAATAAGAAAAATCAATTTCTTTTAGCAAAAAGCTCCTAGAAAGGGTACTTGATCTCTGGGCAGTTCTAGAGCTAGGAAGTGAGATAAATATTCCAAGGAGTGAATTAAATTGCAGCCAAGGAGAAGTCAAGGTTCAGAATACTGTGTACTTTAAACCATAAGTCCCTAAATTAGGTAGAGAGGGAGACTATCTCATCATTATAGGCATCTAAAAATTAAGCTTCTGGATTATGATACTTAGGTTGCTCTTGTCATCAACTGAGAGACAACACCTTATAAAGATAATTCTGATTACATAAGAATGCCTCTAAAACATAGTAAATGAACCATTTATTTATTCTCTCTCTCTCTGTGACTGACTGTGACTAGCAAGATAAATATAACTAGTTTATTTTATATGCTTAATTTTTAGACGGTTAAAATCAATAGAATGTAATCAGAGTCCTGAGCAGTCTGCTAAATGAGATAACATATTAGTGAAGAAGCAGTGATCGATGCCTTGCAAATCAAGATAAATAAAAATATATCTGAAGTTGTTAAACAGAAACCCTCCAAACCAAAAATAAATTAACTTTTTGAGCCACAAGGTAATGTAAATTGCTACTGTAAACTTACTGTAAAATATTATTTATTAGGAAAGAGAATGATAATTACATTAAACAGAAAATGTACAAGAAAACATTGTACTTGAATGTAAGACTTCAAAGAAGCAGATACTCATGCTAGCCTGAAATGACCTGGTATGGCACCACAGCAGAATGTATTGCCAGCAGAGATACTAACCCATGTCCCAGAAACACTTTGGCCATGCCAGCTACTCTGTTTCTCTTGACAGCTTATTAAGACCACTGGACAATTCTGTAAAGCACCAGGTTGAACAAGAGAGACTTACATGGAAGTTCACACACAAATTGTCCAACTGCAGTTGTAAGTGCATTGCTGGGGTACTCGTGCTCTCCTGTTGTATTTAATACTGCTCAGTCACTCTGGCATGCTGCTCACACAGAATAGTTTCAGATCAATAAAAAATGGGTGGGATCTCTAACATGTTAAAAATGGTCTCGTTCTCAAAAGACGGTGCCAATTTTATATCTTTTTTTTCAATATACTTCTGTTTATTTCTGAAATGGTTTCTATTAATATACATACTTTCCAGTGAAAAAAATCAGAATGAGCATGAAATCTGATTTATTCTCCCCTATAAATCACCATTTCCTGGAACTGCATGCACATTTATGTTCACCTATGATAAAGTGTACTAGACAGCCCCACAATTAACCTTTTACTCTATTGCAGCTATTATATTGCTAGAAGAGGCAAGAGGATCAGATAAATCAGAATGTATGTCTAATGCACTGCAGAACCAGCTTTCATGGAGAGAAGYACGATGGATTAACTGTGGTAATGCAGCTGCTGAAAACCAAGCTAAGATGGCCATAGTTCCTCCCTCAACTATGGAGAAACTAATTTCTATTCTTGTAAGACAAACACCAGAAAAATGATTGAGCCACTTGTCACCTCTCAAAAATACAAAAAAATCTATTTTATTTGTAATATCAGCCAATATTTTAATCAGCAGTATTCTGAAGCTTCAAAATATCTGTTTGTTTATTAATTTCATATCCATTTCTTAATGGCCCTTACATACCTTAACCTAAAGGATTAGAAGCTTTTGTTAGGAAATCCTCTCAGCAATGATAATCTTGAAGCTTTTCTCTGCATCTTTCTCTGCATCTTTCAGCTCTGGTGGGGCTGAAATGGGGTCSTGGGCCATGGCAGGGGGAGAATAGTCTCGAGGGGACACAACAGTCAGGCCCGTGGGGGCATGCGGGGCTCTGACAGCTACATTTAACAAACGAGCTCTAATGGCTAGAAACTGTTATTATTTGCCCAATAAAATTAACAGCTATCCAGAATGAGCTACTGTCTGCTGTTCTAAAATGCTTGGACAATCCAAATTTAGAGTTGTAAATGACAAGGCTTAATAAGACCATGCCAGAATAAATCAGCTAAAATTACTACGTAGAGATACCAGCTTTTCTATAGAGCATGGAGTATTAGGCATTTGAATGGCTTGTACAAAAGCAAAATTACTTTGGGAAGCTGTTCAAGCTTTGCTAAATCATTAGTGTATACTACTGCTTTGCTCTCAACAGTTACACAAAAGGGTTCCCATCTTGCGACATATGTCACATTTGCTGAGGAAAATAATACCCTTTCACCTATAAAATCCCATGGTCACCTTCCAAATACATTAATTTCTCATTCTTCTTGATTCATTATTCTTATTTACAAAAACTCAGTTGTTCAGCTACCCAGTTTGTATAAGTACTTCTCTACTTGCATGACTCTTCCTGMCTAAAATCTCACTTTAAAAGTATACCTCTGTTTTCCAAAGGAATGACTCTGGGAATGTGACAGCAAATGGCTGGTTCTCTTTCAGTCSCTGCTATGACCAAGAGTTATGGCAAGAGTCCAAAACTTAATGCATGTAGGGGGCTGGGCTTTCATGGGTAGAAAGTGAGGATTAAGTAAACAGAAGTAACCTGACCTACACTCAAAGTAGCAATTCCCCCCCCTGCAACCCCCATTTCCACTCTTTTCAGCATTCCTTAAAAACTGAAGAGCCATTTTTGGTCTTTACTTTATATCTAGGGATTTTTGTAGGAAAAACAGAGTAAAAAAATAAATCCCCAAATAAAGTGAGTTGAACGAAGGAAAAACTGACATAGAAATGGCTATCAAATGTAAAAAGGACTTCCATCTCCATTAAAAATCCAAATCAAAACAAAAAAAMCTCAAAATATTCTGTTATCAGTTATACCTGTACTGTTACATATATGATCATTCCAATCTCCATGGAAATTGTTAGAAGAAGGAAAAGATATTTTGTCTACAACAAAATATACAGAAAATTTTGGGACATGAAAAAGGGGAAATAAAACAAAAAGGCTTGGTCTATAATTTGAGAGATAGCTATGTCTCCATATGCAGAAGCTGACCATTGCTCCCAGTCTTGGGGAAAAAATGTGTTGGCTGGTTACTGTTCTCAGGCAGACTTCATAAACTAAAAAGGAACRGAGGAACCATGCATTCTTTGCAGTCTTAAAGGATGCCCTTGTGTATACACATACACACACAGACACATATACATATACTTTGTACACACACTCAAGAATTGAAGGAAAATTCCATAAATTCTATACTCAGTCAAATGCATAGGAAATTTTTTTATGTACCTCTTACATATACAGTGGAATAGGAAAAAACAGCCTTTCTTGAGAATCCAAATAGAAGTAGGTTGTTCACTAAACAAACAAAAGTGTAAAAAGAATCCAATTGTTCATTATTATAGATACGAATGAGGGTACTGGTTTCAGAATTTAAGATGTAGGCAAGATAGGTAAAGGCAAACACAATTGGAAGCACCATAATGACCCCTGCTACTGCCCTAAATGTTTGGAGGCTGTACTTTCCCTCCTTAGCTGCAAGAAAGTGTTACCACTCATTTTTAAAAAAGACATCTATCCCCTTTATTTAATAAGGTATATGAAGAGAATCACAAAGAGTATTGCTGCATAGGAGAAGGCACAGTAAGAAATGGGAAAGGGTGTGGACAATGGGGAAGTCTGATGATGTTAGTGAAACCAACTGTACACACTAGGATCTATCAAAATAGGGCCTCAAGAAATCCCTATTTGTCCTGGTTTTGGCTGGGATAGAATTGATTTTCTTTCTAGTAGTTGGTATAGTGCTATGTTTTGGATTTAGTATAAGAAGAATGTTGATAACACACTAAT